>CM052893.1:58351989-58473474 GCA_028534135.1 Potos flavus
CCTCCGCCGCGGGGTCCTCTCCCCCCCGCGCCCCTCCTCTGCCGCGGGGTCCTCTCCCCCCCGCCCCGCGCCCCTCCTCCGCCGCGGGAACCTCCAAGCAAGCCCCCCTAGGACTCCTCTAGCAGTTTCTTTTCCAGGCTCGCTCCTCCCCTTTATTCAGACTTCTCTGTGCCATTGTCCTCTCTTCACGGGGTCTTCCCTGATCCCCTTGTCCCTCTCTACCCTGCTTGATGTTTTCTATAAGACTTATTAATTCTAGACCCGTTTCATCTGCTAACTTGTAAACCGTCTCTCACGGAAATACGAAACCCAGGAGAGCGAGGATTTTGCCCGTTCTGTCAGGTGCCGCATCCCCTGCGCCCAGGCAGTGAGCGACACACAGCAGGTGCCCGCCGAACGCCCGAGTGGATGAAGGAACAGATCGGAACCAAACGCACCCCCTGCACCGGTCCTTCACCTCGTGCCTGCCAAGCGGCCCCTCTGCTCCGGCCGCCCCCGCCCGCAGCGCAGTCACCTCGGTAGCTCCTCACTGGCCACCAGATTCCTCTTTCTAAAGTAATCATTTGGTGCCATTCCCCCTCTCCTTCCTCAAAAGAAAAAGACTCCTGGGGGGCCTGGGTGGCTGTCGTTAAGCGTCCTTCAGGTCATGATCCCAGGGTCCTGAGATGGAGCCCCGCATCGGGCTCCCTGCTTAGTAGGGAGCCTGCTTCTCCTTCTCCCACTCCCCTGCTTGTGTTCCCTCTCTTGCTGTCTCTCTCTCTGTGTCAAATAAATAAATAAAATTCTAAAAAAAAAAAAAAAAAAAAGACTCCCAGTGAAATAAATCAAGACCTGACAGCCCGGCGTTGGCACCTCCAACGTCCTTCCTACGTTCCAGCCTCTCACCCGCCCCGTCTATGCGTCCAGCTCCCCGGCATGCAGTGGGCCTCGCAGCGGCCTCCCCCGTGGACGCCCTGACCACCCCGACCAGTCGCCGCTGATCACGGGAGGTCTGCCCTCCCTTTGAGCCTGACCCCCCGACGGCCTGGATACAGAGGCTCTCTGAGGGCCGGCCCCGCTCAGAGAGCCTGACGCGCCCCCAGCAGCTCGCCCGGCACCTGCCGCGCGGGAGCAGCGTGCCCCGCGGCCCCCACAGTGCTCGCGAGCCACCCGCCCCGCCCGAGGACAGCTGCCGCAGGGACGCACCCACGAACCGGAACTGGTTTGGAAACATGCCGAAGAGCCCGCTGCTGTGCATGGCAAAGAGGATGGCGAAGTAGACGGCCAGGCTGCCCCAGATAAAGAAGTGGTTGATGGCCGTCCAGTAGCCGGTGTCCAGCCCGATCTGAGGAAGGCGGGGGTCACAGGCCGGAAGAGCGACCCCCCCCACCCCGCCGCCCGCCCCTCCCACCACCGGCCAGGTCGGCCTCGCACCTGCACGCTGACCACGATGACCAGGGACGTGGCCACGGTGACGGCGAAGGACTGGTAGTCGGCCAGCGGGGTGCCGTCGTCCCGCGTGGCCTCGGCGAACACCCCGTACGGGATGAAGAACATGAGCACGGACGTGTAGATGCCCTGCGCGATGCAGATGAAGAACTCCCGCTTGTTGAAGAGGAGGTTCAGCTGCCCCGGCTCGTACAGCTTGGGGTACTCCATGCTCCGCTGCTCCGGGACGTCCTGCGGGGGCACGGGGGCCTCAGGACGGCCAAGGGCAGGGCCCGAGCAGAGTCTCTGACAGCCGGACCCCGCCCCCAGCCCCCCATCCAGGACAGTCCCGGGGCGGCGGCAGCCGGGCGGGAGCCGCTCACCTGGTCGAAGACCCCCATGGCTAGGACTGGGAGAGACGTGTACACGATGTTGTAAAGCGTGATAAAGTACTGATCGTAGACGGTCTGGGAAGAGAACACAGCAAGAGAGGAGCGAGCACCCTCTCTTCACCACAAATCGGGCGGAGAAAGACTGCTGAGTGGCGTGTGGGGCCCTCAGGAACTTTCTGGAGCCCGTCTCTACTCCCTGACGAATGTTTGTTCTCATTCTGATTTTTTAAGTAGGCTCTACACCCAGGGTGGGGCTCGAACTCCCAAGCCCAAGACCGAGAGTCGCGGGGCCAGGAGCCCCTCGACCAGTGTGTCCTTAATGCGGGAGCCAGACAGCAGCTGAGCCCCGGGGGGCTGACCGGCGGACAGAGGGCGGCTGCCTGGACAGAGCCCACAGACCAGAGGCCGCGGGCCGCGGGCGCCCTACCTGGGCGGAGAAGCCGCAGAAGAAGCCAAACCAGAAGTGGACCATGGTGAAGGCGAAGTTCTTGTAGAAGAAATAGCAGAGGAACTTGCACATGCGCAGGTAGGACCAGCGGCCGTGCACCAGCAGGAGGCGCTGCAGGAACTTGAACTGGGAGAAGGAGTAGTCGGAGGCCAGCACAGCCTGGATGCCCTCCTGGCCGCTGATGCCCACGCCAATGTGAGCCGCTAGGGGACAGGTGGTGCGAGGGGAAGCAGAGGGTCACACGCTCGGAGTCCCAGCAGGGCGGAGCCCCCCCCCATCCACACTCACTCTTGATCATGCTGACGTCGTTGGCTCCGTCCCCGATGGCCAGGGTCACGGCCTTCTTGTGTTTCTTAACCAGCTCCACCACCTGGGCCTTCTGCAGGGGGGTCACGCGGCAGCAGATGACGGCTCTGCAGGCACACGCCGCCTGCAGGAACTCCAGCTCCATGTCCGCCTCCAGCGCGTGGGCCTGGAGCACAGAGCCTGAGACAGCCGTGCCCCCGGGGGCCCGGGGACCGCGGCGCGACGGGGCAGCCGGGCGGGGACAAGGGTCCCCCAGGACAACGCTCACCAGGCTGTGCCCGCTGATGACCAGCGCGTACTCCCCGGCAACGGCCTCCAGGACGGACGGGAGCTTGGCGGGAGACCGCTTCTCCGGGCAGGCGAAGCCGTTCCCCACCACGTGCGGCGAGTCCAGCATCTTCTCCCGGGCTCTCCTGGGGGGGAAACGCACCCGTGGGCTCCGGGACAGGAGTGGGCTCCGGGACCGGACCGGGCCTGCGAGGGCGGGACGCGCGCCGGCCTCGGGCCCCCGCCTACCTGAGCTCCTCGCGCACTTCCAGGACCGTGTGGCCGGTGACGACGAACACCTCCGTCATGTCGTCCGTCAGCATCTTGCAGGAGTAGCCGATGTTCACGGCCGTCTCTACCGGCACAGAGACCGAGGCGCTCAGCATGCTCCCAGCCTGAGGTCGAGCCTCATGCAGGGGCCCGACGGGGCTGCACCCCGAGGCCGGGCTCTCACCTTGCTTATCTCCGGTCAGCACCCAGATCTTGATGTTGGCCAACGTCAGGAGGGCGATGGTCTCTGGCACCCCCTGCTGAAGCTTGTCCTCGATGGCTGTCGCACCCAGCAGCTGCAAATACCACAAGGGTTCCGGACGGGAGAGTCCCAGGCAGGAGCCCTCCCGGACTCCCCTCGGCCCACCGTGCGGCCCATACCACCAGGTCGCTCTCCACCTCCTCGTACACGCTGGCCAGCCTGTCCTCCCGGCTGTCCGGGGCCAGGCTGGCCTGGAGCCGTCTCTGGGCCCATTCCCCGTAGTACTCCTCGTCCAGGTCCTTGTACGCCAGAACCAGCGTCCTGAGCCCTTCCCCGGCATACTCCTGGGGACAGAGCCAAGAGGGTCAGCCGGCCCCTCCCCGCCCACAATGCGGGGTCCCGAGCCACCGGGGCCCTGCCCTCACACCTACATTCAGGTGGTCCGTGGTGGCGCTGAGCAGCTCCTGGGGGGAGGGGTGCAGCCTGTCCAGCAGGATCGTGTCGGCCCCTTTGCAGTAGAGTCGGATCCTCCCTTCTGGATTCCGCACTGTGATCGGGAAAGACTCAGGCAGCCAAGACCCCCAACCTACGACACCAGCCAGGGGCCCCCACAGCCCGGTCCCGGCCTCACCGATGACGGACATCCGCTTGCGGATGTTATTGAAATCCAGGATGGCCAGCAGCTGGTAGGTGACGGCTGTGCCCATCTCGTGGACGGTGATGGTTTTGGGGGTGCGAGAGCGGAATACAAAACCGAAGTTCCTGGCCGCGGTCACCAGGGCCCCCTCATCCGGGGACTGGGCCTTGTAGTACAGCTCGCCTGGAGGGGACGAAGAGCACGGGGGTGGAAGCGGCCACCCTGGCCCGTGACCTGCCCAGGAAGCCCCCGCCCGGCCGCGCCCCTGCGCAGACCCGAGGGTGGCCATCGGTGCAGGGAGAGCACGAGCCGGGCCCCAGGCTCACCTTTGTTCTTTTCTTCGGACATGACGGTATGACATAGAGAAAGGAGACGGAAGAACTCATGCGTGTGGGGGTCCCCCATCTTGACGGCCTCCAGGAGGGTGGGGTCCCAGAATACGAACTTCTTGTCGGCCAGAGGATTGGAGGAGAAGTCCACAGGCTCCGGCCTCTACGGTGGGGGGGCCATGAGCGAGGGCCATCAGACTGCACCCCCGCCCCGCCATCCCCTGCCCTTCCGGAGCTCTCGACCCTGTCCGCCGCGGACCCCACGGGGCCCTCCTGCTCCCCAGTCTTCCTGAACACGCCCGCTTCTCGGGGCAGCCTCCGCCCCGGGCCTGGAGCCCCCGCCTCACCGTAGCCGCAGTGCCTGGGTGAGCGCCCAGCACTGATGGGCACGGAGTAACTCTGGAGGCCGGCCTTACCTCTCCCAACTCGGCCTTGTGTCCCAGGACATCAAACACGTCCCCTACACACAGCCAGGACAGAAGGCAAAGCCGCATCACAACTCTGGGAGCAGCGGACCAAGGCCGCGGCGCCTCCGACCCCAGCCGCCGGCCGACGGCGGAGTCACGCGGCTGACCCGAGGCGCCCCGGCCCCAGCACGCCCCTCCCGCTCTCCTGCCAGGCCCCCAGCCCTCCTTGGACGCCTCTCACCCCGCAGGCCGAACGACGGGCAAACCCCGCACACGAGCCGCGGCCCAGGTTGGTAGAGAAAGCAGTGAGCCCCGCACACCCTGCCCCAGGCCACCCCGGGGCCCGGCCGCGCTGGGGACCACGGTCACGTCCCAGAGACGCACGAGGGCCCGGCACGCAGCACGGAGAGGTGGGCCAGCCGCAGAGGGCGGGGGGGGCGCCCTGCGTCTGCGGCCCGAGCCGGGGCACAAGGCGGACGCTCCCCGGCCCACGGGCCCGAGCAGGAAGGCAGCCGAGCCCCGCGGCGGGGAGCCCCACCGTAGCTGCGGCCACCGATGGAGCACTTGCTGAAGAGCATGACGTTCTGCGTGAGCGTGCCCGTCTTGTCGGAGAAGACGTACTCCACCTGGCCCAGCTCCTCGTTGAGGGTGGTGGTGCGGGCCTCCGCCGGCGTCCGCTTCTTGGCGCAGAACATCTTCTTGTCCCAGTTGATGAAGTAGCTGTGGCCCAGGCGGATGACCTCCACGCTGCGCGGGGACAGGAGCTCAGGCTCGCGCACGGGGCGTGGACGGGACCCACCCACCCGGGCCTCCGCGGCAGGCCCCCCGCCTGGGGGCAGACAGGACGACGGACACCTGGGCAAAGAACCTGGGAGAGGAGGGCAAGGAGGGCCTGCAGGGGGAGCCGGCCGCTGCGGCCGCCGGGAGCCCCCTGACCCCGACCCTCCGACGCTCTCCAGACAGGAGGGGGCAGGGGCCTGGGCGGGCGGGACACACGGCACAGGTGGAGGAGGAGAGGACTGCAGACAAGGCGCTCGGCCAGCTCTTACCTCAGGACTAATTACACAGAAACCATGCAGAGAAAACGAGAGAAAGTGTGTGAGGGAGGGAAGAGAAGAGAGACGGTGAGGGCACGGGCCCCCCACTGCCCACCGCGAGCACTGTCCTTCCGCCACCGCCTCGAGCGCGGCAAATCCGGCCCAGCGACCACGACAGGGCGCCCTCCACGGGGGCCTGATTCGGGCCGCGGCACCCCAGGCAGGAGACCGAGCCGTGGGGCGCCTCTGGAGCCCTGCGTGGCTTGACCGAGGCCGGGTCACGACCCACTCGCAGACAGCCAGCCCTCCCCGCTGAGCTGCTTGTCCCCCGCACGCCCACCCTAGAGCCCAAGCAGACTCAGCAAGAGGCTTTCTTAGCGGCCGCGTGGGCGCCAGGGGAGCAGGGACGAAACTCGGGCCACAAGCCCAAAGATGGGGACAAATCAGACGGCAAACAGGAAAGCGTCTGAGCAGCAATGCGGGAACAGTGACGGCGGGGACGCGGGCTCCCACCCAACATCCGATCCTCCAATCTAGCATCTCATGTCACCCACCATCAACACGCCGTGTGGAGAAGGTGGGACAGGACTGTTCCCACGTCACGTGTGGAAACGGAGGCCCCAAGCGGCCGCGAGTCTCCTGTCCGTGTTCTAGAAAAGCCCAAACTGTCCACCTCGGCGCAGCAACGCCGTCGGCACCGGGACTCAGGGGAGAGCTCCTGGGGCGCGTGTGCGAACAAAACGTGGCCCCTGGGAAGAGCCCGAGCCTCCGGGGAGGGTTTCCCCCAACACGTGCGAGGCCCGCGCCCGAGGCCGAGGCCGTAGGCGCGCGGGAAGTTTCTTTCTTCGGCTACTCGTGCTGCTCACTCCCCCCAGCCCGGCCCCGTTCACACGCTCTGTACCTCGGACATCTAGACGCCTCCGCGACCCTATTTCCGCCGCTCACCTCGGCCAGCCGGCACTTCCTGACGCGTTCCCGGGGTTCTTTGCAGAGACCCTTGCAGTGGTTTACTAAGGACTAACGGGGCGTCAGGAACCAGGTCCGCCGGAGCCGGTCCTGCCCCGTGCTGCTGCCCAAGCCGGTGACTCCGAGGTCACCCGCAGGTCTGCGTCCGCCCCCCTCCCCCAGCCACCTCTTCGGAGAGGCCCTCTCTGATGAACAGCCCGGGGGGGATGCCCCTACCAGCGCCATGCTGTCACAGCAGGATCGTGGGGTCCCGGTGTCTCGCGCCCCCTCCCGGCCTGCGGCTCCTGAGGCAGGAGCTTGCACACCCGCGTCCCGTGCTCACAGTCGCTGCACGTGGCAGGACTCCCACAGCGCTCACTCCCGTTTTGTTTCACAAGGCGTTTCGATTTTTCTGTCTACTCGATTGACGCTCCCGCAGGGAACGAGGTCCGTCCCTAACACGTCTCTGCGGGGCGCGCACGACACGGGCCGAATAAACCGGACGGTTTCTCTCACAACCGTCCAAAGCGCCCGCAAATGGTGGTGAAGCTCACTCCGCACACAAACATGAACAGAGAACAAGATGCTCGAGGCTCAAGAAGGAGCTCCGGGTTCCTTCCCAAAGGTCTGACCTTCACAGGAAGGTTGGGCAAGGGACGGAGCACGCACCTGACGTAGAGCGATATGGGCACGACGGTGTTGAGGATGATGATGTAGGACCAGAAGGAGAGGAAGCCGGAGAAGAAGGCACTGTCCACCGCCTCGTCCCAGGGCAGGTAGGCCTGGAAGCGCGTCCCGACCTCGTGCTCCCAGATGGCATTGCCAATAGCCAGGATCACCCCCATGCAGACCAGGAACCCGAAAATCTGGCAAGGAATGAGAAACAGAGAGGAGGTTGCCACTCAGAAAGCCCCCAAAACCAAGTGCATCCCTGAAGGTCAGCATCCATACCCCAAACCCTCAAAGGCTCAGGCATCTTTCAAATGGTGGCACGCTCGCCCGAGAAGCTCCCAGGACTGCGGGGAGCTCGTGGGCTGGCCGCCGCCACGTGGCCCTGTCTCGGGGCGTCTGTGTTCACTGTGACAGGGCGGCCCGGCCTGGATGGTCAGAGGGTGTGAGCCCGCTCCTCCCGGCGCGACGCGGCAGCACACGGGGAGTCCCCCGCCACCTGAGCCGAGCTTGCCCAGGCCGACAAAAATGCCAAGTGTCTGCAGCGCTCGTTAGGTCACACGGATCGCCAAGGAAGTTTTTTTAACCAGGGAAACAAATTTTATCTTCATAAATTAGGTTATTTGAAAGTAAAAAAGTTTAAAGATCGTAAAAGATTGGGCGCCTGGATGGCTCGGTCGGTGAAGCATCTGCCTTGGGCTCAGGTCACGAACCCGGGCTCCTGGCATCGAGCCCTGCATGGGCTCCCTGCTCAGCGGGGACCCGGCTTCTCCCGCCACCTGCTGCTCCCCCGTTTGTGTTCTTTTTCTCGCATGCGTACTCTCTCTCAAATATATAAAATAACGAACAGGGTAAATCTTGCAATCCCTGAAGCAGGGTCGTAAGAAGGTTCCGGTGGCTAAAAGAAAAGCGAGACCACTGTCTGATTTCAGAAATCTGTTTCCGAAGCTCCATCCACCGCCCGTGCTTTGGAATCGAACGGGAACCACCCGGGCGCCCAAGGGCCGCCAGGGGGCGACGTGAGCCCCAGCGCAAGACACTTAGCCACTCTCGGGGCGAGGTATGGCGAACGAACCCTTTAAGGCCAGGGCGGAAGGCGGCTCTCCAGGGGCTGGCCCAACCTTTGCAAGCTGGCATGTGGGGGGTCGGCAGCAGGCAGTGGGGGTGCAAGGAGGGGAGGAGAGCCCAACAAGGAGCCCCAATTTCCAGGCAAACAAGACGAGGATTCAGGAATGGCCAAAAACTAAAACAGTAACTTTTCCTTTGGGATCCTCCACTCTTAGACGTCAGGGGAAAGACCCTGTTCGTTATCCACCCGCCAAATGGAAATTTTTCCTGTAACTCCCTCTCCGTCCCCGTGAAGGGCTCCTTGTCCCCGGCAAAAGCAAACGGAAGGGGACGCGCTGCACCAAGCCACCACCAGAACTGGGACCCAGAGAAGGGAAGATCTGTTCGAGCTCTCTCCCGGTCCCCGACTCACGCAGGGTCCTGAGGTTCCTGTAAATAACAACTGCTGCGTCTAAAGGGGCCGAAACGAGCCCTGCCTCCGAGCAGGGAGAAGAGGCGGGAGCCCCAGCCCGGCCCAGGGGAACCTGAGGCAGGGGACGCGGGGCGGAGCCTCACCCAGAGAACCAGCGTATTCATGAGGCGATCAATGCTTGTTCTCTTGAACTTGGTCCTCCCGCTGTTCTGCATTAGCTTCGTGTCGGGACCTAGGAAGGAAGGGGGGGGGGGAAGCCAAGGAAGCAACGCCGTTCCACCAGCGGCAGGGCGGAGGGGCACTGCGGGCTGGAGAGAGGCGGGCACGGGGCGGTGCGCCAGCCGCTCAGGTCCCCCCTCGCCTGGACCCCGGAGCACAGCGAGCTGAGCCGGCAGCTCAGGTCCCCCCCGGCCCCTCCCCCGCCAGAGGCTCACGACTCCCGTTGCGCAGCCCCCCCCCCCCCCCGGAGGCTCACCCGCAAAGACCACCAGCCCGAAGCACCACTCGGTGTTGCGCAGCACGCAGCCGCGCAGCAGCATGTTCTGGTTGCTCAGCGGGAACTTGCTCTCCTTCCAGTACAGCGTCCCGCTGAACCTGTCCAGCTTGTTGTTGGGCGGCTCGCAGACCACCTCCCCTGCGCGGACACAGAGGGGACGCGCCGCTGCGGGAGGGGCTCCGCGCACCGCCAGGACGGGACCGGACGCGCGGGACAAGGTCGCACACGCCCTCCAGCCCGGGGACCCCATCGGGGGGCCCTGCTCTACAGAAATGACAGCACAGGTCCCCACAGGTTCACGGAAGCCGTCTCTGAACAGCGGAAAACCGGAAGCAACTGCGCGGTGGAGGGACAGCCGGAGGGACAGCCGAGCGAGGTGGGCCGGCAGCGGGCGCGCGGCGCGGCGGCTCTCACGAGGGGCCAGGCGGGCTCCGCAAGCCGGCCCGCTGAGATGCCGGGAGAGCGCAGCGGGCTGCGGCAGGTGTGGGGACTTGGGCCGCACGGGCCCGCCGCTTTGTGCTCGGGCTTGTGCAAACGCAGTGTGGAGGGCACACACTGAAGGCCGGGTGCACCTGGCTAGCTAAGAGGGCAAAACCGGGGAGCAGGAGGCTTTTTTCTTACACACGTTATGGCTTGTTCCTCTAGCAAAGGAGCAGATATCATTATCTGCAGCCAAATAAGAATAAACTGAATTTCTCTCCACACACACAGCAAGGAGGGAGCTCTCGGCCGCGAAGATCTCTCAAGATGGCCATGATCTCAAAAGTAGGCGGGAGCCACCTCGCATCGCTGACACTCCCCCACAAAGAAAAATCCAGGCAGCTGCAGCCCAGCGCGAAGGAGCCGGTGCGGTTTAAACCCCAAAACCCACCCACCTCCTCCACCCACAAGCCGCTTCTCCAAAATCACTCACCATCAAACTTGGCCAGCCTGCTGATGTCTCCCAGCTCCGAGGTGACTGGGATTGCCTGGCGCACTTTCATGTTCGTCTCCCTGGAAGGACAGTGTCCCTAAGTCCTGGTTCCTGTCCTGTCCTCCAGAGTCTATGTGGGAGCCCCTGACCTCGGGTCATCACCCGCCTCCACATACCCAGAGCCTTTCCGATCCCTAAAAATTGTCCAAGGGGTACAGAGCCCACACCTCGGAATCTCTTCCAAAAAACAAGCTTTTTACCCTTAAGGAGGCACAAGATGAGTGACGCTGGGCATCCGACTTACCCATCGAGTTCTGCGGTCTCGATGTAACACAGACCGTGGGGCTCACTGCTGGAAAGGAGGAGGAGATCCGCCTAGAGAGAAAGCCTAGTGAGGAGCCCAAAGACCCAGCCCTCCACTCGCGATGCACTCTTTGCTGCCCCTGCTGCCCCGCAGCATTCTCGGTTTGCTTCGCCCCAAGCGCGACGGCGAGAAAGCAGCCAGCCCGGGGTGCCGGTAGAGCACAGAAGCTCCCCGCTCAGGGAGCGTGGGTGGCGCAGTTGGTGAAGCGTCTGACCCTCGATTTCGGCTCAGGCTGTGATCTCGGCGTTGTGAGATCGAGCCCCGTGTCGGGCTCTGCGCGGTGCGTGGACCCCGCTGAGGAGCCTCCCTCTGCCCCTCCCCCATCCACACACACATGCACGCGCTCTGAAAAAAGAAGTAAGTAAGATGTTGAAAAAAAGGAAGCTCTCCACTCAAGAAAGTTCACTCCACGCGTGATCACGAGGCTGCAGGAAATCCAGAAAGACTCATTTCTATCTGCCAACAAGAAGGGAAGAGACGTGCAGCCCCAGGGGGCCACCTTCTCCCTTACCGCCACAAACTGATTATTCTCCAGCTTGATGATATCGCCAACACAGACATTCATCCACTGCTCCTGCTGGAGGCTGAGGCCATGGGAGGACATACAAGAGGCTGTCAGTAGCGAGAGAAGCTTCCCGGGGACGCCCTCCTCCTGAAGGCCCTCGGTCCCCACTGGGCGCTCACCTCCCATCGATCAGCACTTGGGACTGCCGGTTATTCACCTGGTTGTCACTCTTGTGGCGGAACTGAGAAGAACGAAGCGAAGTCAGACGCCTTCCCCACTCTCAGGGACCGAGATGGTCACGGGACGCAGAGTGTGCGGGGTCCCGCCCTGGGTGCACCTGTCCACAGATCCACTCTCCCCCTGGCTCCGCCCCCTGCCCTCGGCCAAGGTGCCGCAGGTCTAAAGGCCAGGCGGGGGATGGCACGGTCCCCAGCTGTGCGGGCCGAGGAGAGCAGGCTGGGAGTGGGGGTGAGGAAGAGGTGCAGGAAGGGAGGAACGAGAGCGACTCACATAGTCATCGGTGGCGTCTTTAACAGCCGTGATGGCGAGAACGAGAACCAAAGGCACGATGGTGGTGAACCAGGACAGGGAGGACACCTGTGGGATCAACTGCAAGGGACAAGAGGGCGTGGCTCTGAGGCCCCGCCCACTCCACCCCCCCTCCCTCTTCCTGGACTTGGCTTCGGGAGTCGCCAAGGGTCTACCTGCAGAATGAGAAGGAACAGGAAGTAGGTGTTGGCAACCTCCTGGAACTGCTCGAACAGGTTGACGGGCAGGAAGGTGAGGACATTGTACTTGGAGGTCTTGATGCAGTTACTCTGCGGCAGGCGACAGAGGATCGCGAGACAGCCCCCACTGCCAACCCAGGACCAGGCAGAGCTGCCTCCTCCTTCCACCCTTCCTGAACCTCTGCCCCGAAAGGCAGCAAGCACAGGCGTGGGGGGGGACAGGGGCAGAGAGAAGGGAGTCTCCTGGGGCCCACGTGTCCTGCGGAAGGCAAGTGGCCTGGGGGCTGCTTCGGTCCCCTGGCCACAGCACTCAGGAGGAGGGAGCAGGCCGGCCAGAGTCGCTTACCGCATACTGGAATTTCTCGTTGTATTCTCGGTCATTGGCTCGAGCCCGCCTTTCTTCTTCTGCAACAGGAGGATGATGCCGCAGTCAGGAGGAGCACAAGGGGGCCCGACGCCCTGTCAGGCCTACCTGCTGAGGGCCCTTGGCTCCTTCCACGGCACACAGTTTTAAGGAGCTGGTGCCCCACCTGAGGTGTGGCTCGGTTCTTCCCTCCGGGCCGTCTCACCACCAGCCTGGCCCTTCATTCACAGGACGAGACCAACATCAAGGTCTTCTGCTGCGGGCATCGGTTCCCCTCCCCCATCCCTTTAACTAACACCTTAGTCATTGGGGCCTCAGGAATCCCCAGAGGAGTAGCAGCCGAGGACAAGAAACTTCCCCCAGGAACCCCTGCAAGGTCCGGCCACTGCCCTCCTCCTGACCTGGGGGGGGGTGGCGGCAAGCCGGAGGGTCACCGCGCTCTGCAACTGCTCTGCGGCAGTGTCCCAGCCCCACGGCCGCACGTGCGGTACCCCCTCCGCTTGTCACATGTCACCCGCAGAGCCTTCTGACTGGCCCACAATGACATCACCTTATTTCAAAGCTCATCTTCCAGTAGGAGAAGGGGGGTCAGGGATATGGGTCATGCAGACCAAGACGGCGATGAAGGAGGCAGGAACGGGATGTACTTTAAAGGGTTCTTCTCTCTGTAACCCTTCCTGTGCCATCCGCACACCTCGCCCTTCAACGACACATCTGCCACCAACGGCGTGACACCTATCCTGAACATTCGCTCATCTGGGGCTGCACGTACCCAGTTCATGTCCCAGAATGTGGGGCTGTCCTGTAAAGGGCTCTCCAGCCCACCTCTGGGGGTCGCAGGGACCACAGGCTGAGAAGGGGGGGTTCCCTGGTGCGGCAGAAAACACAACGCGCTCAACCAGCGCCGGAGGCGAACGCAGCACTCCAGACCCCTCCCCTCACCGCTCCAAAGACCCCTGCAGAGCACACCGCAGGAACAAAACCTCGGAACACAGCACCCTCCGCCTACTCAGAGGGCTCGTTCCCGGCGTGGGCACTTTACTCCCAGAAACTTCCCCAGCGGGGACCCCTCGCTCTGAGCCCCCTGCGTCGTCTCCAGAGACCGTGCAAGGGAGAGACAGGCGCCAGACCGTTCTGGGCCCGGGATCCCTGGGTCTGGAAAGGAGAGGGCCAGGGAAGGCTGGGGAAGGCTGGGGAAGGCTGGGGAAGGCTGGGGGCAGCCCAGTGTGAGGGCGGGAGGGGAAAGCTCGGACTCGGGAGAGCTGCCAGCCGCTGCCTCCCGTTACCTGTCCCCCAAGAGGGCTTCTTTCTGCTCCAGGAGGGGGGCGCCCCGGCCCGGGCCCACTTCTCGGGCATCTCCTTGGGGACCGTCATGATCCCGGTTTGAGCGGGGAAGGGCGGGCTGTCTGTCGGTCTGTCCGCGGCCTCAGCGGCGCCGATGCGGCGGCCCCCCGGGCAGGCGCACGAGCCGCGGCCGCTCAGAGGGGAGCCCCGGCCGTCGGGCGCGCGCCCCACCTGCAGCCCCGGCCATGCCCGCGGCCGCCGCCCCGGCTCCGCCCCCCGCCCGCCCCCCGCCCGCAGGGCAGCGCCTGCCAGCGCCGCGTAGGCGAAGCCCGCGGAGCCCCGCCCCCGGGGGGGAGCCGCCAGTGTTGTCCGGGCAACCGCTTTCCTCCCGCCCCCGCCCGCAGGAAAACCGGGAGGGCGGGGCGGAGGGAGCCGAGCGAGAAGGTGGGATCACAGCGCCCCAGGCCCGAGGCTCAGCGCTTAGGTGCCCCGAGACGAGAGGCGCAGGGACTCCACACCCCGGGGAGGAGAGCCCAGCTCAGGCATCGGGGGAGGACTTCGCTTTCCTAGGCTCCCCCCAGGATGGGCAGGGGTTGTGATCGACCCTCCTCCAGACTCACTGCCAGCCGTCCCTCCTCCCTCTGCCCCCTGAGCCATAGTAACACCCAATCTTGATGATCCCCGGGATTCCAATCCCCCTGCCGCCCCCGGCTTACCTGGGGGGCGCTTTTTTGCACACAGTGCCATGTCACCCAGCAAGGAGCCAGCAATCCCATGGGAGACCCTGCTGGAAGGTGACATACGCGTGAGGTCAGAAAGCCGAGGGTAACCCTTCATTCCCCTCTTCAGACTCCTCCCGAAGGTTCTCTTCCCCAGGTCTGACCTTCCCCACGGCGCCCCCCCCATGCCTCAGCCCTGGATGTGTGTGTGTGTGTGTGTGTGTGTGTGTGTGTGTGTGTGTGTGTCAGGACGGCAGTTTACAGAAGCTGAGACCTACAAGGAAAGGAAGGGGACAGAGAGAAGTGGCCAGACAGGAGGGGCACAGCTCTCAGGGAGCCCGTCCCCAGGGCCGTGGATGCCCCCATGTGCCCTCCTGGGGGCAATGAGTGGTGCCTGTGTTTACTGGAAAGCAGAGTTTCCACCGAAGGGCGGGGTTGAGGGAACCTGGGCCAGGAAACACCTGGCAGAACCTCAGGAAACAAAGCGGGCAGGCTCCACCCTTCCCAAAATGCTTATAATCCCCCATCCCCCACGGCTGGGCCTTCCATCCTCACCTCCTGCAGGGGAGCTCACGCTAAAGGCATGGCCTGCATTTCCTGAACACAGTCCCCAAACCACTTCCTCTCAGTCTGGGTCACCTGAGGGGCTCGCCAGCATGGTGGGGAGTGGCCCCCGCGCTCCCCCCCAAGCACAGCCCACTGGGGACGGCGCGAGGTGCAGGCTCTGGGAGCATCAGTCAGACAGGCCTTTGCTCTCCTTCATCTTCCCGTGTCATTTTCGCCCGAAAAGGTAAATGGCCTGGCCTCTGAGACAGGATCACAGAGCCTCACCCCTCTGGCCAGCCGGGTCCCAGGTCCTCCTGTCACCTCCTCTTTCTCTGTCTGGGTGGAAAGCCTTCCCCCTCATCGGTGCCCCTGACTCAGGCCTCCTAGGCACAGCCTGCCAGCCGGATGCCCAAAATGATACCGACTGCCGGTCTGCCCAACCTCCATAATTACAGACTGCAGCCACAGCCTGTCACCCTCGCCGGTCGTCCCTTCGCTAACTCTGACTCCCTTTCCGAACCCCAGATCAGGCACAAAGCCACAAGTCCTTTTCCTCCCCGACCCTCCCAACACCGATGGCCAAGGGTGCCTGGCTCAGGAGGAAAAACCTCATCCCCGGTTTTAGAGATGCCGAGCCCTCCTCCAGGGGCCCTGGCCAGGGTCTCCACCCTGTCTCCAGTATGAGTCACGGCAGGGTGGGGTGTGGGGGAAGAGGTTAAAGAGGATGGAAGGGTGGGCATCCCAAGTTCCATAGCCAGCCCCACCTTCCTAAAGGGAGGCAATAAGAAACACCATCAGCCTGAAGATCTGGGTTTGAGTCCTATGAGAGAATTAATGAGGGAACCACACACACTTTTAGGAGTCGGGAGTCTGGACACTGAGCAGGAAAGTTGTTTTACCTCTAAGACCTGGGGAGAATGAAAGCTGACTTGGTCCCACACCTCATCCCCTCTGGGGGGCCCTGCTAGAGAGGGAATAAGAGTGGGAGAGGGGGAAACAGGGAACCCCTCTCGCTTCTCCCCAGTCTCACACAGCCTGGGTTTTCTGAACCATCAGGCACACCAGCCACGTCGCCCTGCCCATCACCCTGCCCCAGCCCCCTCTGCAGCCACATTTGGGATAAAAATAGCCAGCTCTGGGAAGAAGGCAACGCTCCATGGAGGAAAACGGCTCCTCCTCTCCGCCTGGGCCCTGCTCCCTTCCAGCCCAAGCCCGGGAAGACGGACCCCTTCTTTCAGAGGAGGTTGGCAGGGATATGTGTGGGCAGGTCAGGGGAACAGAAGGAAATGGAATCCGAGACCCTCAGCTCACTCGCCTCCAGCACCCCTGGCCACCTTACATAGCCAAGGACGGATGCCAGGACTCAGTCCCCAGCTCCGAGTCCCCAGAACTAGCACCCCTCCTTGCGCCCCTGCTTTGGCTCACGTACAGAGCCCTCCACCCGAAGAGAAAAAGCCTACCAGCCCCGAACTCCCTTCTCCAGGCGCCCAAACCCTCGGACCAGGGACACTGCCCTCACCCCACAACTCTCGGGGCGGCTCTCCCCTCCTCGCTGCCCCACAGGCTGCTCCGCGCCCCCCACTTGGGCAGCCCATCCTCCCGCGCTGCGGACGGCCTCGGGACCCCCGCCGTCAGGCACCCGCACCCTCGTCCCGGCGAGCACGCGCGCCCGCCCCGCCTCACCTCAGCGCGCGGCGCCCGGCGCCCGCCCCGGCCGCCCCGTCCTGCCCATGCCGGGGGCTGCGGCGGGGGGCGCTCGGCTCGGCTCCCCGCGGGCTCCCGCCCCCAGCTGCAGCCCCGCTCCCCCGGGGCTCGGCCCGCTACTTTGTGTCAGTTTCGGCCGCGGCGGGGCGGAAGTGACGGAGGCGGCGGCAGAGGCGGGGGGCGGGAGGGGGTTTTGGGGAGGGGAGGGGGAGGGGGAGGGAGGGGGAGGGGAGGCGGGAGCCGCCATCTTTGTGCGGGGCGCGGCGGGGGGCGGGGTCTTAACCCTTCCGAGGCCATGTGTTCCCCCCCACCTCACTGCACATCCATCCCGCAGCCAAAAAGCCAAGTCAGCCGGGAGAGTCGTGAGCCCAGACGTGTTTTGTTTTTTTTTTCAAGTTTATTTATTTAAATAATCTCCACGCGCAACATGGGTCTCGAACCCACGACCCCAGAGATCGCGTCGCAAGTTCCTCCGACGGACCCAGCGCGGCGCCCGGAAGGGAGCGCCGGCGCGTCTATTCGCTGGAAAGGGGCCCGGGAGCGCGGCCCGGGAGGGGCGTGGGAGCGAGCCCCCCCTCCCGCGCCCCCCGGCCCCCGCGGCTCACCGCACCCCTCTCCGGGACGGACGGCCGGAGCGTCTGGGCACTGGGCGTGCCTCAGTTTCCCCCTTTGCGCTCCTGGCCGCCGGGCAGGCCCGGCTTGCCCCCTCGCCATCCGGAGAGCCGCCCCGCGAGGGCAGGACGGCAGCACGGAGGTTCTGGGGCTGGGAGCCCGGCAGGGGGACCGGGCCCCGCAGGAAGGCCCCCTCGCCGCCGCTGCCCCGGCGCGCCCCGCCCCGTGCCGCTCCGGGGCGCGCCCTCTGGTGGCTGCTTTGAGGCACTACGTCCCCAGAAGCCTGCGGGGTCCAAAGACCTGCTGAGGGAGGAGGGGAGGAGGGACAGAGGGGAGGAGAGGCCGTGGGGAGGAGGGGCAGAGGGGAGGAGGGGCAGAGGGGAGGAGGGACAGAGGGGAGGAGAGGCCGTGGGGAGGAGGGGCAGAGGGGAGGAGGGGCCGTGGGGAGGAGGGGCAGAGGGGAGGAGGGACAGAGGGCAGGAGGGGCAGAGGGCAGGAGGGGCAGAGGGCAGGAGGGGCCTGGCCCCGGATCGCCCGGTCCCGGCAACCTCCCCGGTTTAGGAGGAAAGGACGCCTCGATAGCAAACCGCGACGCTGGCGTGTTCGTCAGGAGAAAGAGTGTCTTGTCCCCAGCCCTGGACCTCTGGCCCTCAGGAGCGTCCACAAGGGAGGTGGGGGCTGTCCTGTCGGAGTCACAGCCGCGCCAGCCGAGCTGGGGCAGACATCTCCAAGTCTGAGGCTTTGTGCTGGGCGAACTCTAGATCCTGAGCCGGCTCTGAGTCCTCCGGGTGGTGGAGGGCCACCAGCAGCTGGTATGTGGCTGTGCCAAGCGTGGCCCCCACCAGAGGGGCCACCACGGGCACCCACCACCAGCCATTCCCGGCACTACAAGGGACGGACAGAAGGAGGACGTCAGGGCTGACTCCCCTCACCTCCCCGCGGAGGACTGGGGGCCATCAGGAGGGTGCTCCTGGGCGGGGTTCCTGGGGAGATGGACGCCAGGAAGAGGGCGGCTGGGCAACAGAGTGCGGCACTTAGAGGGGAGCCCCCAGGAGAGCCTTGGTCCAGCCTCTTGCCCTAGGGAATTATCTGAATACACCCATGTTGCTGAGCAGGTCCCTAATGCCCAAGGAGGTGATATGACACGCCCAAGAACGCCATCCCTACAGTTTGGCGGGGAAAGGGTGGAGGGAGAGGAGAAGGGGTAAGAGAGAAAGGGAGAACCACGATGTAGATGAGGGACACTGTCCTAAGAGGCTGAGAGAACTATGTAAGCGGAGAGAGCTGGGGACCCGGACTCCGAGGGAGGAGAGTGGAGGGACTGCCCCAGGGGAGGCGGCCATGGTCTCCCACCTGAAGACTTCAGGGCCCCAGCCAGCCACGTAGGTGAAAAGCCGTGGGCCCAGGTCTCGGGCAGGGTTGAGTGGGAACCCACAGTTGACACCCAAGGATAGCCCGATGGCTAGGATCAGCAGCCCCACAGCCACAGGCTCCAGACCCGCAGGCACTCCCTTGTTCCGTGTGTCCACAATGGCCAAGACACCCACAATCAGGATCCCTGTGCCCAGAACCTTGGAGGTGACAGAGGCAGAGGGGCCCCCCATAAGCTCCCGGACGATCCGTCTGCCCTTTCTCACCCAAGCATCCTAGGCCACCAACCCTTGTCATCTGACTTTGTCCAACACGGGCAACTGGGGCGGGGGCGGCGCAGAGAGACACCCAGCCCCACAGCCCAGGGAGTCCCAGGGGACAAGGGCAAAGAGCCGGGCTTTCCCAGGTCTCCCCCTCACACTGACCTGATCCAGGAAGCCATTGTTCAGGGACAGATAAGGGGCAGGGTAGGTGGCAAAGATGGAGGCCGTCTCCTTGGGGCCAGTCACTGTCAGGTTCCCACCTGTATAATTCTGGAGGGCATCTGCAGGGGAGGGGGGACACCCCAGATGCCCATCTTTGTTCATGCAAAACCATCGCAAGGCACTCCTAGCCGCACACCGATCCGCCCAACCACGTTACCGTAGTAGACCGCGTAGGTGGCTCCAGAGGCACAGAAGGCCGACAGAAGCTGCACCAGGCAGTAAATGGGGAGCTTGGCCCAGGGCAGACGTCCCAGGAGGCACATGGCCAGGGAGAAGGCTGGATTCAGGTGGGCCCCTTCAAGGATCCGGAAAAGAAAACCAACATCCATGAAGTGTCACCACCAGGCACTCGCCAGGTGACGTGAGTCACAAGCCTCACGCGTGGCACAGCCACATACCAGCTGCTGGTGGCCCATAATTTTATTTATGTCATCTCTACTCCCAACGTGGGGCTCGAACTCACAGCCCTGAGATCAAGAGTTGGGCACTCTTCTGACCCAGCCGGCCGGCACCGCCGCTGCTCGCAGCTCTGAAGGCAGATGTTACTATTCCCGTCATGTGTCGGGAAGCTGAGGCTCAGGGAGCTCATGCAGCTTGCCCAGGTCACACAGTAAAGCCCAGGGTCTGCCTGCTCTTTCCACGACACTGTGCATGTTCCAGGCTCCATCCGGGCACACCGACACGGCACGTGTCTGGGTGCCGAGCAGGTGAGGTGCGCGCAAAGATGACCGCAGAGGGCTTCAGGAGGGGGACACAAGTGCCTCGCCATAGACCTCTGTCCAGGTGAGTGGAGGAGAGACACGCGAAGGGAAGGGGCTGGCCCAGACCAAAGGCATATCTCTGTCCGGGGCACTAGGCAAGCTCGAGGAGACAATGTCCTTGAGTCACCAAAGGATCTGCCTTGTCCTCATTGCCATAGACCCACACTCACGTGCATGTTCTCCGCCTTTGCTGACCAGACCTCGCCCTCCTCACCTGAAACGTTACCGCTCACGTAGATGGCTACCGTCACGGCCAGAGAGCCAGCCAGAAACATGGTGAAGAAGTTGCCTTTGCTTTCTCCGCTGGTGACAGCCTGGGCCACGGCGCCCTGGGTGAGGAGCTGGTGGGGAGAGGGAAGATGAGGAACAGGAACCAGGAAGAGGAAGCCTGGGAGCCAAAAGCGGGGAGAGACGCTGGGAAGGCAAGGGGTGCAGCCAAGAGAGCTGGATGAACAGGCTAGTGAGGGAGAAAAGCAGACAGAGGGAAATAAAGGGGAGACGTGGAGGACGAGTGAAGAAAGGGAAGGAGGGGGAGAGATGGACAGGGATAGGAATAAAAATTAGGGCGTAGGACAGGAGTGGGAGGGGCAAGGACAGGGAGAGAAATGATGGGTCGTTGAAAGAAGCGAGACACCAGGAAGAACTAAAGACACCAGGAGGAGCTAAAACTTTTGGCCCCCTCCCCTGGCTCGTGCCCCGTTCCCCGGCTCACCATGAGCACAAACACGCCCAGGAACTCTGCCAGGCACTGTCGGGCCAGGTGGCTGCGGAGCCGGAGCCGGCCCTTGACTTTGGCCAGGGGCTGAGTGCAGGCCATGGCGGCGACACCCTGCGTCTGGCGGCTGCTCGCTCGGTCTGCACCGGCAGCTACTGACAGGGGAGATGATAAGGACAAGACTTTAAAACCCATTAGCTCAGCTCCTGAGCAGCAGTGTCTGTACACGTGTGTGGCCTGGGGAGGCAGAGATAACGGGAGCAGGTTGAAGGGCAGGCCCCGTGAATGACCGGAGCCTGGAGTTTGCCCGGGCTCTGTCCCCTCTGTCACCCCCATTCCTCCCAGGACTAACCTCCTCCTATGCCGACGGCTCGGAGGAGGTGGCCTGCGGCAGTGCTCTCGGCAGCAACCACCGGAAAGGCAGCACCGCCGCCCCACTCTGCTCGTGAGGGCCTTGAGAGCCGGGGGCGTCCCCAAGGCCACACAGCCCCCTGAGGGCTAGGGCTGACGCTCCGTCTCCTGCCCACGACGCCTCTCCCCCGTGCAGCGTGAGGCGCGCCCCGCCCACCCGGATGCTTCAGATGAACCCCCTCATTGAACGGGGGCCCTGCCCTCATACAGAGTCTCCCCTGGGGAGGAAGCGCTCTGGTTTTGTGCCCCCGGCCCCAGCGCCAGCGGAGCCCCCTCCCCTGGATGCCGCGCCCCGATCCCGATTCCGCAGACACAGAGGCACTTCCTACCGTTATCGCAAGCCTCCAATTAGCTTCATCCAACTATGAGTCAGGGTCTGGACCCCGCGGAAGCAGGGGAAGCAAAATGCAGCGCCTGTTCTCCTATAGTTCGTGCACTTCTGGAAGGTGGAACGGAGTAGACGCATTAAAATACGGTGTAGAGTTGAGGAGGTTCTTCAGAGCTGGGCCGTGCTAACCCAGGGGCCCCAGCACAGTCCTGGGCACATCTGCAGCAGCTCTTCACTGGTTTAGCGGGCGCTGGAACGCTCTACCCAGATACCCACGGGGGCCCACGCGCCCGTTCCCCAGCGGCTGGGGGCATCAGATGCTGAGAGCGCACTGCTGCTTCCCTCGCGGCAACACCGTTCAGGGCCGAGACAGCCTCGCCCAAGGGGACGTGCCCCCTTATGTGGCCCGTGTCAATGACTGGTCGATGCAGGGATGCAAAGCCCTGGCCTCTGCCTCGATGCCCAACAACCCCGAAGGGTCACTCCGGCTTCGAAGTCCCCATAGGATCAGCCGAGGCTTCCCTTGTAACTTCCTTGTCAGTCTCCCTTTGCCTGATCCCGCCTTCCTCACCTTCTTACACGTGTATCCCCGGGAGCGTGAGGGCCCCCAGTAAACCTTGCTCAGGTCTCTTTTCGTCTTAGTCTTTTCCCAGGGAGCCCGACTGTTGGTGTCAGGAATGGTCCCACGAAGCCGAGAATGGAATTTGGGTGCTCACGGGCTGGTTGACAAGAACCCTGTCGTGGTCGCGGGTAGAACGTGGAGAGTCTGTAGCTGGACGCGAGGCCATGATGGACGTTGTCGGCGGCGGCCCGTCGGAAGCAGTTACTGGCTGGGGGAGAGGCGACTGTGCAGGATCTCCGGCACGGGAGAGGCCGAGGGAAGCGGCCCTAGGTTCCGCAGCGCCGACCCCGAGCCGCGGCAGACCACAGAAGCCGCGGGCTCCCTCGGCGGCATTTAAGGCAAGCCGAGCCTCTCGCGTCCAGCGGGCATCCGCGTGGAGGCCCAGCTCCAGTGTGCGTGGGAGGGTGGCCGAGCTGTAGAGAAGGTGGAATTCTCAGCCCCAGTAGGTTTCCTATGTCAAGGTTAGGGTCCTAAAAGAAAAAAGGTAGGATCCTGACACTTGAGATACGGACATCTGGGCAGATGCAAATGAGAACCCTGAATCCCCAGATCCCTCTGAACCTTCTCTCCAATCGTCTAGATTTTCCTGTCTCTAGTGTTCTGAAGTAGAGGGTTTATTTTCATCCTTGCTCTTTAGCGTGTGGTGGGTCTTTCAGATTAGAAGTAAATATTCTTCACTTCTGGGATATTTTCTTGGTTTACTTCATTGATGGTTTATACCATTCCAGTTTTCTTATCTTTTTCTTTTTTTATTCCTTTTTCCTTAAAAAAAATTCTTTTTTAAGTATAGTTGATATGTAACATTCGTTTCAGGTATACTTTTTTCCTGTTTTCTATCTCTATTACTTGGTCTTTCTGGAGACTTCCTCGACTTTGTCATCAAAATCTTTTCATAGCTTTTCATTTCTGCCATCACATTTTTTTTAACTCTTCAAAGTTCATTATTTTATTTATTCCTCCTTTGTAGGAATATCTTCTGGCTTTATGGATATATCATATTTCTAAGGACATTAAAATGTGCCCTTCCTAATTTTTCATCCTCTTCTCTTGTCTGTATGTCCACCCTTCATGCTCTAGGCTATCCACAGATGTCTGGCAATCTCTAGCTCCATGTGTTTATGGCGATATGCTGAAAAGCTGATTCAAAAAATCAATTACAAGGGCGCCTGGGTGGCTCACTTGGTTGAGCATCCAATTCTTGGCTTTGACTCAGGTCATGATCTCCGGGTTGTGAGATCGAGTCCTGCGGTGGGCTCCACACTCAGCGGGGAGTCTGCTTGAGATTCTCTCTCTCCCTCTGCCCCCTCCCCTGCTCGTATGTGTGCTCTCTCTCAAATAAATAAATAAATAAATTTTAAAAATCAACTGTATTTTTTTTAAGATTTTTTTTTTTTAAAGATTTTATTTATTTATTTGACAGAGAGAGAGAGATCACAAGTAGGCCAGAGGCAGGCAGAGAGAGAGGGGGAAGCAGGCTCCCTGCTGAGCAGAGAGCCGGATGCGGGGCTCGATCCCAGGACCCTGAGATCATGACCTGAGCTGAAGGCAGAGGCTTAACCCACTGAGCCACCCAGGCGCCCCTTAATTTAAGATTTTATTTATTTCTTTGACAGAGACACAGCAAGAGAGGCAACACAAGCAGAAGGAGAAGCAGGCTTCCCGTCAAGCAGGGAGATCGATGGGGGGCTCGATCCCAGGACCCTGAGACCATGACCTGAGCCAAAGGCAGACGCTTAACAACTGAGCCACCCACATGCCCCAGTTGCATTCTTACATACCAGAAGTTGGGGAAAAATGGGAGGACATGTTCTACTAAATACAGCTACACAATCTTAAAACGTGAGTAGGCACAGAGGTAGACAAATAGGTTAACAGAAAAGACATAAAGACCCAGCAAAGGGATCCATGTGTATTTATAAGTATGTGTGTGTATATAAAATACATTCATAACATTTGTACATACATATTTGTACATGCATATGTATTTTTCCAAACAAAAAAAATGAAGTTGATCCCCTGGTTCGTATCAAATAGGAAGATAAAATCCTGGTGGATTTAAAAACCTAAATGTAAAAAGCAGAACTAATAAAACTTAGGATAAATAAAGGACAGCATTCTTTTCACCTTGGGTTGGAAAAATTCCTAAAAGATATAAAGAGCACTAACCATAAAGAAAAATATAAACTTAGCTACAATAAATCTTCTATTCATGAAAAGACATAATAAAGAGAATGAAAATACAAAATTTCATTACTATACCTTTTTTTCTTTGTTCTTATGATAGGCTTCCCTAGAAAAATCCCTTGCCATTTGAGTCGTTTCAAGGAAACAGAGGTAAATGAATGTGTAAGATCTGCCACTCACAGCCACAGTGCTAAAGTTTGTTGTTGTTTTTTTTAAAGATTTATTTATTTGAGAGAGGGAGAGAGAGAGAGCGCGCGCATGCGTGCACCTGAGCACGAGCAGGGGAGGGGAAGGGGCAGATTCCCTCCATGAGCAGGGAGCGGGATGCAGGGCTTGATCCCAGGACCCTGGGATCATGACCTAAGTTGAAGGCAGATGTTTAACCGACTGAGCCCCCCAGGTGCTCAAAAGGTGTTTGTGTTTTTTTAATTTTATTTATTTATTTGAGAGAGAGAGAGAGAGCACAAGTAGGCAGAGAGGCAGGCAGAGAAAGAGGGGGAAGCAGACTCCCCGCTGAGCAGAGAGCCTGATGCGGGGCTCGATCCCAGGACCCTGAGATCACGACCTGATCCAAAGGCAGAGGCTTTAACCCACTGAGCCACCCAGGCGCCCCTTCAAAAGATTTTTTAATGAGAAGAAAATCTAGCAACTTTTGTGCTAGTTACATTTTCTCCAACATACACTTAAAAAAAAAGAAAAAAAATACCCGGTAAAAGGAAAAATATTTGCCAACGTATTTCCTCAAATTCTCTCATGAACTGTCCGATCATAGTGATCCCACACCTAGGGAAGCAAGTGTCCCTACATTTCCATACACACTCTCTCTTTTCAGAATCTAATGCATCCCTGTGTAGAAAGTTTCCTGGAATTGTCTCTAGTTAACCCCTCTGTACGAATAATCATTTCCTACCGGTACCTGATCCTGTTTATCAAATCAGGTTTTGGAAGTGGAACAAAAAACTAAGAAATAAGAACATTGTGGGCCAAAATAATCTGGGAAGCCCTGGATGGTACTAGGAAGTGAAACAGCCTAGACAAAACTAAGACCAAGGAATTAGCATAAATAAAGGTTTTATTGGTCAGTTTGAGTGAGTCACACACTGACATACCCCCAATTCACTGTTCCACACACCCAAGGCCCTGAGGTGGCAGGAGGAAAAGGTAAGCCCACTGATGGTGAGCCAAGGGTGGAAAGCATGTGAAGGCCTCTGAGGGTTAACAAGGCTACCGGGGCCGGAACCAACGTCCTAGGAATAAATCCAGGACGGAATAGGCATCGTCCAGGGCTGGAGGTGTTGGTGATTCTGGATCTAAGGAAGAAAGTGATACACAGAGACACGCTAAATGAAAGAGAATGAGCGGAGGACAAGGAGAGGAATAATATTAAAGGCTAGAAAGGTATGGGTTCCCCTTTCCCAAGGAAATAAGAAATGGATCCCTTCGATTCACACACTTTACTTACCATCTCTAGGACTGCCATCTGCTTCTTGATGGGTTACTGTGGTCTCTGTCCGGCCCTCACTGTCCACCACAGTCCGGTGCTCCTCTACTGTCTACAAGGAGAAGCCCGAACCATATCTCTAACATCAATAAAGGTGAGTTCACTGGTTTCTTTACCTAGATTGCTCTCTCCATGGCATCCTCTGGCCACAGTTCCTTCTACCCCTCTCTTCCAACTCACCCCATCTGGCTTAGTGATCTTGGTCACAGAGACGCTCTTGAAATAGGATTTGGGCTGGGGCTGGAGAACTGGGCCGAGGCCCTCCTGGGAAACCTGGGAATCAAGATCTAGAAGGGCACAGAGAGGAAACACGAAATCAAGAGTCCAAGGAAAAGAAGGCGCCAAGTGTGACAAGGAACTTCAGGGAGGAGAACTGAGGGCACGTTAAACAGCCTCTTCCTCCAGACTCACCATTGTCTTCTCTGGCTCGAGGACGGGGGGTCAGAGGCCACAGATCATCAAACTGTAGAAGGCAAAGAAGGTGAAATGACACCTTTCAACCTGAAACTTGAGAGGTCACAGGACACAAAGTACCCCCACGATCCAAAACCACCTTTCCCTGGGAGAGAGAATTACACTCAGGATCACTTTATTTACTCACCCCTTCCTCCTTCTTACCCGTTTTATCTATCCTTCTACCAAAAGGCTCTCCTGAACTGACACTTTTTTTTTTAAAGATTTTATTTGAAATAGGGAGAGAAAAAGAGCGAGCATGAGCAAGGGGAGGGGCAGAGGGAGGAGGAGAAGCAGACTCCCGGCTGTACAGAGCCCGCCACAGGGCTCGATCCCGGGACCATGACCTGAGCCGAAAGCAGACCCTTAACTGACTGTGCCACCCAGGCGCTCCTGAAACGACACTTTCCATCCCACCCAACAATCTGCTGTGTCCCAGAATCACACAGACTAGTTTTTTAAAAACATTTTATTTGAGAGAGAGAGCACGCGCGCACTTGAGTGTGCTCGAGTGTGCATGAGAGAGGGGGAGGGGAAGAGGGAGAGAGAGAAGCAGACTCTCCGCTGAGTGAGGAGCCCGATGGGGGACGCGATGAGTGGCTCGATCCCAGGACCCTGGGATCATGACCTGAGCTGAAAACAGTCGCTTAACCAAGTGAGCCAGCCAGACGCCCCGATTTTTTTTTTTTTTTTTTTTTTTTTTTTGAGAGAAAGCAGAACTCCCATCCCTGTGCCCACTCCCACCAAAATCCTACAAGGAGCTCAACATGGAAAGCAGATACGAACGCTAAGTGGAGAGCCCAGGACCCCAACCCAAGTCTGTTAGACTCTGCCGAGCCTCCCGTCTGTGCTCTATTAGTTGTCTCGCACGGGCCCTCACTCTAGGCCCAGAAGCACTCACCATACTAAAATGTCTCTGGGAGCCCCAGTCTGGTGCTGGTTTGGGGGATTCACTTCGTGCATCACTCTCCAAGACCCCCTCAAAGATCCTGGGCTGGTGACTATCTGGATACTTAAGCATTGAGTCCCGAAGTGTCTGTCCCTCCCGTTGTCTCTCACCAGGTGTCTCTGACTCAGGACCAGGACCTGGCAGTTCTGCAGAAAGGGGGCAGATGGGTGCTGGGGGTGGGAAAGGACCTGGGCTCCTTACAACCTTGATATCATCAGTCTTCTCACACTTCCCACCCCCCAACTACAGTCTTCAGGCTCCTGATTGCACCCACCAACCCAGGAGAAACCACAGGTGGTCCGGGGACAGCCACACACCGGGAGGGCGGGAAGGCAAGGTCCAGGCCCCCATCTCGCTGAAGATGTTGTTGAAATCCCGAACGAGGTCATCAAAGCCGAAGTTATCATGGAAACGCATCCCTCCTCCTGGGCTGAAGCTGAAGCCAAATTCCTCGGGGGGCTGGGGGCCCTCAGCCCTCGGGCTCCCACGGCCCCACGTGGCTGCTGCTTCTTCCTCGTCCTCGTCGTCGTCCTCTTCATCTCGCGTCATCCCCCCGAAGAAGGAATCTCTGTGTCTGGGAGTGAAGGCCGCTGTGAGCACAGAGCTCCAGCACCACCTCGAACCGCACCATCGGCTCTCGGGCGGCGAGTGCGCCAAGGGCAGGCGCGGTCTGCAAACCGGGGTGCGCGTGAGAGGCGGGCCGCGGGGTCTGCGCCGGGGTCTCGCCGGCAGCCCAGTCACGCCTCACCTCGCGGTCCCCCGCGCGCCCCGGCCCCCACCCCACTGTCGTCCCCGCCCGGGGCCCTGTTGCATCACCCCAGACTGGAGAAAGGCTTAAAGTGCTGTTAGTCCTCCTCCCAGCGGCCGCCCGGGGTACTGCCGCGGGGTGAACGCCCAGAGCGCCGACTTCTGTCCTCTCCGCAGCAGGTGAAGGAGCGACGAAGAGGACGGGTTCCCAAGAACTGGGTGTCAGGGGTCACGCTCCCCTCAGAGGACCCCACCCTCGTCCGACCCAGACCCACTCTAACCTCCGAGGTCCAGAAAGGCCGAAAAAGCCCCGAAAGAGATCAAAGAGGCTCATCCCCGTGTTGGGACTCGAACCTGCGGACCCCAGCGAAGCCCATGCGCGCCCGGCGGCAGCCTGCGCTCCGCGGCCGGAAACGGAGCGAAGCGTCGGGCCGCCTGCCGGAAAGCAGGCCTGCGACCCGCACTGTCGTAAAACGGCCATCCGCACGACGCGGGCGGGGCGGGGCGAATCGCCGGGTCCCGAGCCGCGGGCCTCCGGTGAGGGCAGTGGGCGGGCGCCGCAGACCTGCCGCAGCCCGGGACCGCCCGCCTCCGAAGCCGACCCCTCCCCGCCGGCCGCGCGGTGCCGCCGGGGCTTCCAGGCCGCGTGGGAACGGTCGCCGCCGCCAGGGGGCAGCCTCCGCCCCGCGAGCCGACCGCGGCAGGTGCTCGGAGCCGCGCGTGTGCACCCCTGCCGCGCGTGCACACACACACACACCCCCGCCGCGGCAGGTGCTCGGAGCCGCGCGTGCACTCCCCGCCGGGACGCACGGACTTGGCGCTCTCTCAGCGGAGGGGTGCGTGGTACCCCGCACGAAGTCCTGACCGCTTTAGGCAGGCTCTGCAGCTTGCGGGGCAGAGGTTTGGTGACGGAGCCGGGAAACCCGGCCAGGTCTTGCGGGGGCAGGAGTTTGGAGCTGTGAGTATCCCTCGGCCTGTCACCGACCTCCCCGTCCCCCCCTCTCCGCCCCGACCTCGGTGTGCAGACCCCTCCTCTTTACACTGAGCACCCAGATGCTGGAACCGCTGCGGTCAGTCGGCCCCGGGCTCCCGTTCGGCCGTTTGGCGGGCCGACTGCAGGTTACCCTCCCTCCTCTCCAGCGCGTTTGCCTGCACCCGTCTACACTACACGCCAACTCTCCCGAACCATTTCTTCCAGCTCCTGCTTAATCTTCTTCCACCCGGTATCTGCTGCCCACTCCCTTCACGGACGGAAATCTGCTGCAAGGGGGGGGGCAGTTTCTGGAGGAAATGAAAATGTGCAGCGTTTCTTTGCAGAAATCCCTGGGGGAGGAAGAAAGGGAATTCCCGTGGGGCAAGATCGGGGCAGCCCGTTAAGGCCAAAGAGCTCCTTTTATTCCATTGACTTGGGAGCCGGGTAGGGCCCAGCTGGTACGGAATACTCATTCACCAAGCTGGCCGACGAGACTGTCCTAGATGGATCAAGAATGGGCAGAGGCTGAAGGTAGAGGTTTTCTTTTTATATATACAAGACACATTAATCCATTAAATTTGAGGACACAGTACAAAAAAAAAACACTTCAACTAATTCATCTGACAATGCTGTTCATATTCATGACGCCATTTTTTGTTGTTGTTTTGTTTCCTAATAATAAAGGAGGAGACTCAGGGCTGTTGGGCTGATATATATTTGGGGGTCCCCCTCCCCACCTCACCCATACACCACCAGGGTGAACAGGAGGAGGAGAAGGAAGGCAGGGCCCACAGCAAAGTTTCATAATCTTGAATGCAAGGGGGGAGGAGGAGAGGAAAGGAAAAAAAAAAAAAAGGAGAAAATACAAATCCTATAATACATACAACAGAGTGGGGATGGTATGGGAACGGGACAGACATGAAGCTGAGGCATGGGGTGGGCCGCTGGGGGTGGGAGGCAGCAGACCCCCCCCCTTTCTCTCTTTGATGTTGTTTCCGTAGTTCAGGCTGAGGAGCCCTCTCGGAAGATGGGACCGGGAGAAGAAGAGGGTCAGGGCCTCAGTTCGCCCCCCAGCTGTAGCTGTTGTAGGCAGACTTGTTGGTCTGGGGCTTCTGCGGGATGGAGCTCGTCTGGCTACGCTGCCCGCTGCCCGTCTGCAGGGAATGGGACGATGAGGAGGAGGAAAAAGGTGTCTGGTTAGTGGGACGAATCTGTGACATCTTCAGGTGGAGATCTGAAAACGGTCTTGCTCTCCCACTGCCCTTGCTAAAAACTCCTCTGAAGTTTACTTCCCGACCACAGAGAGTCTGGTGAGCACGGCCGCTAGAGCACCTGGGACAGGTCGAAAAGCATTTTCAACCTTTAAACAGGGTAGCAGTGTAAAGACGGCAGGATACCTTTTGAAGACAAGACAGTGAATGAGTTCTACCCACTCTCAGTCCCGCCTTCTCCCCCCACCCCCACCTACACTGCTCTTGAGAAGAGACTACTCTCTCTAGAGAGAATTATGGCCTCTTGGACAGGAGTGATCATACGGTGATTTCATTTTCATTGACCCCATGAATACCTGAATTTGGCAAGCTGTCTTTGAGAGCAAGGTAGCCCTCAGGCCAGCTCCCCAGCCACCTCGGAGGGAGGAGCGGTCACCTGTACCACTGCCACGGCCCCCCAGCCCTACCACACAGCAGAGCTGAAAGCCCACTGCGGGCAAGGTAGGAGAGACAGTCTGGGGCCCCAGGCTGCCCCAAGAATCCTTTCCATTCCGGTAACCAAGTGTTTCCAGAGTCAGGGAAGGGCAGAAAGGAAAAAGAGGGCGCTGGGGAGGGGAGGACAAGAGAGGGACGGGAGGCCAGAGAGCTCAGCAAGGTGTCTGTGTTCGTGTGTCCTGATCTGTGACCGCGCAGCCTTTCCACGTTCCCTGAGGCTGTGGAGGTGACACGGGGGCTGGAAAGGAGTGGGTTCAAGCACATCATCGGTTTCATTACCTGCTCCTCCTGCTGGCGCTGGCAACAGAGAACCATCTGCAAATATGGTAGCTGAGGCAGACCCAGGATATATGGAAAATAAAGGGACAAACTTTGACAATAGAACTCCACCATTAGAAGGGAAAGCTACAATGCCAGGGAAGGGGGGAGGCTGGGAGAGGTCAGAGGGTAGGTGTGACCCAGGTCTGATGGGATGAAGGCAGCTGTGCTACAGGAGGTAGAGGAGAAAGGTACCAAAGGAACAGGGCAAAGGAGGTTTGAGCCTGGCCCCTTCTCTGACCTCTCCTCTGCCGGCGGCCGGTGCTCTGTGCGCTTGTGTCTGTGTGTGCTGTGTGCCCATGGCTGGCGCTGGGAGGGGTGGGTGAAGGTGGTGCTGAGGAAGGGTAAGAAGAGGAAAGGGGGGCAGTTTTAAGGGACAGGAAGGAAGAGGAAGGGAAAGGAGAGGGGGAGGGCGGTTACCTGGCCGTCCTGCTGCAGGTGATGGTGGAGGATCTGGGAGTGCGGCTGCTGATGGGGGGTCAGAATGTGCATAAAGGGGGCAGGTGGGTAGGCAGCAGCTGTGGCCGGATTGATGGGCCCCCCACTTCCTAGGGCTGAAGGCAAGTTGAAGGAGGCAGCAGGAGTACCGGAATGAAAACCTTGTTTCTCAAACGACTGCTATCCAGGGGGATAGAGGAGAGACAGTAAAAGGGGTCAGCAAACCAATCCCTGGAGTTTCTGAGCCCAAGCCCCCCACCCCACCCCCAAGAGCAGTACTCGCCAGGGAGGAGCCCTGCATCCGGAGCCCGGTGCTCGGGTCCGTCCCCGCTCAGAGAAGGACTCACTCTCTCTGACTCCTGCTTCTCACACACAACACAGGGGTGACTCCTGACTTCCAGCTGTCAGGACCGCGGAGACGGCGGCTGTGAGTGTGCCCTGGGACTCTACTGTCACCCCACCCTGCGGCTGGGCCCGTCCGCGGCAAGGGTCCCGGCCATGAAGCGCTTCACCGCACCTCCCCTAAAACTCCGTGCATCAAACCTAATAGTTCCCGCCCCTTGTCTGTACAAAGAAGGGAGCGAACCAGTCTCCCTCCACTCCACACTCGTTCCCTTGGAAAGCTGCAAGGCTGGCAGTGGGTAAACAAAGTCAGGACAGTGGCACAGAGTCCCATGACACATCACAGCGATCCGCCACGCCTCATCTTCCTGTCACGCTGTGCTTGCTTTTTCTCAGGGGGCTAGACTGCAACTTCTTTGAGAAACGGCCCTCCACACACCACTCATCTAGGGAGGGTTTCCTGGCACCTCTCAGGGTCGTGCTTGCTCACTGAACCGTCACTGCCGCGCCACCTCCTTGCTGTCCGTGTCTTTCCACTTCTCTGCAGGGCTGGGCACCTACCTGGGTTTTGGAGTACACAGAACCCGAGATATCTGGCACGCCCGTGTTACTGGAGGTGACTGATACACCTGGGGGAGGAGGAAACAGACAGGAGGGTTAGCTCAGCCGGCCGCCGGCCCCTCTCCCGGCGAGGAGATGGTGTGTGCAGCCTTTCTAGCTCTCGTACAGCAAGGGAAGCCTCGTCTGCTCTTCCAGCTCAGCTCAGTCCTGAGAGAGGAGAGCTCGTGACCCAAACCTCTTGCCCTTTCCAGGTATGTGCTGAGTATGTGTGTGAGAAAGCGAGGTAGCTGCTTTTTGTGGGGCAAGGGGATATAGCCAAACCCCACTAACATATACTTTTCAAAACACTCTTGTGCCAAAGCCCAAAAGAAATGTACTAAACTTTTAATGTCCATTTCAAATCAAGCCACCCAGACTCCACTCAGTCCGGCTCCCGAAGACAGGTAGTCTGGACTCTTTCTGTTCACGAAGAGATCCTTTTGGGCTCAGGATCCGTGCTTTCAAAGCCTAAGGTAAGAGCTGGAGGAGCACTCCAGTCCAGCCCCAAAAGCACGGTCCATTCTCGGGAGTCTCAGCTCCCCCGGCCCAGCTTCTCCAGTCTCGGCTCTTCTAGACTAGGTACTTACGACTTAACGAGCTGACAAAAAGGTGCATTTCCAGCTAAGGAATTTAAGCCTAAGTATGGGGGGGTGGTTAGGAAGATAGTAGGACAGGCTATCCCCTATGGTCTACGTGGAACACAAAATCCGACGTCCTCGTCGTTTACACCTTGAGCTTCTCCGTGGACACAGGCTCTGAGCCATACCCCCAACAACCTGCGTGTTTCCCGGCGAGGAGCTCCCTACCACCACTCCCACTTGAGTACCACTCCTCGTTTTAATTTCTGCTCCCGACACTGAAATGGACATACTGTACCCCCGAGTATGGGGTCATGGGTCAGGGAGACAGGAAGAAGCCATCAGATAAAATCATCTAGCATCTTACGAGAGAAATGTTATGCCAAGATCTGAGGAAAAATAACTCAAATTTAAAGTGCACTTTTAAAGATACATTCAATCTCATCACGGGAGATAAAATGAAGCTTCAGAAAAACTGCATTTCAGCCTGTGTCCTTGGATCCCTCTCTCCTGCTGTTAGGGGCACTTTGATGTAAGAGTTTGTTTAGAAGCACTGTGCTTAAGCAACCAAACCACAAATTCCCCCTAAACTCCAGAACCCCGACCCTCCCGATGCCAAGGACAAAGGCAGCCCTCAAAGGTTAAGCTCTCCTTGGAGAGCTACTGCAGGACCCTCCTAACACAAGTGGCACCTTAACCTGGAAAGCCCTCCCACAGCACAAGTCAGAAGGAACAGCTACAGAAACAGAGCATGACAAAATACTCAAATCTCCAAAGCAGCAACTCTATACCTCAAAGGCACTGAAGTAAAAGGAAGGGACAATACAGGGACTAATGGGGGTAGTTTGGCCCCTTCCTCTTCAAACCCCACGTGCCCATGTACACATCATGGGTAATGGATGTAATTTTAAAAACAGTTCATTTATGGAAAAGGCTAAGCCACCAGGAAGGTTTGTGTGGAAGGGCTGAGAGTGAGGTGGACAGAAAGGATACAAACATTTTTGAGGGAAATCAGAGACAATGACTGATCTTTACTGCAAAGGCTCAAAGGCCTTGCAGACACCCAGGGCTACCCCATGCGGGAGGAGAGAAACCGCTAACGCGTTGCTCCAGCTGCGTGGTAGGGAGGAATTCAGCTGTAGATTGCCAGCACTCCCCCACCCCCTGCTGCCCCCACGCCTGGTCTCATTCTTTCCAGAGCCTGGACTAGCTACAATCCAGCTTCTGGTCCCGAGACCTTAGGCCTTAGTCTGGGTATTGGTCGAGGGGACTGCAGATGCAGCACAAGAGGGCACCGCAGCGGCCTGAGTGTGCGCCCTCGCCGTTAACGGGTGTCGGCTTCCCCACTTACCCTTCACCAGTTACGAGAAAGCTCCTCAGACCAGAGTTCTCTTGCTTTCCTTCCAACAGCCAACGCCCCGTCTACCCCCCACTCCCCAGCAGTGACGACCACACTAACGTGGACGGCATGGAGGAGAAGCGAGAACCTCCGTCTCCCAGCACGGCAGCCGCTGCGGAAGTGGGGTCACACTCACAGGAAAAAATTACTCCAGAGGGCTGGGAACAAATACAAAGGAAGTGGCATATCTGGGTTTCCAATTAACCAAGGATGGTGTTCACACCATACAAATTAACTCTGTAGCAGTTGAATTGAGTGGGGATAAGAATTTCCATAGTCAAGAAGTCTAAGCAAACCTCTCCCACACATCCGTAGCTACACCCACAAGTGCAAAACAACGAATAATCCACAGTCCCTGAGAAGCCGTATGGAGGGACGAAGAGTAAGAACAATGTTGCAGGCTAGCACAGTTTTCACAGCCGGAGTCATCAACTAGCTGGTCCCAAAAGACTCGATCACATCTCAACCAGCCACCTGGCCTGGGGCCGGGGAAGCTCCTTCCCTACACCAGCCCTGAACGCCACCTCGCCTGCCTTTCACCAGGGCAGGACACTGCAAGCTGTTGCTGGCCTTTCCCTCTGCTTACGTCAGAGGCAAGGGGGAGATCTGGGTGGGAAAGTGAAGAGCTGTAGTAAGCACGGAGAATCAGGGATTTTCTACAAAATAGCTTTTCTTTACCAATCAGTCAAAGGGCTGGAAACGGAAGGCTGCTTCCCCTCTCCCGCCTTGAAACAATCACCAGGACGAGAAGTTAACGGTTCTTGGCTCTTTGGCTATGCTGGTTTGATTGAAAAGGCCCCCCTCCACCCTTCATCCACAGCACAACATTGGCTCCTGGTGTCCAGAAAGACATGCACGGAAAGAACGCCAGAGTTAGCTAAAGAAATACCACAGTTTATTGAAGACTACAAATATTTTGTTACAAGTTGAAACTACATGCCTTCCAGAAATCAAAAGCGACAGCAGGTGTGTGCATTGATGCTTCGGAGGTGCTGCACCGCTTGAACTCGAAATGGGTAAGACAGGGTCAGACACATGGGGGAGAGGGAAATGGGGGAAGGGCAAGTTCAAAGCCCAGAAGGTATCCACCAACTCATTTCCCCAAGCCACGCAGGCCATGGCCTCAGCTCGGCAGGCTCTCCTCAGTGGTCTGGTTTCTGAAACAAGACTTCAGTGCAAATTTATACACACACACAAAACACAGCCCCCAGCCTTGGGCCAAATTAGCTCTCTGCCGTCCAGAAATGCTTGTAAGGGGGTGGATATTTTCTTCCTAAAAGGAATCAAATACATAAAAATAAATGAATTTAGAGGTTGATGAGGCATGGGATGACAAGAGCCCTCTGTGGGGTTGGGAACTGGGGGTGCTCAAAAGACTGTTATAGCAGGTTTCTGAAATCTTAAGGGGAATAAGAAACTAGATTTCCAGAATGCAGTACACCATTCTTTTATATTATCAATCATCTACCTCTTAAAATTCTTGAATCTGGTCCAGCTAAAACCTAAATCTAACGTTCTCAGAATGGGGCCGCTCTAAGTCAGAAGGCTTACAATCCTCCCCTCCAAGGGTTAGGGTGCACCTGCTTGGTAAGAGGGGCAGCCACAAGGACTGGGGTGTCCCAGCATTTCTCCAGGTTAAATCCAGACTCAGTCCAAGTTGCTCCAACACAGTTCAAAGCTCCGCCTGGCTGTTAGTTGCCAGACCTATTGCGCTCTGTGCTCAGCTCAGCCTCCCCAATTACTGAGAACCTCGGGCAAGCGACCCACCCGGAGCCCACACAGGGGTGAGGAACACGGATGCAGCTCCACCCAAATCACCACGAAAGCTAAGTGAGCTTAGAATTCTGAAAAACCCTCAACCCCAACTCTTTGCAACTGCAACAAGCTCCTCCCCGTATTTGTCTACAAGTCACTGAAAAAAGTAGATGGAACCCCTACAAAAGTGGAGGGTAGACGTCAGGTACAGGAGCCGGGGCTAGACTAGGTTATCTGTTAGGTCAGTGCCCATTCAGAGGGTTCCTATGTTTCCCTCCTGCCATCAGATGTGCCAACAGACTTTGCCAAGAGACCAGCCACACAAAGAAGGGACCCTAAGGTCCCACCCTCCCTCTGCTGAGTACTCCTGCCCCATGACCTTCTCTCCACATCCTAGGTTTCCCAGCTAGGAAACGGAAAGGGGCTGCATGAGAAAAGGAGTGTAAAGCAAACCCGCCCAACTCTGCTGTTCAGTAAGCACCTCGCCCTGTGTGCTACCGGTACCGGCCATTCTAGCACTTGCTTCCCCTGCCATCTCCGGAACATCTTGGGGGCCCCTGCCCTGCCTCCCACCCCGAGTTTAGGCCAGCCAACATACTCTAACAGCCACCACGTGCCCCGCGCTATTCCCATTACGAATGCCGGACACATGTTCCATCAAGGCCCTCGGCTGGTGCTGCTCGGACAGACACCCGCGTCGGTCACACAGGAAAAACCCTCCGTGGGGCGCTAGCGGCTCACCTCACCAGCCCCGCTTCCTCGAGCACGGCTTCCTCCCTGAAACCCATTCGGTCACATCCTGCAGAAACCTCGGGCAGCCAGGGCCAAGGGTGGCTTACCAGTGTTGTATCCGTGAGACCCATATCCACTCGGCTGTTGGAAAGGGGTGGCCGACGCATTCACACTGACGTTCACACCATGCTGCTTGGAAGAGGTAGGAGCCACCTGAAGACAAAAGGGCTAGAAGTGAGGGGACGCGGTGGCAGAGAACCATCCCCCCCCGTGTGTCCTACTCCAGGGACGGGGCATTCGGATGGCTACCCTCTGAGACAGGCCGGCCAGTCTGCTGAGTGAAATGGGCTCCCTACGGAGCTTTAGAAAATCCACCGGTGAAGTCAAGAAACGGTAGTCCGGAGGAAAGGAAAGGGGCGAGTTGCCGCAGGGAATGAAGGACTGTCTAGGGTACAAAGCTGTATGGGATCACATCCCCTATCCCCTCTTTAGACAATTCTAAGAATAGGTAAGCTTTATCCCAATACCACCGATTCCAGCCCCCCGCCCCCGCCAGGCCAGAAATAGGCCCGAGGTGGAACTGTTTCTCCTCATCCATTATTAAGAAGTCCTCCAGCCTTGAAGGCAGCGAGGCCAGTGTCCGGGGGCTGGGACTCTGCACCAGCACATGAAAAACCAAGCCCAGGTACTCACAGGGAACACAGCAGGCCCATACTGGAAGGTGCTGGGGAGGCCCGGAACCCCTGTGTAGTATGGCAGGCTGGTATAACTGTAGCCAGGAGGCAGCGCCGGGTTCAGGAATGTCTGCTGCGTGGTGTGGTGAGTCTGAGTCTGGTTCTGTTGGGGTTGGGCCAAGGTTGTGGCCGGGGCCGGGGAGGAGGCATCCCCACGGCCAAACTTTGTGAGGTCACCTATGACAGGAGAGGCTAAATGTACCTGCGGCTCCTTTCACCCCCAACTCCAGAAGACCCTGACCCGAGACTGTTAAAGTTCTATCCTTTGAATTCCGCTTCTTTGTGGCAACACTCAGCACTGCCGGGCACACATGCAGCCCAGTGCTGAGGCCAGCCAAACGTCGGATGCCTGTACAATTCTGTGGGAGACAGGCCTTCAGAACGAAGCTCCTGCGTGATTTCTCTGCCCATTCCAATCCTTTCACCCCACCCTCACCCCTCCTGCCTTCCCCTGCTTCCCCTCCACGAGGAACACTCCATGCTGGACTCAAAACACATGAACAGGTCAGGAAAAAAGCTAGGTCAAAGAGGACGACAGGTCAGGCATAAAAAGCAGCATCGTGGCCTAGCAGGGCACTGAGACTGCCACTGTGAGCAGGGAACAGGAGCAGAGAGGAGCAGAGAACGGCCAGTTCGAGCACTGTACTTCTTGGGAAAGACTGGAGAATAGCAGAGAAAACTAAGTCAAGATGTCACCTGGAACCACTGGGAGACAGCAAAGTGGGATGAGAAGGAAATGTCCATCTTCTGCAGCATTCCAGATCTACCCACCCTGATTCGTCACATCCATTCTATACCTTCTGCCAAAGGTCTTAATTAAAGCGAGAACTGGGTCCCTTCTTGCTATTAATCAGGTTTCTGCCACCAATCCCAACACACTCTCCCTTCATTCGGCCCCATCCCAGCCATACCAGAGTAAGGGTTGCTGGCCAGGCTACCATCCCTCCCAGTCAGCGGAGTGGTGGGCGTGGGAAATGGGATGCTGTAGTAATCCTGGAAGAGAGAAATCAAAGAGCACTCAATGCCACTCACTCCCCAGCACGACTAACAGCACAGGGTGAGAAGCACAATGTTGGGAGTGCTGCAATTTATCCAGCCACCGACTCAGCTGGCTAGAGCTGGCACCAACTCCAAGTTACTCTCGCATACACTGTCCCCCTCGCCTGGCCACAAGCACAGTCAGACAAGGTCTACGGGTATGCCCACCAGGAAACACATCAGGTCCGTCGGAACCAAGGATATTCTCAAACCTTTACGTATATCCCTAACAGTCTAGTGCTACCAAGAAAGAGATTGCCTTTTTGTAATTCGAAGCGCCTGACACATACAGAAAAAGCATCCAGAGAGCTCCAGCGTACTCTGAGCTATACATTGTGTTAAAATTTGTTTACTTCAAAGAAATCACAACTGATTAAGAAAAAAAAAAGTTACCTTCAGTTAAAACCAGTTCCAAAGTCCCTGTGTTCTAACAGAGCTTGAGAATCAGAGTTCGTGTGTGGAGGTACGGGCTGGGGAGGAGCTACGCCTGTGACTTATCAACTGAACGCCTCAACAGTAACGTGAAGATCGCTTTCCCTTCCTAAGCTCTGCACCACATACTCACCAAGGGAAATCTTGTCTGGAGCATCTGTAAGTCATCATAACCATAAACTTGTGGCTGGAAGATACAAACACGTGACAGTGTTACTAGGAACCGGTCACCACAGCAGCAAACCAAGCTAAGAAACACGGTAAGTCATTCTCAGGAAGAACAGGACATAGATTACTTCTTTCAGTTTCCTTCAAGAGGAAAGAAGTGAACTACAAAGAGATTAAGTGATCCGTGAAAGGTTTTAAGCTCTCCTTAACTATAAACCACACTGATTCCACTAGGCCGCCCCCCGCCCTCCCGCGGCAGTGAGGCAGACGGGGGGCTGCGGACCAACAGCCCGCTCTACTCTCTAGTCTACCAGTCTTTGTCGCGCCTTCAAAAACATGGCTTCAGATTTAATTCTCTCAGAAAGGATTCACATTTTACTCTTTATCTTCTCTAATGTATGGGTACTAAGGTGGTATGTTTATTGTTAAAAAAAACGTGTTAAGGGCGGGGCGCCTGGGTGGCTGAGTCGTTAAGCTCTGTCTTCCGCTCGGGCTCCCTGCTCAGCGGGAAGCCTGCTGCCCCCTCTCCCACTCCCCCTGCATGTGTTCCCTCTCTCGCTGTCTGTCAAATAAACAAACAAAATCTTAAAAAAAAAAAAAAAACTGCGTAGGGGTGCCTGGTTGGCACACTCAGTTTAGCATCCATTTGACTCAGTTTTGGGTCGGTTTTTGATCTCAGGGTCATGAGACTGAGCCCCATGCTGGGCTCCGCACTCAGTGCTCAATCTGCTCAAGATTCTCTCTGCCTCTCCCTCTCAAATAAATAAATCTTAAAAAAAAAAAAGTATAAAACATTACTGGATGTTTCCTCTGTATGATATTCACCTAGACACTCTATCTGAGGAGCAAGAATGTGTGTCTTCTTCTTTTTTTTAAAGATTTTATTTATTTATTTGACAGAGAGAGATCACAAGTAGGCAGGGAGGCAGACAGAGAGAGAGAGGGGGAAGCAGGCTCCCGGCTGAGCAGAGAGCCCGATGTGGGGCTCGATCCCAGGACCCTAAGATCATGACCTGAGCCGAAGGCAGAGGCTTAACCCACTGAGCCACCCGGGCGCCCCAAAAATGCGTGTCTTCTTAAACGTTTCAAAATAAATACCCTTCAACTTCACAGACACGGCATCCACGAATTCGAGAGCAGAATCGGCAGGACAGAAAGCTGCCGCCGTCCAGTGCCTACTCTCAGCTACTCCCACATCAGGTCAGGGGACTCTGCTGACTGGTCAGAGCCAGCAAAGACCCTCCAAGACAGGGAATCAATCCAAGCATAGAAAATAATTCCCTGAGAAACTGAAAGGGGCTCCAGGTGGAGCCTCGGGCCTTTAGCTTCAGAGGCCCAGAACCTGTGTTTCACGCACAGAAAATACACAACAGGAGAAATGGTCTCGGCTTAGTCCTTCCTCTCTAGAAACGATTAGTTCTCCCAAACTACACAGATTAAAAACCTGTTTGCTTACGTACGACAACCACTCATTTACTGGGTATTTTACTTAGAGTCTTCCACCTGAAGACAGAGCTGTGAAGTCAGAGCTGCAGCCACCTCATCTCCGTGGTGTGGAGAAGGCGCGCCGGCCGCACTTACGGCCGCACTTACCGGGTAGGCGTCTAACAGCCCGGGGGCCATAGCACTTACCGGGTAGGCGTGTAACAGCCCGGGGGCCATAATGTACGGGTTAGGCAACAATGGCGGAACCCCCGGAGGGAGGTTGGGAGGAGCTTTTCCTAGAAAGAGAAATCACTTTTACCCTGTCACACAGTCACTTCTCTCCCCCGTCCCAAAGCAATGCCAACCACCTTCTACCTGAAGTTGTAGCAACTGAGCTCCGAGTGGAGGCTGTGACGGTGGAGTTGCTGCTGAGGCTGAGGCCCAAGCTGCTGCCGCTGTTGAGACTGGAGGAGACGCTGACCACAGGGGGAGGCGCAGAAACCGTGCTGGACGTGGTGGAGAAAGTGCTGGAGGAAGAATGGAGGTTCGCCTCACTGTCCACGCTTGTGTGCTTAAAAAAGGGGGAGCGGTGGAAGACAGGAGGAAACAGTGATCAGTGAAACAGGTCAGGAGAGATGCACACTCCCTTCTGCTGGTGAGAGCACATCAGCTGTCCAATTAAAAAGGCCGTGGCCGAGTTCCGGATGCCTTCTGCCAGAGTTCTCCTCCAGCTACCCACTTCCAGAGACTCGTCAGGCAAAGGTGGTTAACCACAGACCCACTGCACATCACCCCCATCAGAGGCAGCAGAGTAAGCGGGGACAAACACCCCAGAAACCAGTGCTGGTTGGCCGATTGACGGTTTAAGTCAAGGAAATACATCCTAGTCTTCTCTCCCACATTCTCCTTCACTAGCTCAGCAAGTTCTGATGAATCTGAACCTCCAATAGTATATCTGAGGAAAAAGGCCTCTAAGGAAGCCTTAGCACTCATCATCTTCCCCTAGGTTTCTGGCAAACCAGACACCGTTGCCCAGGATGCATCTTCCTTATCATCTCAGCCTAATTCCACGAATGGTTGTTCTAAATCACAAGAGTGAAATTGATGATTTGATCAAAAGCCTGATGCCCAGACTTACACGGATGATTTTCAGCAGCCACGTTCGGCATATCCCAGACCAAGGAATGAGAACAGCCAGAACAATGAGAAAGCGATGTTCTTACAGCACTTATCAGAACCTACAAAGCCCCACCCACTTCAGTGTTAAGAAGAAAAAAAAAAGTCACACAGACTCAGGAGTCACATCCCGGGTTTGGGGAAGTGGCCCGCAGCTCTGTAGTACCTCTAGATTCTCCTGCCTCTCCTGCCTCTGCCACCCCATGAAGGGATTTCCAAGAATCCCCTCTTGAGATGTGTAAGAAAACCGCACTTCCTCTCCTGCAGCACCACACTTACCAGAAGAGTGGATGTAGAAGTGCGCCCAGAAGATGTGGATGACGAAAGGGTACTCTGCTGCGTGGCTAAGGTGCTGCAAAGGAGAGGCTGCCATCAGCCACACTGCTACGGTTACGGGACCGGGAGCGCGCATCAAGAACACGGGCGAGGAGCTGAGGCGGACTACGGGACCAGGGAGACCTGAGATCATGGGGGGCACGGTGACCAGCCACGAGGAGGGAGCAGACACAGCCAGAGTGGCTGCCGAGAAGGGAGAACAGCCCTCCTCTGCTTCTACCTTCCACAGCCTTCGGGTCATCCCCCTCGCTAACATGGCCCCTGCCGGACAGGAGGGACGGGACGGAGGCAGAGAGCTGCCACTGCTCGGCGCAACCCCAATCACCTGCTGTGCTGCGTGGTGGCAGCGTTCGGACTCTCCTCGCCGTGGCTCAAGCCACCCAAGGAGGAGGAGTGCTGACTGGCTGTGGTCAGTAGGGAAGCTGCCGCCACCGTGTCGCTGAGAGGGGGGATGCCGGACGTAGCAGGCGAGTCAGATTTCACTGCGGAGCCTGCAGCACCTGGAAATAAAGAATGAATGATTCACCTCATCAGAGGAAAGGGAATGTCTACGAGAAGTAAAGGGATGACTCCTAGTCATGGGAGTCCCAGGCTGTCCCCAAGCCAAGAGTGTGAGTTATTTAATAATGGATCGTGTGTGTTTAGGTAGCCTCCTCTCCCTCTCTCTTTTTTTAGATTCCCAGCATTTCAGAGCACTGATCTCATTTACTCAACGAAGGGAACCAAGACTCTTATCGCTGTTCTCAAACGGAAACTGAAGACACAGGTTTGTTTGATATTAAATAGCAAGGCAGAACCAAATTAAGACTATAACCAGAAGATCCAGGACTCTTCTCAATATAATCCAAGAAAAGCAAAGGGGGAGGAAAAGCTGAGAGGGGAGGGAAAACACTGCAACATAGAGGAGGAGGCCCGAAGAGCACTCACCTTCGACGGACTGCGCGGCCTGGAGCTGCGGGGCCTGCACAGAGCTGAAGCCGTTCTGGGACGAAGGAGACAGAGCGAGTAAGAAACGGACGAACTCAAGCGAGCACGTCCAGTTAGCACTGACTCAGCTTAATTTCCATCAACAATCTTTCAGAGAATTCTGCAAGCTAACCAAAGGGTTAACGTAACGCGGACTATCAAACAAAACGACAAGAATTTAAAATGGAAACGAAAACAAGGTACACCAATCCTGTGTGACCCACGGCAGCAGAAGGCAACCCCCAAACTGCGAGACACCCCAAACCCAGAAGAGACACAGCAAAGGCCTACGTCTAGGGCCCCGGGGGAGGACGGGGAAGTCCGATGGCTCAGCCGAACCAGCCACTGTGCCGGTGGCATCTGCCTGGCACGGCTGTCCCCTCGCCGGGCCAAGACCCAAGCAAGGTGTCTACGGACACACACCCGCAAGTCTAGCACTCAGATCTTCCCGGAAAAGTAAACGATTATTTGACATTGACTCCACTACAAAGAAGGAATCTTTACTGCAAAGAGAGTGGTTTCTGGCCCTGAATCTCTAGGCTTGCTGAAAAGAACTTTTTAATTTCACCAACCACAGAAATGTGCCTTTGCCAGCTTCTCAATCCGCACTTCTGAGGTATCCCAGCACCATTTGTCAAGAAGTAAAACACTAACGCTGAAGAGACTCTGCCCAATATTGTCCTAACCAGTGCCCAGGGACTCATAAAGCCACTACCTTTGCCTGAGTCAGGTCCTTTTGGGGTGATGAGGAGATGGAGCTGGGGTACCGTCGAGTCTGTGTGGACCTCTGTTCATACAGAGGACCCTGAGCATTATTTTGGGAGGTATAGGTTGTCGACTGAATTGGACCGCTCTGATAACCGGACTCCTGACTCTGGTTAGATGAAATTGTGGATGAAGATTCACTGTGGGGAATGCAGAAGGAAAATCTCAGAGAAACAAAGCAGAACAGATCCCACTGATACTAAGGAAATGGCGGCAATCTTCTACTAGAGTAATTTGATTACAGTCAAAAAGAAAACTTCCAGCAACAGATAAACAATTTTCTCCTGACAACAATAGGTATTTCCACATTCTAGAGAGTCAGGGGTCTAACCTACAACAGCTACCCTACATTCTGCTGTTATAAGAAAAAGAGGCAAAACCAGAAAGGATGGACCACTCTTGATCCCTCCGATACGCCCTAACATGAAACCTAGCACAAGGAAAGTCCTCTTTTGCTCATGTTCATTTTAAGGAACTCTGAGCTCCTGGCTCTCTCAGAAACCCTATTAGATATGTGGTTACTGGTAAAACTCCTGAGAAGAACGTTAAAAATATTCACATGCATTAATGGCCATTATGATTCAACAGATGAGGCTAGGGCCTAACACCGGTATTTTTAAATTCGAAGGACTGAGGAAAATAGCCGAGTCCCAGAGAGTCCTCCAGGATTTGCTGCTGCTTCTGCTGGCTCTCCCACATGGCTATCGGGGGAGGCAGGAAAGGTTCCATTTAACTTGTGGGCCATACTGACGCTCCACCTTTTCTAGGAGGCCAGAGTCCTACCCTTCATAGGCATGAGGCACACAGCAAAGGACCAAATGTGTTGGAGGCACTGTTACCAGATGCCAAGGTCCTCTTGTTAAAGGTGTTATACACACCTCTTAAGAACTGGGCGCGGGCTCCCTAAAAGTACCCGAGAGGCAGAACTCCACCTGTGTAGAGGTACAGATAATCCTAGTAACGGTATTTTGAAATGCTTAACAAAATGCTATAATCGGATACTTCTCCTTCACTCAGTCACAGGCTGGGCCTCTTCGGAATTATAGGAATCAGCAAGAGACTCAGAAAAAGTAGCAAAAGCCCAATAAAAAAAGTCTTATGACTGAGGTTTCCTCTACCTGGCCGTGCTGGTATAGAGGCTACTGGGAGCCTGGCTTGAAGAGGCGCTCGTGGTGGGGGTGGAGTCATAATCGGAAAGGACGGGCTCTGACCCAAACTGCAGCGCCCCAAACTGCAGGTTTAGCCCTGAGATATCTGCTGAGCCAGGCATCTCCACAGCCAGAGCAGGAATCTAGAAAGAGAAGGTAATGGTTTGGCACAAGCGCGCTGTGAGACTAACAGCAAAACACCTCTGCTTCAAATCTGCACGCCATCCCCTTACAACCGCAACTCCCAAATCCCACACCCCTTTCGCCAGCCCTAAGATGACGCCCATCTCCTGGTTCGGGTACCTTTGAAGTCAAGGAGGCCTTTTTCTTCTGCTGTTTCAACTTTTGCTGGGCCGGCTGAGGGCTGGAGGACTGGTTGTCTGAAGACCCGGGAGACATCTGCGGGGCCGAGGCGGCCTTGCTTGGCAGAGGAGAAGAGGGGGGTGGGGGTGCGGCAGTGGAGGTAACCACTGCCGGTGGCTTGTCCTGAAGGAACACCTCCATCATGGTTGAAGACGGGGTGAAAGCCTGGCGTTTGGTAAACGGGCTGTGTACTGTCGAATCATTTGGGTTCTTCAAATCTGCATGAAGAAACCCACTATGTGTGAGACCAGAGATGCTGGTAAACCTCAATAAAATGCTATTTTCCTACTCTAGAGGCACAAAACAAAGCCCTCAAGATTCAGTACCTCATATAAACAGACTCTCTTTTTAGGGTTTACTCTCATTTCTGAAAGTGACAGTCACTGGATCATACCTGTTCTAAGTACAGCCTAATCAAGTCGGCACTATTACCCTGCCTCTGTGAGACAGGAATCTAGGGACTGTCCATATTTAGAATGTAAGGTCCTAAGATGGCCAAGTCCGTGAACCTTCTCAAAGGCAATGTGTTGTTTTCAAACACTAAAAACCAATCTAGGGAGAATCCAAAAACCCCCAGGTCACCTGAAGACTGCAACTACATATGTGTCTAATTTTGATAAAGAGATACTGAGCCTCAAACTTTTTCCTATTCCCTAGCTTTCTGAACTCAGCCTGTGTGCCTAGGGGAAAATCAGTACGGGATACTAGCCAGTTGGCTGCCCCACTGCCCTTCTCCTCACTTCAAGACATGTTCTCCACCCTCGACTCCTGCCAGCTTCTGGCATTAATACTCCAATGCTTAAAGAATTCAAGTCACTCTCCACCCTTCTCACCGTACTGCACCAGCGATGGGGACTGAGAGGCAGAGCCCATGTCCCAAGAGGAGGTGGCGGTGGCTCCAGACTGAGAATGCTGTGCCGCCAACTGGGCAAGGGCCTGGGCCGTCTTGAACTGCTCCAAGAACTGCGAGCCCGTGGTGGTGCCCCCTTTGGCTTCGCCGACATCACCAAACCCTTTGCCTAACATGCTCACCTGTAGATCAACACAGAGACAAGAGAAATCTATAGCAAGCAAATGTGTTCACTACTCAGAAAGACACTTCTCCACGGTGAGAGCCAGTAGAGATCAGACAAGTAAAGAATTTCACCAGACTTTGTACACAGTCTAGTCCCTTAGAGCACAATCTCTGGAGTCAGACTGCTTAGGTTCAAATCCTGGCTACAGAATCATTGAAAACTCCTTTGTAATTTCTCTGTACCTCACCTTCCTTACCTGAAAATAGAAATGAAAATAGTACCGCATAAAGAGGTAGGAGAATTAAACAAATAATGTACATAAAAAAGCATTTAGGGGGGGCGCGCGCCTGGGTGGCTCAGTGGGTTAATGCCTCTGCCTTCGGCTCGGGTCATGATCCCAGGGTCCTGAGATCGAGCCCCGCATCGGGCTCTCTGCTCAGTGGGGAGCCTGCTGCCCCTTCTCCCTCTGCCTGCCTCTCTGCCTGCTTGTGATCTCTCTCTTTCTGTCAAATAAATAAATAAGATCTTTGAAAAAGGGGAAAAAAAAAAAGCATTTAGGGGCGCCTGGGTGGCTGAGCTGTTAAGCATCTGCCTCCGGCTCAGGTCATGATCCCAGGATTCTGGGACTGAGCCCCAAGTCGGGCTCCCTGCTCAGCAAGAAGCCTGCTTCTCCCTCTTGCACTTCCCCTGCTTGTGTTCCCTCTCTTAGTCTCTCTGTCAAATACATAAATAAAATCTTTAAAAAAAAAAAAGCATTTACTATGTGCATGGCACATGATAAACACTCAAAAAAATGAGAGCCATTAAAATTTATACCATCACTTCCTCCTCAGGGATAAAGATCTAATGACTAGGGGCACCTGGTGGCTCAATTGTTACGCATCTGCCTTCGCTCAGGTCATGATCTCAGGGTCCTGAGATTGAGTCCCACGTCGGGCTCCTTGCTCAGCAGAAGGCTGCTTCTCCCTCTCCCACTCCCTCTGCTTGTGTTCCCTCCCTCTCTTGCTGTCAAATAAATAAATAAAAATCTTAAAAAAAAAAAATTTAACATCTAATGACTAGAGGGACACCTGGGTGGCTCAGTCGGTTAAGCCGCTGCCTTAGGCTCAGGTCATTATCCCAGGGTCCTGGAATCGAGTCCCGCATCGGGCTCCTTGCTTGGCTGGGAGCCTGCTTCTCTCTCTGCCTCTGCCTGACACTCTGCCTGCTTGTGCGCTCTCTCTCTCTGACAAATAAGTAAATAAAAATCTTTTTTTTTTAAATAAATTAGAATCTTAAAAAAAAAAGATCTAATGACTAAAAGGAATTTTTTCCTTTTAAAGTTTTGAATCAACCAGTATGTGATTATTAAATTAATATGAAGGTTAATATAAAATTTCACTTTTGCCATTAATGTCCCATCCCCTTCCACTAAATAGCTGAAAAGTAGTAACAAGAAGAACTAACTGGAGCCTCACCTCCATGCTACTCATAACTAGCACAGGAGCCAAAGAAAAGAAGTCAAGGACCTTTCAAAACATCTGCACTGGACAATCAAATAATAAGTCAATATGATTTGTTTTCTCTGTATGTATCCAAGTTCTATAGGGTAATCATGAATAACAAAGCAAAATTTATCCTAATGCTTCTGGGAGATTTTGCCCACTCCCTACTGCCAAGGAAGACGACCAGCCTTATCCGGAAGATGAGGCATGTGGCCCTGGCTACTTCAAAACACCTTCAAGGAGATTTAAAATCTGCTTAATGGTTGGTCTTACCCAACCATTCCATCTTCATCAATACTGAGCAGTGCCCTTTTTTTTTTTTAAGATTGATTTATTTGAGAGAGAGCACACATGCGCCTGAGTGGTACAGAGGGAGAGAATCCCAAGCAGACTCCCTACTGAGCACAGAGCCCAATGCAGGGCTCAACACTCCACCCTGAGATCATCTCAGCCAAAACCAAAATGGACACTTAACTGAGCCACCTAGTTGCCCCTGAGCAATGCTTTCTTATACAAAACCAATCTGTCCAACCCGAGGTAAGACATTTTTCCCACTTCAGTCTATATCACAAGATTATACAAACAAAAACAAAATACCAGAAGTTGAGTTAAAAGTATGGGATTGTGGCAAAGAGATGACCCCATATAGCAATGATTATCAGTCTGCAAGTGCAAAGCTTTATATTAAAGGGACAGCACATTAGATAATGTCCACATATCACACGTGATAATGGGGACCTCCTGTATTATTTACATTTATTTAAGAGAAATTAATCCTCTAATATTTACTCTTAATGGGAAAAAAGTTAAATAGCATACTGATTAATACGGCTAATAAGAACAACACAATGGGGGCGCCTGGGTGGCTCAGTGGGTTAAAGCCTCTGCCTTCGGCTCAGGTCATGATCTCAGGGTCCTGGGATCGAGCCCCACATCGGGCTCTCTGCTCGGCGGGGAGCCTGCTTCCTCCTCTCTCTCTGACTGCCTCTCTGCCTACTTGTGCTCTCTCTGTATCAAATAAATAAATAAAATCTTTAAAAAAAAAAAAACACAATGGTATTTTTATTTAGTTTAACATCATGTGACACATTAAACAGAATGTAAAGATAAATGAAATATGCTGAAAACTTATTTTCAATATCAGAGTTTGAATTTGGTTGTAAATCTTTACAATCCAGATATTAAAAAGGCAATTAAAAGATATACAGAGTGCATCACCACATTTTCCTGCCATATAGCTCAGGGTTGGCATTATTTCCTTAACTTTATGACCCTTTATGACTTTTGTCTCATTCTAATTTTTTTTTTAATTTTATTTATTTGTTGAGAGAGAGAGAGCGTGCGTGTGTGCGTACACGTACGTGTGAGTGAGCACAAGCAGGTTCTCTGCTGAGCAGGGAGCCCGATGTGGGACTCGATCCCAGGACCCTGGGATCACCACCTGAGCTGAAGGCAGACGCTTAATGGACAGAGCCACCCAGGCGTCCTTCATTCTCCCCTTTTTTTTTATCCCAACGCTGTGCTCCCTGTCCCTTCTTCCCCACCTTCCCTCACCTGTCCCCTTTCATATATGGCAGAACGTCAATTGCCAAATTACTACAGACACACGCACACAAGTTTTTTAGACAACAGTTAAAAACTGACAGTTCTGGATTAGAGGCTAGCTCAGCAGTTTTCTATTTAAAATAATTACGATAATCCTACTACTGGAAAAATAAAATTATATGCACACACATGGTCTCTTAGTTCTTACAACTATAGTATCCCTCCACCGAAAAATAAACAGACAGATAGGAAGGGAAAAGCAAACAGAAAAAAAGAAAAGTGGTTCTTAGGATTTGCTGACTATAAAAAAAATTGGTCCCCCAGTGATCTCCTTTTTGCTGCAAATAAAGTTTCCTTTGTGTGACAACTCAAAAAAAAAGAAAAAAAAATTGGTTCACCATCATTGTTTAGCTTAAATGATACCTTTACTATAGTTAATGACCTTAAGTTTTTTAACTGAATCAACAAGTCACATGCCATAAGTACTCCAGATATTAATTAACAACATCACTGCCACTCCCAAACTTGTATAGCCCTTATTCACCTTATTTCATCTTTCTACAGCTCAATAAGGCAGGCAAAGCAAGTACTCTTATCCCTGCTTACAGAGAAAGGGAGTAACGGTAAGTAGAAACATTCACGAAAACTTCAAGTTCTTGGAACCCTAGTCAAGAAATGTCTGGTTTAAACAAATTTATATGGCAATTCTGATCTATCAAGAAATAGGGGTGCCTGGGTGGCTCAGTCAGTTGAGCCTGTGCCTTTGGCTCAGGTCACGATCCCGGGGTCCGGGGATCTGGCCCCACATAAGGCTCCCCACTCGGCAGGGAGCCTGCTTCTCCCTCTCCTCGTGCTCTCTCTCTCTCTGTCAAATGAATACAAAAAAATCCTCAAAAAAAAAAAAAAAAAAAAGGGAAGCACGACAACCTCCCATCAAAGTTTAATTAGGATTAAAAAAGGGTTAAAATTTGATGTCATTTTTTTCTCTTAAGAGCAAATAACAGGGGCGCCTGCGTGGCTCAGTGGGTTAAAGCCTCTGCCTTCGGCTCAGGTCATGATCTCAGGGTCCTGGGATCAAGCCCCACATCGGGCTCTCTGCTCAGCAGGGAGCCTGCCTCCCCCTCTCTCTCTGCCTGCCTCTCTGCCTACTTGTGATCTCTCTCTCTGTGTCAAATAAATAATTAAAATCTTAAAAAAAAAAAAGAGCATATAACATTCAGCACAGTGATTATTCAGTAAGTGATGTGCACTCATTTTTAGAAGATTTATTGTGTCCAAAACGAAGTCCTCTGGTGGCACCCCTACTACTCCAATTCTATGTCTCTACACCCAAGGTTGCTTAGAGGACAAAAGGGGATGCTTTACCCTGCCCCAAATCTCTGTCATCAGAAGGCAGTACTGCATGTATGTGCTGGGGTTGGCAGGGAAGTGTGGTTAGAAGACACCACGTTTCCTACTTACCATACTGTGATGAGAAAATGTGTTTCCGGAAGCAGGCTGTGTTATGGCACTCTGCTTTGAATTACTGAACACCAGAGGCTGGGCAAGAGAAGGAGCCTGAGATGGATCCAGATTAGATGAATCATTCTCCACTGAAGATGGTGTCTTCCCCAACAAAACAGCAAGGTCAATTCTAGTGGTGAGATGCAACATCATGATGAATAATGACAGAACATTCTAGCATTCCCCAACTCCCAACTCAGATTATGGTTAGATCAAAATGAAGTCACTCATCGATAACACGAAGACCTGAAATGCTTAATTTACCAAAATAATTGATATATCAGAGCCACTGTAGGATCTAGCTGTGTACCAATGGTGTTGTCAACCATAATAATGTTCGATATTTCAATTTAGTGAAATCAACTTAAGGGAATAGCAAGTGTTAGTTTTAATACAGCAGTTTGATATTTGGGCCAAAAATTTACAATTTTTTTAGCCAATATTTTAATACTGAATACCTGTCATTACTAACACCTAATATAGAAAAACATATACTAGAACACTAGCATCTTCTTCAAGTGTCTTTGGAATCCCCAATTTTTTATAAAATTTCCAAAGTTAATGTGGTATAATAAAAACACATATAGTTTGGTTTTGCCTCTAGTTCTTGACAGAGACCTCCTAAAACCCTTAAAATTTCTTGAATATCTTGTTATTCATAATGAGTCGCTTTATTTTTACTTTTATTAGAGAGAGAGAATTTTTTTAAGATATTATTTATTTGAAATGTGTAAGCCTGAGGATCCACAGACATGTATCCTGGGGCAAATAATACATTATGTGTTAATTAAAAAATAAAAAAATAATAAATTTAAAAAAAAAAGATCATTTATTTGAGAGAGAGAGAGAGAACAAGTGGTGGGGAAGGGCAGAGGGAAAAGAGAAGGAGACTCCCTGCCCAGCAGGGAGCCTGAGGCGGGGCGGATCATAACCTGGGCCAAAGGCAGATGCTTAACTGACTGAGCAACCCAGGCGCCCCATAATGAGCCTCTTTCAACCAAGGTTTACGATAATGAGGTTACTCAGGGCGGGAGCCCCCCTACATAGCTTCAGGAAGGGCGCTGCCACCAGAAACACCAGGAAGGGGATTAAAAGGTTAGAACTTTCAGCCCCAGCACATTCTACCCACTCTTAGGGTTGGAAGGGAGCTGGGGACTGCCTTTAATAGCCAATGGCTTAATCAATCAGGCCTATTTAAGTAATAAAACTCGGGAGGTTTTGCGCCCCACCCGACGCCCCACCATATGCAACTCTCCATTTGGCTGCTGTTCCTGAGCACTGGTTACAACAAACAAGTGCTGGCAAGGAGCCTCTTCCCTGCGTTCTGTGAATCATGTTAGCAGATTACTGAACCTAAGAAGGAGGCTGTGAGAGTCCCCAAATTTGTAGTCAGCCAGGCAGAAGTGTGTGGATAGCCTGGGTACCCAATTGCAGCTGACCTCTGAAGCAAGGGCAGTCTCATGGAATAAAGGCGTCTACTAGGGTCTGGATAGTATCTAACTCTGGATAGTATCAGAATTGAACTGAATTACTGAACACCCATAGTTGGTATCAAAGAATTGAAGAACTGGTGTCAGAAAAACAATATACATCACCTCTGGGGGTGATGGCCTTAATATCCTATTTCTAGTGCAATTCAGGACTTTCTAAGCCAAGAGCTATCATGCTCAGGTCTAGAAATAATCCAAGAGGTTTTCTGCGGATAAAAATATTCCTGGTAAGTGTTTCTTCCTCTACTGACCCCAATACTTAGGGTTCAAGTTCGAAAAAGTTCATTAGCTAGATCCTACAGCAAAAATGATCACTTTACTCAGTAGGCTCAGTGGACAAAAATCTTAATTATATAGCAAGAAAAGAAGCTACTAAACAGTTCTGCAAACTCAAATAAAGAAAACATTTCCATGTTTAACTTTACCTTACTACCAGACAAGTTACATAGTGCTAAATTTTAATTCAGATTGGCCTATGTAATTAAAGAAGCTATTTTGGACAGAATCAGCTTTAAAATTGTAATATATGGACTTCCATTTAGTAGATCAACTCCTATAAACCTATGGATCAACTAAAGAGGAAGCTAGTATGCTCTGGTTACTATGACTCCCAACACCGTGGGAGCTTATGACGGCCCAGTGCTACTCTTCCTTACAGCTCTCACCAGGCCCCTCAGCAAAAAGATGCTGAACTTTACCACACACTTGCCTCTGACCAGCAGTGATTGTCACATTCTCCGCAGGCAGAGGCACTGAAGACACATTAGAGGCAGTGAAGATCTTGGTCTCAGACAGCTGGAAAACAGAGGGATTTGTCACTCCTGGTGTTAGGTGGGCTACAGTCAGAAATCTGGCATAGGTAAGGGGAATTTAACACCAAGGAAAAGGGGAAAACCCTCAGAAGAGAGAACCACCTACCCAGAGGAACCCTACATGGACTGACCTCCACGCACCTTCTAGACAGGCTCAGTGATTTCATCAAAAGAGAGGATAAAATCAAGAAACCCAGTAAAATATAGTGGAGTCACATGATATGCACACCAAACTTACAAAAACCTAAATACACATGCTACACAGAAAAAGAGAGAAAATCTTTTTATACCTTCCCATCAGAGTTCCCAACTCCCACCTCGACCCAAACCAAACTTTATCTTCCATTGCTCCTCTCAAAGAAAGAAAGGTTACAGCCAAGACAAAGACAGAAATAAAAGATTAATTCCTAGCTTTTGAGCAGTAAGGACCCAGGTACTGGTGAATTAAGGTCTTATTAGGGATAATTTCAACAATATGCAATTTTTGCCTTAATGGTGACTTTATATACCTAGTCTTTGCAGTGTAGGTAACCAATTGTAGGAATAACTTATCCTACTATTCAAAACTTGATTTGGTTTTGTTTTCACTTTTTGATTAAAATCTCTTCTCTAAAAACAGGGAATCTACTCTCTCAACAAATATACCATTTTCTGAAAGTTGCTTAAACAGACAAGCCAAATCTTGGAAAGTATTCACAAGGCAATCTAGCTCAGTTACAACAGAAAAGAATCACCCTCTGATGCTGATACATCTGAAATTTGAAAAACTCAGGCCTGGCAAACCAAACCAGTTTGACCTATCACCCTCTCACCATATGAGCTGTCTTGCCTGAACATATACAAGTACAGGAAAGTAGACTGAAAAATGTTAAAACAGGAGTTAAACCATGATCACTGAAAAGTAGAATTCACAACAAAAGCTTGACTGTGACCAAGAAGCTGCAAAATTCTTTCACTCAGGTACTACTCCAGTGAATTCAGAGCTTGTTTCCATGCCACCTTTGTGCCACCCATGTATGAGGTTTGCAAGTTAAGTCAAGCTGGAAGACAGCAGGTTCTATATATTCATCTCTATTACAAAGCTGGGCTTCAAGTAAATAAAAGGGTTCCAGAACCAACCAGATTGTAAACCTGAGGACATGGTACCGTCCCTTTCACTTTCTACCCACCTCTAAGCCAATCCCAGGACCGTACGCCAATGCCTGAGTGTGAACCAAATCACAGAACTAGCTCCAGCAGTCGTGTGCCGTCAGCGGCTGTTACACAACACACCGCCTGCCAGACTCCCTTCCTGGTGCCCTACCCAACCGCCATCTCTTCCTGGGATAAATCTGACAATCAGATATTGGACTTACACAGGTGCACTTGCCCTTTCCATAGTCTGGTTCCACAGAGTCCTGTTCATGCCCAGTCTCCTTCATATAACATACGTGAAATGTTCTGGCTCAGAACACTATTTTGGATGTAAAAGTTTTGGGTCAGAATCTTAAGGGTGAATTTTGAGGAGTAGAAACACACCCATTTTCTATCCCTAAACACCACTTAGGGATAGAAAGCACTAGTGAGGAATGACCTGGGACTACCTACATCTTCATTCCAATCTTCAGTTCCCCACTCCTCTGTTGCAGTCCTCCAAGCACCTGGCAATAAAGGAAAAAAAAAGTGAAGTAATTTTTTTTTTTTTTAACAGTGAAGTAATTTTAAGTGGCAGTGCAAGGTGTGTGCAGAAAACACTAACGTATTAACATTTTGGCAGCCAAAAGTGTAACCAGATTTTAGTAATCAGAATGGATTCCTAGGCTTCAGGAGAAGAAAAAGACTATTTAGAAAGTGATACCTCAGAACACGAGGGTTTTAATAAGATTATGATTTCACACCTACTTTGGGTTTTGTTACATAGTTTTAACAGCAAAGGCAGTGGGGGTACCGGGGCTGGGGGACAACAGGCCCAATGCTCCAGGCAAACTTCTTAAACCCTGCGGCCCTCTGACTTAGTGCTCAATTCATGTGAAACGGCAGCAGCCAATTGAAGCCAGAACGTAAGCTACACCTACTTATCTGGTAGGAGACAGCACTATGGGCAGTCTGCAGAGAACAGCACTGAGGAGGAACACAAATGGCTGCCACAGGATAGTGGAACAGCGGTGAAGAAGGACTAGCTTCCAAACTACGGGGACGGACAACTAACTGCTGTAGGAACTCAATTCAAAAATGTATACTCAGGGGGCGCCTGGGTGGCTCAGTGGGTTAATCCTCTGCCTTTGGCTCAGGTCATGGTCTAGGGGTCTTGGGGTCGAGTCCCGTGTCAGGCTCTCTGCTCAGCGGGGAGCCTGCTTCCCCCTCTCCCTCTGCCTGCCTCTCTGCCTACCTGTGATCTCTTTCTCTCTGTCAAATAAATAAATAAAATCTTAAAAAAAAATGTATACTCAGTAGCAGTCAAGTTTATAGATCTCATTGGTCTAACCGTAAGAAACCCTCATGGGTCTTGCTCTTTTCAAAAGACACTGGCCAAAATTGAGAAATCAAATGTGTCTGTTACTTATTATCCTAACCCTAACCCTGCAGAGTGTACACTCTCTTCACGGTGGTAATAATGAAGTCAGGGTAGTTTCTATAGGAAAGGGCCACCAGCAATCAAACCACCTTCCACATCCCCCTGATTGTGCTTCATGTATACATAGATCCTCAGAAAGGGAAAGTGTTCTGTGAGAGCCAGGAGTCTTCCCTTCAACAAGGACCACGGTAAGAAATGACCTGCCTATAGAAAAGGACAAGAACACTCTTTATTTTCTTCTCTAGAACAAGAGTACGTATTGAGAACTCTTAAAGCCTTCTTTCCAAATGGAGAAACCTTAAAGAATGGAAGTCTGCCATTCAGATATTTCACTGTCACTGAAGAGAAATATTCTAAACCTACAAAACCATCTGAAATTCTTCTAGGGGAGCCTGGCGAAGTCAGTAGAGCATATGACTCTTGATGTTGGGGTCGTGCATTCAAGCCCCACACCGGGTGTGGAGATTACTTCAAAACAAAATCTTAAAAAAAAAAATGAAATTCTTAATTTTTAATAATGAAAAACCTCATTTCCTAGAGAAGATGTTCATTACAATATCTCTCCCAAAGCGTTATAACTGGACCAGAGAAATTCCAAACCACTTAATAAGGGCAATGTTCTCCAAATCAAACTGAAGTCCGATCTCAGTTCAGACAAGTTACAAAGCACATTCTTCTCTCTCCCTGGTGACACTGCTCTTCCTCTGCATTGACATCCATCCTGCCCTGGATAAATGGAACCCCAAATCTGTCCATATACATAATCCTGGAGTTGGAGGTGACCTCCTACTGTTAGGCTCTCTCAAGACAGGTATGTTTTCCTGCACTCTGGTGACTGCATCTGGGATGGGAAGGAAGAATGGAGATGCCCACTTGACCCCAAACAAGACGTGCAGTTGTGGCCAAGAAGACTGTACTGACGCAGCACGAAAGAACAGAAAGAGTGCAAAGGCTCTTGAACAGATAAGGGTCTCCATTCTGCCAGCAGCCAGCAGTCAATGTAAATGTTAAATCTTCATTAATGGACAAAATTTTTCAAGAAGGGAAAAGAGGCCCAGAGTATGAGAGAGAAAAGCAGAAAAGGAAAAAAGCAGGATGACAGAAAAAGGACATATCCACAGATATTTCAATTCATTAAAATCTATAAAAATATCCGGGGCAGTTAGGCACCTGGATGTATCATACCAGGAGCAGTCTCAAATTTTCGGGGATAATTTGACCCCTCAACCCCAATGAAATCAAGTCCTGAAACAAAAAAGAAAAGAAAAGAAAAAACAACCAGTGAAATTTTGCTTATGAATGAGAATATCTGCCCCCAAAACACAATTCCCACTGTACCTGTGGATATTTTATGGGTAGGTTTGAATTTCTTTTTAAATAAAAAAGGGAATTTGAAGTTTGCTATCATGAAAACAAAAAGAGATCATGCACGAAAGTCAGTTCATGCTGTGAAATTAACAACGGAAATGCATGAAGCTACACCCAACTCTTTCGCATTATCAAGATGGCAGCAGCATCACAGTTTTTCATTCAGCCACAACTCAGATTTCTGACTCTAACCTCCCAAATCTGCTATTCTCTACTAAGAAGAAATAAACACACACCTCATCGTTCCCTGTTTCCAAACCAGATCCTTGCTGAGAACAGCTAAGGCTTGCAATCTAGGACTAGGAACTCCATGCCTGATTTTCCATCCACAACTGAAAACGAATCCCTTAACCTCTATTATTTTTTGTGCCTATGATAAAAAACCAAAAACCCAAGAGCTAGAGTTCAGAAACAGTAACTTTTGTTACTCAGACTGCTACCACTACCTTTACAAAGCCATCAAGAGATGAATGAAGAGCAACTCTGTGGCTCCAAAGTAATAAAGACATTACTTTATTCTTAGCCAAAATGGTCTAGGGAATTAAAACCAATCTCCATCTTGTCAATAACTCAACTTCAGCCTCCACCGATCGGAAAACTGTATCCAAAATGCATTTATAAGATAGTGTGGTAAACAAACAGCAAGTAACATTCAGGACCTAAGGTATCACATCTTGTGGGCAGTAGATGAATTGTTTGTGCCAAAGACCCTCCCAAAGACAGAAATAAAGATCAAGTCTTTGAAAAGGGGCAAGGCAAGTAAATGGATAAGAAGTCAGAGAGCCTAATTCATGTTCTGCTACTAAATCATTCCCTTTTTCAGGAGAAAAGGGTCTCAAGCTCTCTACGTGCTGGCTCAGCCATAAGTAAGTTAGTCATCTCCTAAGAATAAAGGACTCTGGAGCCTAGAAGCTGTTCTCATTTAAAAGGGTAAAAGTTAGGGGTGCCTGGGTGGCTGAGTGGGTTAAGCCTCTGCCTTCGGCTCAGGTCATGATCTCAGGGTCCTGGGATCGAGCCCCGCATCGGGCTCTCTGCTCAGCGGGGAGCCTACTACCCCCCCCCCTCTCTCTCTTCCTGCCTCTCTGCCTACTTGTAATCTCTCTCTCCCTCTGTCAAATAAATAAATAAAATCTTTATAAATAAATAAATGAATAAAATCTTAAAAAAAAAAAGGTAAAAGTATCTTTTACGGGGCACCTGGGTGGCTCAGTGGGTTAAGCCTCTGCCTTCAGCTCAGGTCATGATCTCAGGGTCCTGGGATCGAGTTCCACGTTGGGCTCTCTGCTTAGCGGGGAGCCTGCTTCCCCCTGTCTCTCTGCCTGCCTCTCTGCCTACTTGTGATCTCTCTCTCTGTCAAAATAAATAAAAATCTTAAAAAAAAAAAAAAAGTATCTCTTACTCCCAAACACCTCTTGGTATACCCCACAAACCTAAAATATCCTTAAATATATACACCCTACCCAGCTACAGATACCAAAGTCTGTTAATGACAACAAAAAATCTTATTCAAATCCCCTAATATTCTTCCACATTCAGAAGACTATCCAATAAATAGAGCTAGAAAGATACAATTTCCCTTTTTCCCAGATACTGAAATTTTCCAAAAATGAAGGGAAAAAAGATATTACTTCAATGCCAGAAAACAATTAAGCTGTCAGTGGGCTTTGAGTAGGCCTTTTTCACCTCTACAAGTAGTGGCTCGATTAATTATGGATGCCTTTTCAGAAAGCAAAGCTAGACGCCCTAACAGAAACCCTAGGAACTGCACCTGGACCTAACGGCAGCCACACAGGGTGACGGAAGGAGCCTGGGCTTCCAGAGTCCGACAATTCTGAGTTCAAACACAAGCAATTTCACAACCACACTTGCAGTCTACTTGTCATCTGGAGATAGCGACTAGCGTCAATCTCACAGAAGAGTGATGAAGACCAGGTGACACAGCATTATTAAGTGCCCACAGGCACACAGTCAGGAAGAGAATATACACGGTATTTCAATGACCATCCCTATCTCTCCTATCTCTGCACCCAAAAACTATTCCTCCACTTTCTAATATGATGATAACCTCAAAGTAATTATTTCCTTAGGTTTTTAGAGACAAGAAAAAAAAAAAACGGTCACTCACTCGTCCCATCATCTGGTTCGAAGTGGCCAGTGTTGTTCCACGTATTGCCGCTGCTATTATTGCCATAGTTATCATCAGTATTGGCCGGCTCTGCATAATCAGCTGGGTTAAAGGTTCTGGGGGTGGGGGAAAAAAAGCTTGAAAGAGTCTCTGACCTCTAAGCAGCACCAGCAAAAATTAACTCAGAGAGGAGGGCCACAAGAATCTTGACTTTTTCCCTAACTACAGATCAACCACAGCCACATTCTATAATCCTATATATGTCTACTTTCCTCACTTATCAGCCTACCTAAAATTCTATGGTATAATCTCAATTTAGATCTACATTCTATTCTGGATTAGGATATCAAGAATCATAATAAAATCCACATAAAATTTTGGAAAACAGCAGGTATATGCATTCAAATGAAGCTAGGAGATAGAGAGAATGACCCAGGTGGTGGACATTTATCTCGAAGCCGAAGTCTACGTACCTATCTGATTAAAAGGTCTAGAAATTTTTCTGATCACGGTTCAGTTAAGGCTGCCTATTATCCTCAGGATACCAGGATATTAGCCACTCTAGAATATTATAGTGATGCTTAGGGGAAAAAAAATTAAAAGACATTGGCATCAAATCAATGAAACTTACCCCATTCCTTGAGCAGAAAATCTTCCTCCTCGTCTACCAGAGCCACCTAAAGAAAAAAGAGAAAAAGAGAGGAAGAGAGAAATATTTTAGAAGCTGATATAAAACTATTTTGCCAACTGAGACAACTCTGCAACAGTTAAGTGGTTGATATTATTAGATGTTCTTTCTCTCACCCCGTAGTGTAGTTAATATATACCACAGTAGGACGACCAACCGTTACTATTGACAGATTCTTCCTTTGCTGACCAAACTGCTGGGCCCTTAAGCAAATACATTAACATCGACAATAAAGACTAAAGAAAATGACACCTACCTACTTTCCCAATGCCCCACACAGCAATCTTTAGAATTTCCATGACATCTCAACAATTAAGATAATGAGATGCCATGTGAATTTGCTTGTCTTCAAATATAGACCCCTACAGAACGAGTAAGAGTAATCTGCCCCCAATATTCACCCCCACCTCCAAGAAATTGATCACCTCTGCCTCGGCCACGTCCTCTTCTGCCTCTTTCTGTACCTCTTCCAGAAGGCCCTCCACTCTTGGTGCCATCTAATCCATTCTCCTGACCCCGAACTAAAATTAAAAACACAGCCAGAGCAGAGTCAATAGAGTTTACCTAAATACGTCAATGGCATGTATAGACGGTGGTGGGGAGTCAAAAACAAGGAAGAGAAAATGAGCTGGAAGGATGGGACATGATGGCTACTAGGGGAAAGGTGATGAACAACAGAGAGCTGTTAAGTCATACAACTTGACAAATGACTGCAAGGTAATCTCATGCCAAACTGGTAGCTGTAGCTATAAAATGCTACATGTAAGAGATACCAAGGTCTCAGAATAAACAGTGGCAAGAAAAAAATCAAAAGGATGATATTATGGTTACTAGGTCCAGCCTAGCAGGGTGCTGACATCCCTGAAGTCCAGACATTACTGACCCACAGCTGGTTTTGTTAAAGCCCCATGCATACACTCTCGTCCACGGCTGGCACCTCTCCCTCGTCTTGGTGGCCCACCACGTCGCCGACTATAGTCTCTGTCACGGTCTCGATTTTCTTTGCCTTCCTCGTTGGATTCCGTTTGGCCACCATCCTTCTGTCCGGAGACTCCCTTCTTCTTCCCGACCATCTCCCACGAATGCTAAAGAAGGGCAGAGCATTCACGGCTAATCAATATGGATTGCTACCAGGAAACCACAGATAAAAGCTGGGAAAACTGTCAATCATTTTCCTCTCATCATCCAAGTCTAAGATACTTCCATTAATTTATGTCCTATTTAAATGGAGGGTACAGACAAGAATCTCAATACAAATTCTATACCTATCACTGCAAAACTAAAGTCCTTTATTGTAGAGGAGGTGCTTATAGCTAATGGATTGCAGGGATCACTTCCAAAAGGATCGCCAAGATCTGAATCCAGAGTAGTCACTTGGCAGATCAAAGGACCTAGTTACTGGTCCCTATCTTTCAAGGGTGTTTCCTGGGTTGAAAAAATTAATTCCCTTTGGATTCAGCGACTCTCAACTTTTTATAGTCTTATTCATGTCAAAGCAGAAAAGAACTAAAAGTTTCTAAAGGTTACCTTTGAATTCAGAATGAACGAACCACATCTGACTCCTGGGCACACTCTCTAATCAAGCAACCCAGAATTTAGGAGGAAAACTACATCTACTCCTCACCCCCTCCAACCCCCCCAAACCACACTCTCTGACACACACACCAATTTCCTTTGCTAAAAAGACCAAGTCAAGAAGGCACAGCCCCAGCCCTGAGACACGTGGACTACAGGAACCCTTCTATACCAGGTTTTACACACTGTTTCTCCCTATACGTCCTAAATGGATATAGTCCAATTACACTTTCCCCAAAGCCTAATAATCTATGATTCATTCCAGACTACAGGACAGAAAATCTGTGGTAAGGAAAGTAAGCTAAACCATCTTGCAAAAACCTCATTCCTCAGGAAATGAGTTTTATAAATTTGAAGTTTTAAAAACAGACCCCTCAGGGCGCCTGGGTGGCTCAGTTGTTAAGCGTCTGCCTTTGGCTCAGGTTATGATCCCAGCGTCCTGGGATCAAGCCCCACATCAGGCTCCCTGCTCAGTGGGTAGCCTGCTTCTCCCTCTCCCTCTGCCCCTGCTTGTGTTCCCGTATTTGCTGTCTCTCTGTCAAATAAATAAAATCTTAAAAAAAAACCAAAACCCTGATTCACACATATTTTGCAGAAAATACGTACAAATAAAAATTCCCAAACACCAAGACTACCAGATCTTTACTACCCTAGTTACCATCTTATGCAAACAACGACCCAGCGCTCAGCAACAGCTATCCAGTATCTAACAACTTTCAAGAATAGGAACCAAGTACAATACAAAATGACTATTAATTTTTTCAGGGCTAATAATATTATGGTCACATAGAATATCCTTCTTTAAGGGAAGCATGCTGCAGAGTATTTTATTTATGATAACTATAACTTACTTCCAAAGAATTCCAAGCGTCCATCAATGGAGGAATAAACAAAATGTGGCAAATCCATATATTGGAATAGTGTTCAGCCTTAAAAAGAAGTGAAATTCTGACACACGGCCACAATATAGATAAAATCTGAAAACACTACTCCAAGTTAGGAAGACATAAAAAAACAAATACTGTATAATACCATTTACATGAGGTGCCTATAATAGGCAAATTTATAGAGACAGAAAATAGAAGAGGTTACCAGGAGCTGAGAAGATGGGGAAAGGAGGACTTATTGCTTAAGAGATACAGTATTTTGTTTGGAAAATGAAAAAATCCTGGAAATGCGTAATGCTAATGGCTGCACAACAGTGTCAATGTACTTAATGCCACTGAATTGTACACTTAAAAGTAGTTAAAATGATAAATTTTAAATATATTTTACTATAATTTTAAAAAGTTTTTAAGTTAAAAACTCAGCTTAAAATTATAGCAAAATCATAAGCACAATTCTAAAGAATCTATAGATAGTTCACTAATAATTTTTAAAAAGATTAAGTATCCACCCAGGACTTGGCAGCTCCTTGTTGCCTACTCTGCCAGTCCAAGCTCATTCCCCACTACAGCTGGTAGGTCATTTTATGCTCACAGTAGCTTCAATTCATAAGTTATAGTACCCCTATTATAACTAAATCTGCATCAGGAACCCTGGAAACTAGACAAAACAATGAGCTTTCAGAGTTTTCAGCTAGTCTGTCTTAAAACCTGGCAAGCTTCAGAAACCTGTCACCTTTCCCTTCTCTATGGTATGTATCATCCGCTGGCACTACCCGGATCTATAAGGAAAAGGAATTACCATGATCTTCCCAAAGGCACTTCCACTTTTCTGATATGACCTCATCCACCCAAATACATCCAACATCCCCTGGCAGTTGATATCACTCCCCACTGGTTTCACTAGCAGCTGGTTTAGTTGCAGCATAAGCCTACATTCTCCAGTTTATTTTCCTTTCTGTTACTATGGAAGGTTAGATTTGTAGCATTAGGCAGAAGATGCTAGAAGGTGAAACAAATGTGACTTGAGGGAGGGGGAGAGGGAGGAAGGAAGGAATCCAGACTTTTAAAAGGCATGAGTTCAGTCTCACCTCTTCCCCCAACCCAAAAATCTTGCAGACAATTATTCTAGCGTAAACTCAAAGTGAGCCAAAGGCACTATTATCTGATTATCCAGACAATAATTTTCAAATAAGATCAATAATGTAAAACATAAGACAACATTTTTTTTTTTAAGTAAACTTTACACCCAACATGGGGCTTGAACTCAAGACCCTGAAATCAAGAGTCCCATGCTCCCCTGACTGAGCCAGCCAGGCTCAAGACCACATTTTTTAAGAGAAAAATCCACAAATTTATTGTTTTAATGAGCGGTGTATCATTTTAAAGTAACTTTCATTTACTTGGTCTTACACTAGGGATCTTTGGTTGGGATAGATAACCAGAGTTCACCCTTAGAGAGATCAGCTTACTGGTGTTATAGTGTCACATTAGCTAAATGTTGGAGGTTTGTCAGTTTCCTTGAGACAATAGGAAATAATAGTGAAACACTTTTTTTAGTCATTGAATTTAAAGTTCTCTGCTAAGCATCATAGGAATATCCCAAAGGTTAGAAAGGCAGAACCCCTGTTCTTAACAGACTTAACAATTTGGGACAATGATAAGACAAGCACAAAAATATAAGGATCTCATTAAGTGGATAGGAGAAGAGGTAAAATTCTAGGGCAAGAGGTCCTCGAAGATATCCCCTATCATCCCCAGGGATGATGAAAAGGCTGTTAACACTCTCTCTGCTACCTCAACAGAAATAACTTCAAGCAATGAAAATGTATTCTAAAAAGTAACACTGATGGGAATGTCTTGAAATCAGAATCCACTAGTTTGTTTGACTTTGTTCAACAGCAATAAAACAGATGAGCAGAATGTTCTATGATTAGTAACTAAGGCTAATATATAGCATCCTTAATTCAGAACCCAGTCTGGAAAACAGTCGTTAGCCTGCAATGAATGATTTATTCTAAGCTAACTAAAAAGACAGATTTTATGTTTTCTCCTACTTATTGTATACAAATTTTAAGTATTTGCAACCCACAGCAAATAGTCTCGAGGACAGTTCTCTGCTCCATTTGGAGAATAAGGTACTTTCCTTTATTTATTTTTAAATATTTTATTTATTTATTTGACAGAGACACAGTGAGAGAAGGAACACAAGCAGGGGGAGTGGGAGAAGGAGAAGCAGACTCTCTGCTGAGCAGGGAGCCCAATGCAGGGCCTGGGATCACGACCTGAGCTGAAGGCAGACACTTAATGACTGAGCCACCCAGGCACCCCTAAGGTACTCTCCTTTAAGTTCAGTTACTCCACTTGCTATTTTTAGAATATTCTCAGCTTCTCAGCCAGGGACCCACTTTCTAGAACGCTCTATTAACACTCTACCGTATCTGGGTTTCCTTCCAGTAGAACATTGATGGCTCTGTTGACATCTCCATTGCAGTCATGCAAAGCAATGACACATTCATCCTGGTTCTTGCCTGTGATATCAATCAACTGAAAGAAAAAGATCGCCAACCATCATGAACAAGCTTGCACTCCTCACAAAAGGAAACCAGGTGAGCAAGGGAAAAGGGAGAAGACACCAGCTGAGCCTGAAAGAACCCCAGGCTTAAAAAAGCAAAATATGAAGAATTTTGGTATTTTAGTTCGATAAGCAAAATATTACCACCTTTGATCAGGGATGGGGTCAAAAGTATTTATAAAACAATCAAACAATAAAGTATCTAATAAAGAATCAAACCCAGAAGCACATAGGCTTCAGCATACCATCAACTTCTACAATTCCTAGATGGCACAACTGCTCAAAGTCACTATAAAAATGGCATCAACAAAGTCATCTGATAAGTAAGTTAAAATTAAGATAAAACCTTTTCGAACAAGGCAGCTGTCCAAAGCGGGATGGTAAATCAGACAACAAAAGCATTTACTTACTGGCTTAACCTATTATATTTCAGGTCATAATTCCTTCTATACCTACGGCACAAAGGACCCTGGTAGCCATCTATGACATTTAACTATGCTTTAATCTTAATGTCTTTCCCCATTGCTTATAGCAAATTAGCAGTACACTCACTTGTTTCACCTTTTCCTCAAAGTCAGCATCATTATGGTCTGAAATCATCTGTGCAAGTCGAATCTGTTCCGCAGTGGCCTAAGAATAAAGACAAGTTCAAGAAAGCATGATCAAGAGACAATAGTTTAGAGAAGTAAGAGGGACCTATGTAGTCAATAGTTCACCCCACCTCCCGGCCCAAGTTCCTTCTCCTTGTTACAAATGACCAAGTGGTAAAATACTAACATCAATTAAGATGCCTAAATTTGTAAAATGACAAAAAAATAAACACTGAAGCTATTACTATTCCACTCTATGATCCCTAAAAAACCAGGGAGCTTTTCCACCAATGTTCATAGTTAAAGAAGCTCCCATTTTGGGATCACAGCACCTCTTTGAAACATTTGTGCCTTAAATAACTCATATTTATTTGCAACGTCATGTGTAAACCCTGTTCCTATTTCTGCAAGGACCAATGCCACCCCCTTATCTCTAGGGCTGAGAACAACATAAGATTTTGTCTGAGGAAAATGCTACCTTAGAGATACAAAGCCCAGGACCCATTCTTTCCAAGTCTCATGATGCCGTATTAAACAAAAAACAAGCACACTGCATCATAGCATATCATTAATAGTCATCAGGCCCTAAGTAAAAAGAGCCAAAGACTAGAAAACAAGAATAAAAAACCCAAACCAAGAATCCAAAGCACAGAATGCTGCTGCACTGGATGGAAACCAGTAACGACCAGTAATGCTACCAATAAATCCCTATCCCTTGGGTTCTTTACCTGTGGCCGCTGCTTGTGCTGTGTCTGGTTTTGGTTTTGAGGTTGTTCCCAGTTTCCCCGGGCTCGATTAGTGCCCACAGACGTCATCATTTACAGTATATACAAATAACAGTATTTACAAAGTAGAATACTGAAAGATTAAAAAAAAAATAACAACAATTTAGATGTTAAATACGGGCAAAATACGTTTTCAACCTCTCTTTCATCAGCATCTTCACCAAACACTTTGATTTCTTTAAAAGCAACAACCAAGAAAATTCATCTGTTCTTAAGACATATTTAGCTTGATAAATTCCTTAAGGAACAATGACTATTAATCCATTTCTGTAGAACAAAAAATACATAAAGCATGTGTTAAGTGATGGTTTTATTTTTTTATTTTTTTAAAGTTATGGGCACAGTTTGGTTACTAGTCCCCTATATAAAGGTTTTGTGAAGTTTTGCTATCTTGGTAGCAAGTGAAACAATGTTAATAATCAAAAGCCTTCCACAGAAATATCTAAAGTCCCTTTGACAGAAGGAAAGACAATCAGCAAAACCTGGAAACAAAAGCTTTCCAGGAAGGGGATTGGTCTATACTCCAAACAAATAAAAACAATTTAAAATACTGTACTCGGTCTACCTATGAAAACACTTCCTACCTCCCTTACAACCAGTTTATAGAAGTTGCATGCGACCTCCATCACTTGGGACAGGACAAGCTCAAGTCTAGCCTTTCTCCCTCAAGTTGTATCTCTCCTCCTGCAGTGGGAGCTTCTATAACCTTCAACAAAGCAAGTATTAGCCCCAGTGACTGCTCAGAATCTCAGTTCCCCAGATAATTCAAACACACGGTTTTTGCAGCTATTTCTGTTGACCTCCTAGTCCACAGTTCCCAGGCACCAGAAATGCAAATACTCTTTACCACTCACCTTAATACACAGAGAATCCCAAATGTGTCCCAAACCAAAAGCGTCTAGCACAAAGTTTTATTTGGAAGAAAGGGCTTCTAGGATTATCTTTTTTTTTTTTTTTTTTAAGAAGAGTTAGGATTTTATTTTTTAAGATTTTATTTGACAGAGAGCACAAGCAAGAGGAGTGGCAAACAGAGGGAAAGGGAGAAGCAGGCTCTCCCCTGAGCTGGGAGCCAGAGGTGGATCTTGATCCCAGGACCATGACCCAAGCCGAAGGCAGATGCTTAACCGACTGAGCCACCCAGGTGCCCCTAGGATTATCATTTTAAACTTGAGACATTACTGCCTGCAATGGGACTTTGTTGAGTCTTTAGAGAGAGAACACACAGGGCCTTCCCAAAACCAGAATGGTTTTTGTTATTAACAGTTCTAGCAAGCTAGGATTCTTCTGAACTTAAGTTCCCTTCATTCATACTTTGCTTTGTAACACAATCTCAGCTGCTGCATTTAGTTAACAAAGAAAATATCTACTGTATGATGGGGCGCTCAAAATAAGACATTATTCTGCATTGTTTTACTCCCTCCCAAAGAGGATAAGTTTATATTTTCTGCTCTACACATAATTTTTTTCATTCATGAAACTTTATATATAGGGTAATGTTAGACTGCCCAAAAGATACTGCTGAATTTGAGGGAGAGGTAGGTTGGGCTTCTAAAGAAATATAGTAGGATTATTAGGGAAGTGAATTTCATTGGTTTTTCAGGTCACAAAGAAAGCTAACTTCCCTGCGGATAAATTCTTCACCAAGTTGGATCAACGGGATGCATAGGTCTTTGTTTTTTTGATACGGTCATTAAGAATTAAAAGTTTTACATTCTCTATTACCAAAATTTTTAAGGAAATCTCAGAGCTAATTCTTTAACCACTACCTCTTCTCCCTACACAGGAGCACATGTGCACACAAAGGCCTGTAAATATTTCTAGCTAGTACAGGATTATTTGCTACACAGTAGTCTATTTTCCGAGACTGGCATTATAGCCAAGTTTCATCACTCACAAAAAAACAAGTGTTCTTTAACCAGTACCCCTGGATTCAAATCAAAGAGAAAAATTAAAACTAGATGAAACCTATTATACTTAATTGGCTCTAAAATGAAATTTCAAATGCGAATAAACACTCCTGTAATTTACTATTGACAGCTTTCTACTTCACTAGTGATTTCAACTGACAAGCGTAAGTAATACTACAGATATGAATTGCATGACTAGCAATATGGATGACTGCATATGCTGTACCAGTGTAAATATATTAAAAAGTTATCTTGAAAGCCACATAATTACTGAGGGGGAAAAAAAAAAGTCCTGATCAGTCCGGCTGTTAACTTCCATTTCTTTCTTACAAGTGCTTTGAAATGTGTGACTAAGAAAATTTTACCACCTAGGTAGTAACAACACTGAGCGACAGGTCAGAAGTAAGTGATCTGGGATCACCGGCGGGCACAAAATTAGTAGCCTTTTAGTAGCAAGCAGAGACACATACCTAGAGTTATCACAGTGGAGGGGAGGAATCTCGTTAAGTACTTTTCCTTAGAAAATAAAAATATTTACGGGAAACACATGAGAAGTGTTGGGAGACCAAGGGAACAGCGCAGGAACAAATACTGGTTTCAACACAGGCGTGCCCTTGACCATCTTTTGAAAACCAGCTACTTGAAAAAATAGCCAGAGAAATTTTACGGGAAAAAATAAATAACAAGTATTTATTGAGTATCTACTATGTGTCCAGTACTTTAGGAAATACAAAAGCAGTAGGACTTGGTTGCTGCCCTCAGGGAGCTTACAATCTAAGTTGAGAAACAATTCAGACACTCTGAAGCTGGACTGGGGTGAATAAGGCTTGCTACCTGTAACAGAACAACTAATTCCCCTGGATGCTTTGTGGAAATGACCCCATCATCCCCTTCTCCATACACTCGAGTCTAATTTTAAAGAGTACTTGCCAGTCAGGACACATTTAGTAAAGAAGGGCTTCAAAAATCAGAAACAAAACAGTACATTTTAAGGTCTTTCATCATCAGTTCTGGGCCAGCAATACTTGCTGTTCACAACGGAAATAATCACTGGCACACTCTACTCTTTTAAGGACAATGGTATAGGATCTCAAAGCAGTTTTACCAACCCAGACATAACCAACACGTTTTCGCTCTCCAGGAAGGCTGGTTGTCACTGACCCCCATCACCTTCCCGCAAGTCACATCATACATCCCCCAAGCAGGATATGGGCGGTGAAAGGTGGATGGAGAGGACACACAAAAAAAGCATTTCTCCATCTAATACTCAGGGACACTCAAAGGAGAAAACGGTAACAATGACAACAAAAAAGGCCTGTTACTGGGGTGTTTTTCCTTCCCAACATCCTACACCTGAGGTGGCCACATTTCAAGAACGGTGGAGGATGTTTGTGACATCAGTTTGCAAAGCAATTTAGGGATTGTCCACAAAGTGAAGGGTCTGAAGAAATTCGGAATTCCTGTCCTATTACGAGAGGAGAGAACAAACACCCCAGGGCTCTAGTGACGTCCCTTAGGCGTAATACACCCTACGGGGGTCTCCCCGTCCAGCTTCCCAAATAACAGCACAACTGTTTGGGGTACCCCAAACTACAGCGTGGACAACAGCAAGCCAACGACAGCAGCCCCAAATACGTTCCCAAGGCTGGGGCGCCAGAGCGAAGGAAGGGCAACCAGAGGAGCTGACAAAGAGGCTGGGAACGGAGAGGGGACGCAAGCCCACGCGTGGAGGATGGGAGGCTCACCCCGCTCCGCGCCACCTCGGGAGCTCCCGGGGCCAATCGCCTCCTCACCTCCCACCCGGAACAAATTAATCCTCCGCACTCCAAACTGAGGGCCACATGGGGGAGTTTGGGGCAGCTCCACCCCACCGCCCTCCCCCCCCCGCCACCCCCAAACCAGGCCGGATCCGGATCCGAGGAGGCCCGCAGCGGGCTGGGAAGGGAGGAGGCCCCTCATCGTCTTCACGGGCAGCGGCCAGGGCAGAGCGGGCCCTACCTCAGGCGGGGCCCAGGCTGCGCTCGCTCGCGCTCTTCCTCGCTCTCCCCGTTCAGGCTCTAGCCGCATGGCCCCCCCCCTCCGGCTGCCCAAGCCCCGCCCCGGCCACGCTCCCAAATCGAGGCCCCGGCTCCGGCGCGGCCCAGTAGGCCGCAAGTCCAACCATAAACAAAACCCCCGGCGGCCGACTCGAGGGGGGGCGCCGGGCTCCCACGACCGGGAGGGGTGTCCAGTGGGGGGAACGCACGGGGCGGGGGGCCTACCGGGGGGGGCCGGCGGGGTTAGGGGAGAAGGGAGGGAGGGGAAAGGGAGACCGCGGATTTAAAGGGGCCGCGGACAATACCCGGCCCCGCCGCGCTGCCGCTGCCGCCACCGCCGCCGCCAACGCCGCTGCGCTCCCAACTTTACCTCAGTCTCCTCCACACTGACACCCCGGGCCGCGCCGCCCCTGTCACGTGATGTGAGGCTCCCTCCTCCCCACCCCCTCCCTCCTTTCCCCTCTCGCGCTCGCTCTCGCGCCTTCCCCCTCCCACTTGCCTGCCTGCGTCCCCCAGCACGTGACGCGAAAAGGGACGCGCACGCAAGCGTGCGCGCACCACTCCGCCACGAGCCGCTGCGCGGCGGCTCCGCGCGTGCGCCCCGCCTCCGCCGCGTGACGCACGGGCGACCTCCGCTTCCTGTTCCTGCGTCGCTCGGCGCATCGGCGCGCGCAGCCCGCGGGGCGGGTGCGGGCCTGGGTCACGTGCTGGGGGGTAGCGGGAAGGCGATGATCCTTCCTGGCTTCCCGTCCGCCATGTTTTCAGGCCGGGTCAGCCTTGGTCTTTCCCCGTGAGGAAATGGCCGGGGGGTTTCGGGGAGCCCAGGCGCCCGTGCCTCGGCGGAGCCCGGGCTGACGAGGCAGGGCGGCGGGGGGACCCGGAGCAGCTGTGCGCGGGGTGGGGCGGCCATGGCGTCCGGCAGTAACTGGCTGTCCGGGGTGAATGTCGTGCTGGTGATGGCCTACGGGAGCCTGGTGAGGAGACCCCCGCCCCGCCCCGCCCCGCCCCGCCGCCGCGTCTGCCCCCGTAGGGACCCTTGTGGTGGGCGCCCCCCCCCGTCCCCGGCCTCCCCGCTCTCGGCGGCGCCGCCCCCGGAATACCCGGGGACCGAAGCCCCGGCCCCGCTCTGCCCCCGGCTGTAGCCCGACGCACCCCTGGGAGTCCCGTCTGGGCCTTCGAAACGGAGGCGGGCCCCCTTTTTTATTAAGGACTCCTTCCTTCTGTGTTTTGGACAGGTGTTCGTCCTGCTGTTTATCTTCGTGAAGAGGCAGATCATGCGCTTCGCAATGAAATCCCGAAGGGGACCTCACGTCCCTGTGGGGCACAACGCCCCCAAGGTAGGTCCTCCCGGCCGGGCCGGGCCCGCCACGAGACGGCGTGCGCCCTGGAGGGGACTGCGGTGGCCGCGCTGCCTCCGCCTGGCTCCGGGTCCCGGCCCCCGCGCTGTGCTTTCTGTGTAAGCGCTGCTCTCGGTGGGGCTGCGGGGCGACGGCAGCGCCAGATCGGTGAGGAGCGTTGCCTTGGCTGAGACTCCGAGCGCCTCCGAAAGCCCTGGGGCCCGGCGGGCGCTCGCCGCGGGCCGCTCTGTCCGTGCTCTGCTCAGGTGACTCTCCCTCTCCTTGTTCTGCAGACACCTGCGCTGCTCCCGCTCGCTCTCGCTGTCTCGGTCTGTCTCTCCACGAAAGCAATAAAATATTGGGGGGGGGGGAGAAATTCGATCTCTCCCCAATTCTGCACGTGCGCGAGTCCCGCAGGTACACATCCAGGTTTTCCGCCGAGTCTGACGGGCGTCTGAGACCGGAGCTGTCCTGACCCGCAGTCTCGGGCCCGGCGTGTACCTGCGCTGGTCCGGCGCTGGGGCATGAACCCGGTCGTCCCTGACCAGCTGCTTGGCTCTGGAGAGCTGAGCTCCAATGTTCTCCAAAGAACAATGCTTATTACCTATTTTAATGTAGGTGCTCTTTTTTATTTTCTCATAGTGTCCGGTTATTTTTCTAGAAACTATTTTACCACGGATTTTCTTTTATGTTTGTCTATTTGTTTAATGTCCAGTTTCCACTAGACCCTAAGCTTCGAGAATGCCGGCCCCGCGACGGTCGTGTTTGCCGCAGTAAAGCCAGGGCCTGCACACAGTGGGTACCCAATAATTTGTTACCGAGTGACAGGCTACTGGGAGAATTAGAGCTCGTACACAATTCCCTCGACTCCTAGATCAGTGTTCTTCCGTCAGCCAGTGCTGGTAATCTTTTTTTTTGTTCTTTGCGGAGGTAGCTCACGGAAAACCTTAAGGAAGGTGTTGTGGCCTGAAACCTCAAGCAGAGCTTCTTCCCCGTTCCCTCAGTTCTCCAAATGCCACCTGCCCTCTGTAAGAGGGATATAGGGTTGGCTTTCAGCACATCATGATCCAATCAAAACTTTGAGTATTTAAGAGATCTCTGGACTAGATAAGATTTCTTCTGCTTTAAAAAATTCATCTAAAGTCTCATTGCTGGTGGAAGTGCAGATGAGTAAAACTACTTTGGAGAATAATTGGGCCTTATCTAGTAAGATTACACATGTACCTAATCCATAGTGCACCAGTTCCACTCTTAGCATAGAGAAATTAATTTTTGCTGATGTTGTACCGGAAGACATGTATAGGAGCGTTCACTTCAGTGATTGTGATATTTCAAGAAGAAAGTGTTGGTCCAAATGTCTACTTGAGAATATATTTAAAATGATATATTTGTATTCTGGAATACCATAAGGATTAAAAATAAGCTAAACAACAAATATATGAACACAAATGAAACGCTAAAGCATTTTTGGATGAAAAAGTCACAAACGTGAGTGAATTTCAAAAATATGCTGAGTGAAAAAAACCAGAAAGCCATTATAAAAAAGTACCGACCATTTTGTTCCATTCCATTTATATAAAATTCTGCAACAGACAGAACTATATCAGTAGAAAGTACATAATTGTTGTCTGGAGCAGGGAAGGAGAGGTTGACTGCAAAGGGGTATGAAGAACATTTTGGGGTGATGGAAATGTTCTGTACCTTGGTTGTAATGGTGGTGAGTGGGTGTATTCATTTGTCAAAACTCATCAATCCACAAAATTGGATGCATTTTATCACGTGTAAGTTCAACCTATTGCAATAAAGGATTTAAAATTACGATTTTTTATTTATTTGACAGAGAGAGAGTGAGCACACAAGCAAGGGGAGCAGCAGAGGTAGAGAGAAAAACAAGCTCTCCACTGAGCAGGGGCTTGATCCCAGGACCCTGGAATCGTGACCTGAGCTGAAGGCAGACGCTTAACCAACTGAGCCACCCAGGCATCCCAAGTATTTAAAATTTTAAAAGACAAGTTGCAGAGGAATTCAAAACATATTTTTTCCATTTGTTTAAAGTTCAAAACCAGTCAAAGCTAAACATCTTGTTTAGGTTGATGTGATAAAGAAAAGCAAGATTGTTGACAAATTAACATTGGGGGTTGAATTCAATCAGAGATATAGGCACACAAGGCTTCAGAGTCACTGGTAACGTTATAGTTCATAAACAGAGTAGTGGATATAGATGTTTATCTTAACGATTTTTATAATTACTTAAAATGTATTTAACACGTATTCCATATATAATTCGCAGTGGAGGTTTCTAAGAAGTGGCACCTGCTGGTCTCAGTCAAGCCTCCAACACTTCATCTTAGCTCAGGTCTTAATCTCAGGATCCTAAGTTCAAGCCCCATGTTGGGCTCCACACTAGGTGTAGAGCCTACTTAAAAAGTTACAAGAAGAAAATCTGCTAGGGCTCTGGCAACGCTCTTAAGAGAGATGAGCTTGGAACTATTAACAGTGGTTGCTTCTGGATAAGTGAGGGTGGCTTTAGAACCTTTTTTGAATTTTACACCGTGAATGTGAATTACCTACTTAAAAAAGAGTTAATGTATTCCAGAAGAAAACTTTTAGAAGTTCTGTGGTCCACCAGATAGGATAGTCCTCAAGCTATTGTAAATCATACACAGGCCTCTTTACAGATTTTTAGAGTATGACTTCCAATTGCCGTCTATTTTTTCTCTTTCTCTGGAAGTTCTTTATAAAACCTAAGATTTTAAACCCAATTCAGTCAGAAATAATGTTGATGCTGTGTAACTTGAAGAAATTCTGGCAGGTTAAAAGATCTAGTTTAGAAATGTACAGTTTAGGGAAGTTTTTAGAGAGTCTAATCCCATCCTTAAGTTTTTTAATCTTAACCTGGCAATTTTATCAGCCATATGAGCATTTTTTCTGCTGCTTTTGTCTTAGTTCACTGGCTCTGCCCCATTTCCAGGTTGATGGGAAGCAGAGTACCGGGTAAGTGATGACATATTCTTTTCTCTGTGTGAACAGGACTTAAAAGAGGAGATTGATATCCGGCTATCCAGGGTTCAAGATATCAAGTATGAACCTCAGCTCCTTGCAGATGGTGATGCAAGACTGCTACAGCTAGAAACCCAGGGAGATCAGAGTACGTGGCATGCTCTTGGAGGATCCTTCAGTGAGGAATCCCACGAGTTCAGAATTCCTTTGCTCTCCGAGCTGTTAGCATAGCTGCTGGCAAAACCTACACCTGTGGTTCCTCTGTTGCTGGGTGCATGTCAGATGCGGGGAGGCAGTTTCTTAGCTTGCTGAAGTTTGGAAAATCTTCGGAGGTTATGTCTACGACCAGTCTCTTTTTCAACAGATGGCTACAACTATCTCTACAGGATGAAAGCTCTGGATGCCATCCGTGCCTCTGGTAAGGGCTACCTGACAGGAGAGTCGGGATCCTGAAAGCTCACCGGGGGACGAGCGGGGGAGTCCCTCTTTATGTATTTTAGAGTTTGTCCTTTCTGTACCTCTCTGGCTAGGAGGAATTTCCTAGAGTTTTGAGAGTACTAGGTTATTATTTTGTCTAACGGAGGCACGTTCTTCAATGAGTGGATTTGTTTTGTTCCTTAGACCTGTAATTTCATTAACTGGATGGTGGCGATTTGCTTTTTCCACAAAAGACAGGTGACATCCGCTTTTTCAGTAAGACCAAGATAAATGGTTCTTGAATTTTTTCTATGACAATTGTCAAATATGCTTCATCTCTGATTAAACATGGTTTATATTTCAGAGCCAGGATGAGTATGCAGGAGTGTAAATTGGACAGAGACAGTATTGTGTACCATCGGTGTAGCTTATAGCTGTGTTGCCACCACCAAGTGACCACTCAGACACAGCTCTATACCTGTGGTCTTCTTCATTCCATTAGAATTTCCCCCAAATTCATTCATTGGACCCATTTCTAAATTTGGGAGAAAAACTAGAAACACTGATGAGTGGGAGAAGTGTTAGCACTATTATCTATTATCTCCACAGAGATACCATTTCATGCTGAAGGCAGGCATCCCCGCTCTTTAATGGGCAAGAATTTCCGCTCCTACCTGCTAGAGCTTCGGAACACTAGTACTCCTTTTAAGGGTGTGCGCAAGGCCCTCATCGATACCTTGCTGGATGGCTATGAGACAGCCCGCTACGGGACAGGGGTAAGCTGGATGGCCACTTTTTCCTTTAGGGAACTAAAGGGGTACCCCAGCCTGAGGGACTCTCACCTTTCCTCTTTCCTCAGGTCTTTGGCCAGAGTGAGTACCTGCGCTACCAGGAGGCCCTGAGTGAGCTGGGTGCTGTGTAAGTTTGGAGGGGACTACGTTGGAGGGGCCGGTTTGAGAGTGCAGAATCCCCCCCCACCCCCCCACAGCAAGATGCTCTTCACAGGCAGTGTTAACAAAATCATGGTGACGAGCTGTCAGGTTCTGCCTTTCCCTCACATCTGAAAGCACGTGGTGCTCTACAAGCTTGCAGAGGGGAAGCCTCTCCTACTTTTGTGCCCCCCCTTTTTTTTAGTCCAGGTGAGTAAAATGTCAGAAGTGGTATAATGTTTATATCAATAAAGAGCATGAAGTTTTTCAGTATAGAGATTTCCTTCTCTTCCAGGGTTCCAGTGTCCTCCGTATGTGTCTTGGTCTGATAAAAGTTAACAGTTAAGTGCCACCTATGTTTATTAGCACTTAGAGCATTAGAAACTCTGTCTGAAGCTAAGGGCGTCACTGTAGTTTGAGCCGCTGAGTGTCTGTGTTACAGGAATCCTGACTTTTGTCTGGCGCTGTTCTAAATGTGCACTAACATAGTTTCGTTGTGTTGTTTATGCAAACGTTGAAAGGGTGGAGAGGGAAAGCCAATGTAGAATAAAAAGTTAGTTCGTGGCCTTGAGAAGAACCACCTCTATCTTCTGCTATGTTGAATATGGCTCTTTCTCAAAAGATAAGGGGTATGTCTGTCCTCTCTTATCTCTGTCCTTAAAAATAAACTATCTTGTTCCAAAAACAAAAGGTCCAGTAAAAACTGCCCAGAACAGGAGTGAAAGTGAGCAGGGGAGAGGATGAGAAGGGTTCTTAGTCTGGAAGTCACTAAGGGGGCCTGTTCAAAGTGCGGCGTCTTTGAAAGACAAGTACCTTCTGGTTCTACTCATCCGGGATCCCTAGGGTCATCGAATTCATAAAGATAGAAAGGAGGTGGTGGTACCAGGGGCTGGAGGGTTAGGGTTTAATAGGGACAGAGTGTTGATTTCGCTGCGAAAAGCTTTCGCTGCCTGGCCAGCTCAGTCAGTAGAGCATGTGACTCTTGATATCAGGGTTGTGGGTTCGAGCCCCACATTGGGTATGGCGATTATTTAAAAATAATTTTTTTTTATTTTTAAGATTTTATTTGGGGCGCCTGGGTGGCTCAGTGGGTTAAAGCCTCTGCCTTTGCCTCAGGTCATGATCTCAGGATCCTGGGATCGAGCCCCACATCGGGCTCTCTGCTCAACGGGGAGCCTGCTTCCCCCCACCCCCTGCCTGCCTCTCTGCCTACTTGTGATCTCTCTCTCTCTCTGTCAAATAAATAAATAAAATCTTAAAAAAAAAAAAAAAAGATTTTATTTATTTGACAGAGAAAGAGCACAAGGAGGGGGAGTGGCAGGCAGAGGGAGAAGCAGGCTCCCCGCTGAGCAGGGAACCTGATGTGGGGCTTGATACCAGGACCCTGGGATCATGACCTGAGCCGAAGGCAGACACTTAATGACTGAGCCTCCCAGGTGTCCCAAAAATAAAACCTTTTAAAAAATAAAAGGGCGCCTGAGTGGCTCAGTGGGTTAAAGCCTCTGCCTTCGGCTCGGGTCATGATCTCAGGGTCCTGGGATCGAGCCCCACATCGGGCTCTCTGCTCAGCAGGGAGCCTGCTTCCCCCTCTCTCTCTGCCTGCCTCTCTGCCTACTTGTGATCTCTCTCTCTGGCAAATAAATAAATAAAATCTTTAAAAATAATAATAAATAAAATAAAATAGGAAATAAAATAAATATAAATTCAGTCCTTGGGCATCTGGCTGACTCAGTTGGTAGAGCACACGACTCAATCTTGGGGCTATGAGTTCAAGCCCCACTTTAGGCATAGAGCTTACTTAAAAAATAGGGGCAAATAAATAAATAGGGGCTACCTGTGGCTGGATCAGCCAGAAGAGCACGTGACTCTCTTTTTTTTGTTTGTTTATTTTAGAAAAGCAGCATGAGTGGGAGGGGCAGAGGGAAGGGAAAGAGAATCTCAAGCAGACTCCAAGCTGAGCCCAGGACTCCCAAGATTAAGACCTGAGCTGAAACCAAGAGATGCTCAACTGATATGCCACCCAGGTGCCCTGTGCGCTTGACTCTTGATCTTGGGGGGTCTCAAGTTCAAGTTCAGGCCCCACAGTGGGTGTAGAAATACTTAAATGTATGAACTCAAGGGGTGCCTGGGTGGTTTAGTCCTTAAACGTCTGCCTTCGGCTAAGGTCATGATCCGAGGGTCCTGGGATCGAGCCCCACATCGAGCTCCCTGTTCAGCAGGAAGCCTGCTTCTCCCTCTCCCACTACCCCTGCTTGTGTTCCCTCTCTCACTGTCTCTTTCTGTCAAATAAATATCTTTTAAAAAATAAATGAACTTTAAAAATAATAAAATAAAAATTCGGTCCTTGATTTCTGGTTTCAATGAGAAAGTTTTAATGAGTCTAATGAAGAGAATAGGCTCTGAAATCTGACAGATTTGCACCCCAACTCTGTCACTTGATAGCTTTGTGACCTCAGGCAAGGGGGCTCTCAGTTTCCTAACCTGGAAAATGGGGATGTTACCACCATATAGAGATACTGGGATATCAGTAAATTAGATGTTGGCGAAATACTGAATTTAATGTCCTAACGTGTCATGAGTACTCAGTAGCTACTTTTTTTTTTTTTTTAAAGATTATTTATTTGACAGAGAGAGAGAGATCACAAGTAGGCAGAGAGGCAGGCAGAGAGAGAGGAGGAAGCAGGCTCCCTGCTGAGCAGAGAGCCCGAGTCGGGGCCGATCCCAGGACCCTGAGATCATGACCTGAGCTGAAGGCAGAGGTTTAACGCACTGAGCCACCCAGGTGCCCCTCAGTAGCTACTTCTGTTCTTATTTTTTGGTGTTCAGTTTTTAAGCGACTGTTTTAGACTGGAGTATATTAGCAGCATACATTAGGTAAATCAGCAGAATTAAAAGTTTTCTTTATAGTGAGATGAAGAAAATGTTGAGCCAAAGGCCGGAACTCAGTGGGAAAATTGGTTTCTCTCCTACTTCTAAGCTATCAGATGGGGTTTTAGGCGCATCTGGGTGGCTCAGTCGTTAAGCGTCTACCTTCCGCTCAGGTCGTGATCCCAGGGTCCTGGGATCGAGCCCTTCATCGGGCTTCCTGTGGAGCTTTTCCCTCTCCCACTCTCCGTGCTTGTGTTCCTTCTCTCTCTGTCGAATAACTAAATAAATAATCTTAAAAAAAAAGAGATGAGGTTTTAGTAACTAGTTTAGAAGATAGGACAAGAACAGGTATCGTTTGTAGCTATAGCTACACTTAGAGAATGGATGAGCCTTGAATTGTATTCTTGTGTTAGTCCTCGTTCTATCCTTAAGCTGCTCTTTCTGTTCAGGGTCAAGGCACGAAGTGGGAGCTCTCAAAGACAGCACCAGTCGGCAGCCAAAGACCTCACCCAGTCTCCTGAAGTCTCCCCGACAACCATCCAGGTGACGTACCTCCCCTCCAGTCAGAAGAGTAAACGTGCCAAGCACTTCCTTGAACTGAAGAGCTTTAAGGACAACTATAACACACTGGAAAGTACTCTGTGACGGGCTGACAGACGCTGCTGCTGCTGCTGCTGGGGCCAGTGGCCTCGGGTCATCTGGCTGCTGGGGCCCAGGCTTGCCGAAGGGCCGCAGTGTCCAGAGCTCTTAGGGTTCGTGCCTAGAGGATCATTCTCCAGCTTGTTCTTAGAGCCCATTTCAGAAAATCAGGACTTTATTTTCCCTTGGTAGCACTTTTTTTCTGGAGTTGAGTTCAGATGTTTTTCTAATGTTTCCATCAATGCTTTCTTAAAAATCCTCACTTGGTTTTTATCATAGTTCATCTGCCTTTTTTTCCCCCCTTTTCCAAACTATAAATAACCCTAAGAATGAGAGTTGGAGTGGTGGGGCCTGGTGTCTTCCATGTCTGCCCCTTTATACATATTTGAATGGGCATCGGTTGGGTTTGAGACATCTGACAGGTGATCGGTCGCAAAGGCAGCCGCAAGCTGGTGGGGAAGTCTGGTGCGGCCAGGCGTGCACAGAACAGCTCGCCTGGTGCTCCGCTTAGTCCATGCGCGTGGAAACACTAACTCGACTTCCCTCATATGCAAGGGTCTGCCCGTAGGCTTTCTCTCCATACTGTCTTGAATAAATGGAAAAGGGAGTGTTGGCACCTGACGTGATCCCATCCTCCCACACATACTGGGGATGCTATGGGACAATGAAGAAATATCAGACCAATGCACTGGTATGAAGTTCTAGATTATTTAATAAAGTGAACAATTAAAAAGTATATGATTCTTTTCTTTATAGTTGTTTTTTTTTTAAGGATTTATTTATTTGAGAGAGAATGTACATGTGCATGAGCAGGGGGAGGGGCAGAGAGAGAGAAGCAGACCCCCCCACTGAGAGCAGAGCCGACTGCGACTCAATCTCAGGACCCTGAGACCAGGACCTGAGCCGAAATCAAGAGTCGGATGCTTAACCCACTAAGCCCCCCAGGTGCCTCGCAGTTGCCTTTTAATGAAACAGGTGTAGGATTTGCTCTTCGGAGGACCTAGGGTCGAACAGGGACTCCACAAGAGAAACCCTAGAATTGGGACTGTGGCCCTTGCTCCTAGAATTGCCTGTGGCACCAATGGAAGGCTGGAGAGCCGGGATTCGCTTCAGGTCTCCAGGGCAACAGGCCAGGTGACCAATCAAGTCCTAGGCCCAGGGTTGTTGTTGGAGGGGAGTGTGTCGCTATGACTACTGACTCCTGGGTGACTGACCAGGCAGAAGGGAGATCCTCTGTCGTGCCAGCTTGCGGACATGTCTGTGGAAAAGGCGACAAGAGTCGAAGAGGTGTGCAGAGCTGGACGGGGGCTGGGTTGACCAGAAGCACTTTCCTGAGGGGCCCGTGATGTAGCTGCTGGCCGCTATGCCAGCTCCTCCCTGCATGTTCGCTCTGATCCCTCCTGAAAGGAGTAGCCCTCTCCCCCACTTCGCCCAGGCAGTGACATTCCCTGTCAAGAGGAGAGGCCCACGGGAAGGGTGCTGGGGATGGGGTGCTGGACGTCTGGGCAGACGAGCAACTTGCCTTTCTTGCAGAATTTTCAAAAGATCCTGGGATTTAAGAAGATGGTTGACAGGTAATTTCTGCTTCTATCCCTTCCCTTCCCCCTCAGCCTGACCTTGTCACTCTCGCGTCCCCCCGCAGCCACCTCTCAGTTACCATCCTTGTCCCGGGCTCCTCCAGAAGGAAACGGGCGTGCGGGGGCAGAAGCAGCCCTTTGCAGGGAAGGCCTCCCAGGGCCCACTAGGTCATGCCACCCACACAGAGCTTTTACTGTCTGCCTGTGGCCTGAAGGAAAATCAGATCAAGTTTGTGTTCTTTTATTTATTTATGTTTGTTTGTTTGTTTATTTATTTATTAAGATTTTATTTATTTGACAGAGAGACAGCGAGACAGGGAACACAAGCAGGGGAGTGGGAGAGGGAGAAGCAGGTCTCCCACCGAGCAGGGAGCCCGATGTGGGGCTCGGTCCCAGGACCCTGGGATCATGACCTGAGCCGAAGGCAGACGCTTAACGACTGAGCCACCCAGGCGCCCCTGTGTTCTTTTATTTTTTAAGTAGAATGCAAGTATTCGTTGTATTAATCATGTGATAGGTATGCAGTAAGTATTTGTCGAGCGAGTGAATGAGAAGATGAGGCTGCATGTCTCTCCTTCACCTGGGAGCTTTTTAAAACATGTGCTCAGGTCTTAACCCAGAAGATTCTGACCACAGTGGTCTGGGATCAGGTAGGAGAAGCCTGTTTTAAAGGTTCCACAGGTGGTTATACCGAGACCCAGCAAGGACGCGAGGGAGCAAGTGCATATAATTTTAGTGGGAGTCCAGACTGATGGAGCCTTTTTACAAAGTTTGATGAAATCTATCAAAACTGAAGATCTCGAAATTCACATATCCTCGAAATTCACATATCCTCGGAACTGGCAACTGTGCGTCTGGTTTACCCTCCACATACACACCTGCAAGAGCTTTAGAAGGTACATACACAGTGTTCCGGACAGCATTGTTTATAGAAGTAAAGAAGGGGGCACCCGGCTGGCTCAGCTGGTTGAGCATGCAACTCTTGATCTCAGGGTCATGAGTTCAGACTCCATGGTGGGTGTCGCGATTACTCAAAAAAAAACAAAAAAATTTTTTAAAAAGTAGAAACCATCTAGCTGGTTAAATTATGACATAAAAATACTGGGCAGCCTTTACACAGAAAGAAGCAAATCTCTATGTACTGGTAGGAAAAGGACAAATTGTTAAGTGATACAACTTACGTAAACATATGGATTCATAATTTTAAAAAGTAATAATACTGGTATATGGTAGAAAAATTTTCTGGAAAATATACACAAGAAACACAACTTCGTTGAGAATTGGGGCAGAAGAACAAAGTTTCCACTTCTCATTTGGTATATTTATTCATAGTAATATATAATTAATATGTATAATACAATAATATATAACAATATATAATTAATATATTAATATATTCACTTACTTGAGGAAGGGGGAGGGAGAGGAAGGAGCAGAGGGAGAGAAAATCTCCAGCAGGCTCCACGCCCAGCATGGAACCCGACGCGGGGGTCAGTCTCACAACCCTGAGATCAGGACCTGAACTGAATTTGAGAGTCGGACACTCAATCAACTGAGCCATGCAGGCACTCCAGAGATTTTATTTTTAAGTAATCTCTACACCCAGCGTGGGGCTCGAACTCACAACCGTAGGATCAAGAGTCACATGCTCACCAACTGAGCCAGCCAGATGTCTCTTATTTTTTTTTAAACCCGGTGTATGTATTGAGTAGATTCATCACAAGGGTTCAACCAGAGACTTAATTTAAAAAAGCAGAAACGGGCGCCTGGGTGGCTCAGTGCGTTAAGCCTCTGCCTTCGGCTTAGGTCATGGTCTCAGGGTCCTGGGATCGAGCCCCGCCTCGGGCTCTCTGCTCAGCAGGGAGCCTGCTTCCCCCTCTCTCTCTTCCTGCCTCTCTGCCTACTTGTGATCTCTTTCTCTCTGTCAAATAAATAAATTAAATCTTAAAAAAAATAAAACAGAGGGGCGCCTGGGTGGCTCAGTGGGTTGGGGCCTCTGCCTTCAGCTCAGGTCATGATCTCAGGGTCCTGGGATCGAGCCCCGCGTCGGGCTCTCTGCTCAGCGGGGAGCCTGCTTCCCCCTCTCTCTCTCTCTGCCTGCCTCTCTGCCTACTTGTGATCTCTCTCTCTGTCAAATAAATAAATAAAATCTTTAAAAAAAATAAAAAAAATAAAACAGAAACAAAAAACCCAAAAAATGACACCACAGCTTAACAAAATCCTAGACAGAAATGAAGGAAAGGACAGAACATCTAAGGAAGAAATAAAAAGACAACACAAGGAGAGAAGCTACGCAGGGTTCTTGGCCGGAGACCTGCTTTGAGTAGGTTTCTTGCAGATACTTCTCAAAGGCTATGGCTTTTTCTAGAGCTTGATAACCAAAAGGCTATCAATGTTGGTTTCTTGTCGCAGGCTCTGGACGGACAGCGGGATGGTCCTGACGTCACCCAGGGCAGAACACTTGTCCTTCAGGATGTCCAGGCAGATGCTACCCCGGGCGTCCGTGCCGGGGTGGTAGCAGGGCGTGAGGCACTTGGCCATGGGGGCGTTGTAAGGGGAACCACTGGGGAACTCCAGAGAGAACTTAGACCTCACATCGTCATAGCCTTCCCCAGCTGCTCCACGATGGTCGCCACCCGTTTGAAAAGGTCTGGTTCGGGTAAGGCCGAGATTCCTTTGCCGCCAGACATCCCGAGGGTCATCGGCTACTGTAGCCTCTTGCCTGCGGGGCCCGGGGCAGCACCCGGCGCTGGGTTGGGCTCCTTTGCTGGCGGCGGCGACGCTGGTGGCAGCTGGGTCGTGGTTCTGGGAAGCCCTCCGGGCAGCGTGGGCAGGGAGACAGGAACTCGGAGAGCACAACTGCAACTTTCATTTAGTGTATTTCTATATAGTTTAAATTTTCTATCCTCTGTAAAAAATACTTGTTTTTTTTTTTTAATTTCAACAGGGTGGGAGCACCTGGCAGGCTCAGTCAGTGAAGCATGTTAACTCTTGATCTTGGGATTGTGAGTTTGACCCACGTGGGGTGCAGAGATTACTTAAAAATGAAAATCTTTAAGGGCCACCTGGGTGGCTCAGTGGGCTAAGTGTCGGACTCTTGATTTTGGCTCGGGTTGAGATCTCAGGGTCGTGACGACGGGGAAGCAGAAGGAGAGCTGAAGACAAAGTGCGCTCCCAGGTGGGACCCGGGGGACAGTCGTCAGGCACTCCTGGCTGCCCCGAGGCGGAGGGAAGGAAAAACAAATGCTTCACCTGGGAAGAGGACGGGAGTCTCCCTCAGTTTACAAACGCCTTAGTGATTTACAAGAAAAAAGCATTCTTATCAATAATCTAACTTCAGGGAGAAACTCCCAACTGTCTTCCTGTTAATACTTTGCTAGTGGGATAAACAACGTTAACCTGACAATGGCAAGGCCTCCAATATCTTGTAGGTCCTCTTTAGCACATGAAAATCCTTTTGAATCCTCCCCAAACTCCGGAGTATATAATCAGTCACTCCAGGGCAGCGGCACTTTCTGCCCACCGGGTTCTGTCCCCCACCCCCACCCCTGCTTTACTGAAACCACCCTTGGTACCGGAGACGTCTCAAGAATTCTTTCTTGGCAGTTGGCTTCGGAGCTCACCAACATTCCGAAACTATGCCAGTGAGATCGAGCCCCGCGTCAGGCTCTGCACTCAGTGTGGAGTCTGCTTGAGATTCTCTCTCCCTCCCTCGGCCCCTCCCCCACAAAAAAATAAAAAACATTTAAAAAGGTTTTTCAACAGGGTTTACCTGAGCAGAGCGTGTGTGTGTGCGCAGCGTGGAGTCTGCTTGTCCCTCTCGCTCTGTTCCTACCCCTCCTCCCTCCCTCTCTCTCTCTCTCAAATAAAGTCTTAAAAAAAAAGCAACCTTGGGGACACCTGGCTGGCTCAGTCGGCGGTGCATCCACCTCTTGATGTCAGGGTTGTGGGTTTGAGCCCCTACGCTGGGTGTAGGGATTGCTTAAAAACAAAATCTCAAAAACAAAAGCTTAGCAAATGATTCCAGAATGTTTCTAGCTAAGGTCGAGAACCAGGGTATAACAGAAGGTATCAATTCTTAGACTGGATTTGATACCCACGTCTGCCATCAAGTGACCTTGGGCAGCTCACCTGAACTTTGTTTCCTTGTGGTACAATCCAAACACGGGTCTCTGTGCCACAGTCGTCTACGACGATGATTGAATGGCCTGCATAGTCGACGTATCCTAGGTTCTAAGTTAGTTCCGGTTACCCTTTCAAGGAGTTCGCCACCTTCTGACGTCGGCGTGGGTGATCTGGGCCTCGCCCGGGGGGTTCGTGTCTCCGCTCCCGCTGACCCATCCGGCCCCTCCCTCTGTACCCGGGGCAGGTGGCGGAGCGCGCACGCTCGCTGTCTGTGGCAGACGACGCTAAGCCAGAGGAGAGACCTGTACGCTGCCCTGAGGATGCGGGACACCGTGGGACAGGAGTTGGCGCTGGCCAACAAGCAGCTCCTGACGGTGAGTTCCGGCAGGGGACCGCTGCCGCGTGCTGACTCCGAGTCTCCGCCGTCACTTGGCCGCCTCATCGGCATCACACCAGAGCTGTGACTTTCCACCAAACGGCTCTGCGTCGGGTGGCACGTGCTCCCGCCCTGGCTCCCCTCACCTCAGGGGCCGCACCCGCCCGTCCGAGCCCCTCTCTCCGGGGGGCCGGCTGCGGCATGACGTCACGTCCGCTTCCCGCGCGCCGGCGGCGCTCACGCTCCACGCTGCGCTCGGCCCTCACGTGCCGCACGTGCGCTTCATCCGCGGGGAAGGGAACGGGTCGGCTTTCCTCCGGCGGGGCAGCCTCTCCGCGGCCGCCCGGCTCTACGGCACGGCCGAGGCCCGATCTCGGAGGACACGAACCGGAAAGCCCGCAGGGGGAGGATGAGAACGAGGGCCAGCGGAAGGCCAACCTCACGCCCGTCCCGCCCTCCCGCAGGTCCGGCGGGCGGCCCTGAGCGGGCTCTTGGAAAAGGAGCGGCGGCAGTACCAGCGGGAGCTAACTCAGGCGGGCAGAGCTTTTTACGTGGAGAGACTCTGAGGGCATCCGAGACAAAGCCGCCTCGGGAGGCTCACGCGTCCGGCTCATCCTCCGGCCCTGAATGTCGGCTCTTGGGACGGTGTTTATTCGAGGCCATAAATCTGCAGGCGCTTCCCGGGGTGCGCTCAGCGCCTCTCAGATCTCACCGCGTCTGGTCTGTCCTGTCTCAGCGCGGAGTGCGGCTGCTCCCCCTCGGGAACCCGGTGCTTGGGGGTCCGCCACTTAGGGGACCCAGGCCAGGTCTGTCTGCCCCGGACCTCAATTCCTACCTTTCCCACCCCTGCAAACTGGCAGGGTCCCGAACTGAGCTGTCACGGAGGTGAGGCGGGTGAGCCGGCGGGCCCAAGGGAGCGGGGGGCAGCGAGCTTTGTGGGGGACTGTGCAGAGCGTGTTAAATCTGAAGGCATTCCGAGTCTGAAGAACTCCGCAAGGCCTGACTGATCACATGTGTCCGGAGGCCCCAGGGAACCTTACTTACGAAGATCCACTTTCCATAAACTGAGATCCCAACCCGGGAGCTCCCTGTTGTGCAGCCGGTGACGGTGACGGGGGTCACAGGGCTGATGGGTGCGGGGACACCACCAGGCTCACTTCCCTGGTCCCTCACCCGCTGTCCGCATCCTCACTGCCCCCTCATCCTGTCCACACTGATCCGGCCCTGCCGTCCGCTCGGGGGGGCTGTGTGCGCTGCACGGCTCCCGTCTCCCCTCCCCACCCCACCCCCTCCCCGAGTCCAGCCCCACCGTCCAGCGCTCGATTCTCCGACGTCAGAGCCCTCTCCTTTCCTCCCTCCGCGTCCTGCTGAGGGGCCCAGAGAGGCAGTGCGTAACAGAGGAGGCTATGGGTTTTGGAGTCAGGTGTGGGTTCAGAGTCCGGTTTCATCCCTTAATTGTTGTCACCTTGTGTAAATTACTTCTCTGAACCTCAGTTTCCTCTTCTGAAAGGGGAAAATAATACCCATCTCACAGGGTCATTATGAGAATTAAAATAAGGTGTGTAGAGAGCAAGCCTGGTGCTTGACCAACAGCAGGTACCCTCCTTTTCCCTCTCGGATTTCCCTGTGACCCAGGCAGGCCCTTCGCAGGCTCCTCTCCAGCCCAGCCGCCGGCCACCCCCTGTGCAGCCGAGATGTCACTGCATCCCATGCCTGCCTCTCTCCGCCCTCGGCATCCACTCGTCCTCCAGCTTCCGTCAGCCCTGCTTCCCGAGCATCTTTAGCCAATGACTCACAAACTCCTGCACCCAGCAGGACACGGGGCTCACGGCCCGTTAGGGGAGGCAGACAAGGAAGGCAGGCGAGGGGCACCTGGGTGGCACGGTGGGTTGAGCGTCTGACTCTTGATTTCCTCTCAGGTCGTGGTCTCAGGGTTATGAGAGCCAGCCCCGCGTCCTCAGCAGGGAGTCTGCTTGGGATTCCCTCCTTTGCCCCTCCCTTCCCCTCCACTTGAGAGAGAGAGAGAGAGAGAGGGAGAGAAGAGAAGGGAAGGGAGGGAGGAGGGAGGGAGGTACGGAAGGAGGGGTGGTGACCGTGTTCTAAGGGACAGAAGCCGGTGCACACGGCCTGGATCTGACCCCCAGCCCGAGGCTGGGTCTCCCACCTGGCCTGTCCCCCCCCCCCCGACGTCTGTCACCCCCCTGCGGCCGCCCCCAGCCGGCTCTGCGGCTCCCATTCCCCGGGAGAGCCTGGCCTCGGGAGAGCACAGCAGATCTGGGTTTGAACCCCGCGTCTGTCACTTACTGCGTGCGTGGCCTGGGGCGAGTTGCCTTAACTTTCTGGGTCACAGTTCCTTGTTTAGAAAATGGACATGATGCGTCCCCTCCCAGGGTCCAATGCCATAATGGTGTTTTCCTGCCCTAGGATACTTCCTTCCCTCTTTATTTCACCTCCGTTACCTGGCTGCTCCCCACTCCCCACCACACTCCTTCAGCAACTTCTTCGTTCCTCTTTCCTCTGTTCACTGGGACCCTCAGGACACCCCTCCCCCTCTGCCTTGATCCCTGACCTTGGCCTCTCTCCCCAGGGCTCGTCAGTGCCAGGCTGGCTCCCGTATTGGCAGCTTGGCCCCTCGGGAGCCCATCTCCTCCGATCCCCTCCGCCGGCTCTGTCTGCTCTCATCACATCAGCTGAGTGTTTCAGCCCATCGCACCCATCCATCCCCGTCTTCCTCTATGGCTGCCGCCTCGCCCGTGTCCTCTGGCTCAGAGGGGCTCAGCCTTGTTTGAAATGGCTACACGGAAGGCACTCCAGGAGAGCTAGAAAGCATTTATAAGACGCCACCCATGTTTCTGCCTAGTTATGCCCCGAAGTCAAGATCTCCTAAGAAAGCCTCTTTTCTTGTACATCAATAATATCCCCAGTCTCGGCCTCATCCTTTCAACTCCTGCTCGTCATTTCCCAGCCTCTGGTTTGCCAGGGAAGTCAGGTTTCCAGAGAAGGGAACTAAACGTGGGGGATGAGCGTAGGAAAGATGGGCACAAAAGCAAAACCTACACACGCCCCCAGTACGAGCCATTAAGTGGTGAGGACAGAAGACGACAGCACAGAGCTCCCTTGGGCTTGGATGCCCTTTTGTCAGTCTTCCCCTGGAAGGCAGGAGCCACACAACAGGAATCGACTAGGGCTTTGGACGAACTATTGATTTAGATCAAGGGCACTGTGGGGTTGGTATATGCGTTGCAGGGGGGCGGGAATCCAGACCGATGGGAACAAGGACACATGGAACAGGCCCGGGGCTGAAGCAGACCCTCCTCCCACGCCTGCACTTGCACCCAAGCCCCCTACCCCCTAGGCGAGGCTATAACTTGGGCTCTTTTCTGCCACAGTGGCGAGGAGCGTCCACCCGCCACAGGACATTCAACAGACCTGATCCTCTTCAGAAGAAAAATCCCCAGAAAGGAACCCGGCTGGATCCCCGTGAGGGCAGACCCGCAGGAAAGCCAGGCCAGGAGTTCTCAGGGTATAAAGGCCCTGAAGAGAAGAGCCCTCAGGACGGCAGGCTGCCTCCCGGCAAAGAGGCGCTCCTCCCTCGGGCCCAGGCAGGAGAGACCAGGCATCTCTGGGGCCCAGGCTGGAGGCTGCCTGGAGGAGGAGGAGACAGGTCACTCTTCTCTTCTGGACATCCAAGGGTGACTTTCAGGGTGCCTGGAAGACATGGGGAGAAGGGGAGAAGGGACAAGGTGATGGGAGGAAGCAGCCAAACATTCTGGAAGTTTCTCATGGCCACTTCTCTGTAATGCTTAAGAGCAGGAGGAGTCCGGGAGAGTGTCAGCTGCGAGGCTCTCAGTGGCCTGCTGGGGGTGATCTGGGAGGGCGGGAGTTCGGTGGGAAAGGTAAAGCAGGGTGTGTGAGCCCCCTCCCCCGCCCCGGGAAAGCCTCCGGGCAGTGGGAAGGAAGCCGAGGGGAGCAGGTGGCCGGGCTGGCTCTCAGCACTGTGGTCGTGACATCGGGGGGAGAAGCTCTGTGTGGGGGCCCTTGGCAAGGATAGGTGCCCGGACGTGGAGCCCTGCCAGGTTCGCTTCCTGGTTCAGGCGAACATGATCCAGCGAAGGCTGGGCACCGGTAGGAGAGGAGCTGGTACAGGGACAGCACGAAGGGCCGGAGAGTAAGAGCCGGCCGTCTGGGGAGGTGAAGAGCGGGGGTCAGTGTCCTTCCCCAGGGAGATGGCTTGCCATCTGGCCAGGCTTGGTGGCTGGCAGGGACGAAGGCAGGTGACCACCGAGGCTCTCCTGCCTGCTTCTGTGTGATATGTTTGATATTGGGTTGTTTAATTAGGAACCGACTAAATATCGAACATATTCGTACAGCAGTGGGCAATTTGGCATCAACCTCTAGGGCTCTGGGGCTCCTTTCCCGAACCTCTTCTCTCCAGGACCCCCTTGGAAAGGCAGTGGTGGCCACCTACGTGGATTTCGGTCTTAAGCTGGAGGGCTAGTGCAGGAGCGCGAGAGCCGGAATTTGAGGATCGAATCCCCCTCCGTCTGTCCCTTACACTAGAAGGGATGTATCTCTGATCTTCTGTCCTCCTTATCCAACCCCTGCACCCGCGGTAACTACTGCCTCCTGTCCCTGGGACCTCCTTGTTCACTCGTCCCGCCGTGAGGGTCTTTGGCGTCTCTGCATTCCTTCAAGAGTTGATCGATGGTCTCTCTGCCCATCTACCTCTCGGGACCGGAAGCTCTCGAGGGTGGGCTCCAGTTTTGCCCTCTGTCCTGGTGGGGGGTCCCAGTGACCCCGCTGCCGGGCCTTAGTACCAACCGGAGCTAGCTCTCCTTGACATACTAATGAGAGCCCTTCATATTCTTCTGCGATGGCCCCGTCACCTTGAACAGTGCCCACCTCTCCCCTGGCACGTTCTCAGATCGTGTGGTGCCGGTGCACTGGGATCAATTGCCACCTGTCAGTGACGGGCTCCAGGTGGAGGAATGACAGGGTGGAGGGAAGCCACGGAGAACAGAGATGGTAATGAAAACGTTTGTGACGCGTGTGGCAGTGGGTTGGGCGGGGGTCAGGAGGGAGCAGGGAGCAAGCAGAGGGGACAGCAGGCAGAGCTTGGCTGGTGTGGGCAGGGAAGTTCTACTTAAAGATCACGGTGGGCAAACACAACACGATCCGACCCAGATGACAGTGACCCTCCCCTGCTTCTCTCCCTCACCCCACTTGAAGTTCGGGGAGGGCCTTCCAGACACCAACCCTCTCTGCTTACTCCATCCCTGTGGCTCTAAAGGAGGAGGAATGCTGTCTCCCTGCCAATTAGAGACTCTCGAAATAGCACAGGAATTGGATCTGGGGATCTAGGGGAATTGTCGAGGATCATGAGTGCCCTCCCTCTTTACTGTTGCCCAAGCTCCCTGAACACTGGGAATGAAAAGGTAAAACTCAACCAGTGGAGTCTGACCCCCATCCAACACAGGCAAGGGGAGGGGAATGGGGAAACAGAAGGGTGACTAGGACGCTCTAGGGGAGAACCACCGACCCGGAATTGCCCAAGTCCCCTTCTCTGTTCCAGTGTTCTCCCCCTGCCCTGGCCTCGCTCTTTCAGAACACCCACAGAGCTGCCCCGAGAGTGGAAAGTTTCAGGGTCAGGGAGAACCTCTACCCTCCCCCACTTTCCATTCTCCAAAATCAGCCTCAGCTGTTCCCTAATTTTTCTTTGCTGGTGATGTCAGTCCATCAAAGCGTCTCACCCTGTGCTCCCCCAGGGAGAACAATAATGGGATGGAAGGAGCTGGAAAGACCATATTAGGAACCAGAGGTGGAGCCCTGAGTAGGGATAAAGGCTCAAGTCTGGGGGACTCCTAGTCACTCAGGCAGCAGCCCCCCTTCACGCGCCCTCGTCCCCAGTTCTCCAGCGTTCACAGGTCAGCTCACCAGCGGCCGCTGCTCAAGATGGAGGCCATCAAGAAAAAGATGCAGATGCTGAAGTTGGACAAGGAGAATGCTCTGGACCGGGCAGAGCAGGCGGAAGCTGAGCAGAAGCAGGCAGAGGAGAGAAGTAAACAGGTAGGTGCCGGCCTCGGCTTCTCCTCCCTGCTGGTGAGCAAGACCGGGAGATGGAGAGTTCTCGGGGGACAGGCAGCGACCGCCTGTGCCAGCTTGTTCTTTGGGTGGGAGGGACCCTCTTCTTTCCCAGCGCCGCTGGGTAGACAGAGGACATCTCGGGTGTTTGCCCCAGACCGCCTGCATGACCTTGGGAAAGCCAGTAGCCCCCTCTGAGCCATGGTGTGTCTGCCGGATCTAAAAAGGGGTGGATTATGTCTTGGGAGGACCCGATTTCTAAGGAAAAGGTGGGAGCTTGGCACGTAGCATCTCTTTTCCCTTTTTTTTTTTAAGATTGTATTTTTAAGTAATCTCTGCATCCAACGTGGGGCTCGAACTTACAACCCTGACATCAAGAGTCATATTGCTCTACTGACGGAGCCAGCCTTAATCGGAGTCACAGGCATCTACTCCCTTAGATATTTCCCATCCCAGGGTCTCTGATGAAAATCCCACATGGCTTGGTCATCTTAGGGTCAGAGATCCCAGGGTCACACGTCAAGGCCTAACTCCTGGGGCACTTGGCTGGGAGTGGCTGGGGAGAAAGCACGTCTCTTTTGGATGGGTAACATCGAGGCTGGGCTCAGAGGTCGCTCAGGGCCCAGGAGCCCCCGGTCTGAGCCGGCACCATTGTGTGCGTGTCTTGTGTATGTGACTCCCGGGGCTCCCGTAGCTGGAAGATGAGCTGGCGGCCATGCAGAAGAAGCTGAAAGGGACGGAGGACGAGCTGGACAAGTATTCTGAAGCTCTGAAGGATGCCCAGGAGAAGCTAGAGCTGGCCGAGAAGAAGGCTGCCGACGTGAGTATTAGAGAGATGGAGGGGGGTTAATCCGCACACGCACAGCGCCACGTTACTAGGACTAAATTCCGAACACACTTGGACACGTACATACTTGTGGATTCGGAGACACACTCACGTACGTTTCTGCATATAATCTTATAGGAGCGGACAAACTCTTGTAATGGTGCGCACATTTGTTCTTAAGCACAGGGAGAAGTCTCGTGTTTGTCCTACCCTCAACCCAGGAGTTTAATAGGTTTCTCAGGACCCGAACAAAGGGAGGGGACTCCGGGTCCAGACTGCTATCACTTTCCCCACCTCCTCCCCCATGCCACATTCTCAGCTTTTGTGTCCAAGACTCGGCACGGAGCTATGTGTATTAATAGGGAGACTCTCATCCCTCAACCGCCCAGCAGAGCCGGCTCGGGTTTCACAATGGGACAAAAGAGGTCACACTGACCCTGGCCCTATATGGCTTTATTTATCAGGGCCAATGTGGGCGTCTGCCCTCATGCCACGGAGACGCCATACCAAGCATTGCTCCTAGGGCAGCAGAGAGGCTCTCTGAGAGAGCGTAGTAGAAGCAACAAGGGACCCTAGGGGGTGAAAGTGTCACCACCAGACCGTACTCTGTGGCCTTGGTTCAATTACTCAGCTTCTCTAGGCTCAGGGTTGCATTTTCCCATTCGAACATGAAATAAAATTCTTTTTTCCACTTCACATTTGCCCCATCACCACCTACTTTCCTCTATCGTCAAACTTGAAGCTTAGCACAATGACAAATGAGAGGCTACAGAGGAAAGATGTTGGGAAGAAAAGTGACATAACAGCAACAAAAAAATGTCCTGGTATTGATGGAAATACAGTCACCTCTTAGCCCTAAGTTAATAGGAAAATAGGAGCACGTATTTTTGTTTAGTTATTTTTTTTAAGTAGGCTCCACACCTAACGTGAGGCTGGAATTCACGACCAACCCTGAGATCAAGAGTTTCAAGCTCCATCAACTGAGCCAGTGGGGTGCCCCCAAGGTGCACACATTTTTTAAAATCCCATTTGGTTTTGGAAAATAGCTGGAGAGACAAAGCGGGCCGTTCACAAATGTTTCCAGATGCTCACATGCGACCCTTTGCTGTTAGGTCTCTCGTCTCCTCCTCGGCTTTTTGCCACTTTCCATGGCCAGGGGACATGGTGAGGGTTGTTGAATGTGTCATACCAGAGGCCAGGGAACATGGTGAGCGTTGTTGAATGTGTCATACCAGAGGCCGGAGATAGAGCAGATCATATACATTATACATACTCATAATTTTCAAAAGCTTAGGCCCCTGCAAACTATTAATTCTCCCTTCTTGGAAAACTGCAACGAACACAGGTTCCCTCCAGAGCTCTGGGCAAATGCCTGAAGGCCCGCTGGAACGGGCTGGCCAGGGTTCCAGGTGTACATGGACAGAACTCTCTGGCTCCAGTGGACCGATCCAGGCACGGAATTTTCTCCCACCGGCCCAGTGCCAGGTTAACGACAGTTTTGTGAGAGATTGGCTGACAGCTGTCCGGGAGAGTCTGGAGGCTAAAATTTCAGCAAGTGTGTGGGCTGGAGGAGGTGAGTCTAGGAGCAGTGAAAACAAGAGAGTCTAACCTTAGATCTTGGGAGAGAGAGAGTAACATAGAGGCTCTAGACAATACCTCAGTTTTATTCGGAAGATTAAGGCATTTCCTGAGGACGAATTCCATGTCCTAAGCTATTGCGCACACACTTGAAACACACTCTCATTCCCGCCTAGACAGCGTGGACTCGGGAGATTCACTTGGGAGAAGTTTCTCCTGTTTATATGGGAACTCGTTTATATAGGAACTCACTGAAACCCATTTCAATATGTAATACGTGGGCAGAAAAACTCACTTAGCTTCTCTGCCCCGGGAGCTTTCGTTACGAGTCAGGAAGTGCCCTCAGAGGTGTGCTGGGGCTCAAGGAGCGGGAGAGGAAGGCTTTCTTTCCCCAAAGCTGGGGCTAGCAAACTCCCACTTGGAAGGCGATTCCTGTCACAGCCTAGTTTTGTAGTTTTACTGGTGCGACGCCATCCCCGTTCACTTGCGTATCCTCTCGTGTCTTCGTCCCTACGCGGGAGTAGTCACCACAGCCCGGGGCCCGCACAGCCGGAAAAATGTACAGGCTGGTCTTTTACAGAAAAAGTTGGGAGATTCCTGCCTCAAAGGATCAAAGAAGGAAAGTGAAGGGAAAAGTGCTGAATAAGGAGGAGACAAGGTTTAAAGTCGAGAGCAAGGGTCAGAGTCATCGGCAACGTGACATGTACTTTAGGGGGAAGGGCACTCTGTCCCATACAGCTGTCCGAGGCCCTTCGCAGCCCAGCTTCCTCCTCTGAGACGAACAACCGAGCATGACTTTGATGCAGGTACAAAGGGAAGGAGAGGAGGAGGAGTCAGTAAGTGCAGCTTCACACAGGGAGTTCTGGTTATCTGAGAAGCTTTTCTGGAAAGCACAGGATTTCCTGCATTGCTTGAACAAAGAGAAGGGCAAAGGGTTGGCAAGGTCGGTCTAAACTTCAGTTTTTCCTCCCTGAATTTGTCTGAGGTCCTTTTTAAAAAGAATTGCAACAAAACATCCGTGTAACATTTGTCATTTTGACCGTTTTTAAGCGTACAGCTCAGTGGCAGTAAGAACATCCACCGTTTGTACGACGATGTCTAAGGCCCTCTCAATCCGAGGTGAAGTCAGAAGTTAAGTCGGGTAAAACAAGAGGAAAGAGGAGTGTAACGTTTAGAACATAGAGTCATATCAGACGTGGGAGGGATGGGAGATGAGTCGGGGATGGACACATTCACCTGCTGATATATTGTTGTATTGTTGGTCACCAGGAAAACAATAGCACTGGGCCCCTTGCTGCCCATCCATCGTGCCTTTAAAGGGTATCAGGAGTCAATCCACCTGTTTCCCTGGATCAAGAGAAGATTATCTGTTCACCTCTACCAGCCTCAGGAATGCGGTGGCGCTCTCAGCAGCCTTGGCTTGGTCTAAGATAAGGTCTCCCGCAGCTTCACTAGGACAAAGGGAGGTAAACAGTGCCCCCTGCTGATTGGCACCCAGATGAGAACGTCTCCTTTCTGCTTCCATAGTCCCTCTGATCAGATTGGTCCAAAAAGAGAGGGAAAAATTCTTAGGCCATCAGGGTAGAGTTTACAGAGGTTCAGAACCTTGTTCTTCCTTCCAAATTTCGGGGGGGGGGGGGGCGGAGAAAGAGAGAGAAACCAGTGTACAGGTTACCCTATCAAGCAAATTATTTACTGTCTGAATGGTTTCCTCTAGTTTTTAAAATTTGTTTTTATTATTTATTTAGTTAGTTTGTAATAAGTTTATTAAGTGAAGATACTGAAAAAGCTCTGAAGAGTGAGAGGGGTCCCTGGGTTGCCAATGAGGGCCTTTGGATTGGTCTTTTATAGAAAGCTAACCAGGAAACTTAAATCCTTTTAACATCTCCATTGAGAACACCTTCAATGGCTTACTAACCACCACATTTGCTCCGTATTTTTAAGAGGAGATAGGAAAGACAGAGCCTCTGGAGGGAGTGTCCTCAGAACCAGGCACTGAGGGCAGCACCCGTCCTACCCACCAGCCCTTCCAGGAGTCAGGATTCTTAATTCTAAGTGCTGCTCCACCCCGTAATTCGGAGGGGGAAAGAGAACTGCACCAGAGGAGACATCTGTTGTGATGACTTATGGGAAGGCAGGAGGGGCGCAAACAAAGAAGGGAGAAGATGGTACAATTTTCAAGTCTCTTTGCTGTCGCGCTTCCAAAAATCCTGCAAGGCAGTGCCTGGAGAGGCAGTTTCTAAGTCCTAAACAGCTCTTCAGGGCACCTCAGAGCAGAAGAGGCAGTGCAACTGGGGGAACTTATCCCAGGAGGGAGGCTCTCCTGCGGCCGTGGCACGAAGGGTCTGGGAACAGTGATCCGTACTAGGGGGTTCCCTCCTGATGAAATGGCGGCGTAAGAGACCTTCCTCACCTGCGAAGAGAAATGCAGTGGCGGTTACTGAGCACGCCCCGGACGACGGCAGGCGGGGAAGCCGCGCGCCACACCGACTCTCGACTCTCGAGAGCGCCAGGGAAGGGAGCGGCTCCGGGACTGAGACCGAGCGCTTCGTTCCTAACGGACGCCCCGCGGAACGAGCAGTCGGCCCCCCCGGCCTTTTCTCCCACCCCCGGAACCCCTTCACTGACTTTCAGGCGGGGGCAGGGGGCCCCCGGGCCGACCTGGAAAGGAGGCTGCCGAGTGGGGCACTTTGGAGGAGGGGCCCCGCGACCCCCGCCCGGCCCGGAGCCTGGGTTGGGAGCCTGTGTGCGGCGGGTGGAAGCAGAGGCGCGTCCGGCGCTCAGGGCGGGAGGACACAAGGTGCCCCGACCGCTGGGTGGCGGCGGCCGGGCGGGCGGAGGGGAGCGCAGCCCCCTCGGCCTGAGGAGCCGCACCGCGACGCTCCCCCCGGTCGCCATGGCAGCCCGCCCCCGGCGCAGCCCCGCCCCCCTTTGCTGGCCGGGGGAAGGCCCCGCCCCGCGCTCGTGCGGCGGGCTGTCCTCCCGTGGCCCCGCTCGGCAGGGCGCGGCGGCGACGTCACATCCGGGCGGGTGGGCGAGTTCCGGTATTTCAGGGCGGAGCAGGCGGAAGTGGGGGTGAGAAGCGGGTGCAGCGCCGAGCGGAGGAGGTAGGAAGCCGAGCGCGAGCAGGGGCTGGGTGGGCACCATGGCCGGGATCACCACCATCGAGGCGGTGAAGCGCAAGATCCAGGTTCTGCAGCAGCAAGCCGATGACGCAGAGGAGAGGGCCGAGCGCCTGCAGCGGGAAGTGGAAGGGGAAAGGCGGGCCCGGGAGCAGGTACGGAGAGGGCGAGGCGCGTGAGGGAGAGCAGGCGCTGCAGCGGCTGGGACCCCGGATGGGGGGGGTCCTCGTTTCGCGGCGGAGCGCGGTTCTCCGGCGCGGGCGGACTCGGAGATGGAGCTGGAGCCCGGAGGATGGGTGGGGCTCAGCCGCAGTTGGCCCTGAGGCGGACGCGGGGGGGACCTGGGTGCTCGGGTGAGCAGGCTTGACCTTTGAGGGAACTGAGTCTCTCGGGGCCCGGGCAGTGGTTTTCCTCCTCCTCCTCTCTCCCAGCTCATTCATTCAGTCCCTCGGAGCCAGGCGCGGCCGGGGGAGGGGCTCAGCGGCCTCTCCCTCCCCCACAGCTCCGTGAAGGGCGGGGAGGGGTGCGGAATTTGCGCTCTCGTTAGAGGTTTCCGGCCCAAGGGGTGAGAGTAGGTGAGTGCTTCCCTGGTCTGGGAGGGGCAGGGCCAAACTTACTGTGCACGGGTGGGGGTTGGGGGTGGGAACCGCCGGAAAGCCCCCGGCCTGGCCTGCTGGCAGCTTTTCCGCTCGCTCCTCCTGCTCAGGAAATGAGGCAGCAGTCGGCAGAGAGGAAGCGCGGTGCCCTCCCTGGAGGAGGTTGAGGCCACAGCCTCCCATCCTCCGGCCTGGGCTCTTTCCTCTCATGGGGGCAACTGCTAAACCCACTCTCTCAATCGACGTGAAGGAGCGGAGGACGAGTTGGTGCCTCACTCGCTGTGTTAGTGGAAACGGACGAGCCAACAAAACTTGCCGGGCCCTACCCGTGGTGACCTGGAAGGCAGGGACTTCTGCCAGGCTCGGGCCTTTATTGCCAAAGTGTAACCAGTGCAAGCTGAACCGGTTAAGAACCCTTCTTCCAAGCACAGCTGATAAGCCAGTTTGTGTGGCGGAGAATCGGTCGAGTGCCAGTTTCTGTCAAGGTTTCTGGTTCACCCCGGCCGTGTGGTTGATGGCAGACAAAATAATGAGTTCCAAGTGGCCTCTAGTGATGTTACTCTGTTGCTGTCCCGGTTACCCTCCACAGTGGTGGTTTTTTTTAGAGATCAGTAAGTATTTGTTCAACAGAAAGTTGGAACATAAAATGTTGGTGGGATGAGTGGTGATTCTTGAAAAGGCTTTCTGTTTAGAAGTGGTTCTCCAGTTTTAGTAAGCCATAAGATTTTCCAGGGTGTAGGGTGTATCTAGTGGGTGGAGATGGCCTCCTGACTTCAGGCTTTGGTTTTGGAGATCTTGAGGCTGGAAAGAAAAGTAACTGTTGCTAAAATTTGAAGACCCAATGAAGAACTTTTGTGGTTGATTGGCATTCCTTGTTCTTTTCTGGTTAAAAAAAATTATTTTTATATTTATTTATTTATGACTACTCTGGGGAGTGGCTGAGAATTATTAACTATTTTTCTGGCAACTACCCACTAAGCTAATACATAAAAATTGTTAGAATACTCTTTTCTTTTTATAACTGGGCATGGAAATGCTGGGAGTTTGTCTTCCTTGGTCACCTTTTTCTCAGGGGATTTTTTTCTCCTGTTCATTATGCTGGTGACTTCTAATTATCAATTCAAGTGAGATGGACTGGCTGGGTGACTCTTCATGAGTAGGGACACTTTTTCATCTCCTTTGTTCTGGAGACTAGATCCCCTTAAAGAGGAAGGCCGGATGGCTTTTGAAGCAGTAGCCATGTGTTGAGCTGCAGTCTTGGGCTCAACGTTCAAGTATGGGCAGCTGAGGAATACTTCTAGAGTGGGTGATGCCCCGCCTCCCCCTCCCTTCTCCCCCCAGGATCGTGTCCCCCCTCCCCCCGCACTCTGCCCAGGTGACTCTGGGGTGATAGGCAGCAGAGTGAGCAGCTTCAGATGTTTCTTAAACTGTTCTTTCTCAGAGCCTGAAAATTTGCATACTGAGTTGAGCGTGGAGGTCTAGTGAGGAAGTTCAGATGGGGAAGTCGGGTGATAGTTAAATATTGATGAAACCACTATCTTTCTACTTCCCAGCTTGAAGGAGCCTAACCGTTTGACTTTCTGCTCTGGCAAACTTTGAACTCCTCCTGAGGAGGAGACACCCCTGGGGAGGGAGGGGTGCTTGGGCGACCAGTTATCCTCTTAGGGCATTCTGGAATGTGGGTTTTGCAGACTCCTCCCTCCTCTGGAGCTAGAAACTCAGCACTCCCTGATGGTATCTCATGCTGTTAGTGGGATTGTCACTTAATTATTTTTCTGGTTGCTTTGTGTGAACATTCACTCTTTGTTGGGAGGCTGGAAGAATCCGAAGCTGAGTCTGGAGTTGTTCTGGAATCCATCTTCTTTTCGGCTTTTAGCGGGAGATTGACCTTTTACATTGTAGCAGTGTGTCAAGTATACTTATCGATTTTGAATCTCCTTTGCAGTTCTTGCTAAACTTAAACAGGGCTCATAAACATAATACTCAAATGCAGTCTTTTTCCTTACCGGTTTTTTGGTGGTAGTAGCAATACACATAACATAAAGCTTCCTATTTTAGCCATTTTTATATAGTTCATCTTATCTGTTTTTAATACCTCTCTCCTAACTTATCCTGGTATTTCCCTCTCTCTCTCTCTCTCTCTTTTTTTTCCCCTGGTCTAAAAAATTGAGGCATATTATTGAAAAAGTGAGTGGGCTTTAAAACAACAGTTTTCATTCTGGCTTTATACCCAGTTCCTGGTCTCTGGAGGAGTTAGAATGCTGACTGTGGTGCGGCTCTCCTGTTTGTGGGGTCTGGTGGACAACACAACAGCCTTTATCACCTTTCTTTGGTTTAGATTTACTTTCCTGCTGATTACCTTTCTCTCTCCTTCACATTAGCTCACACACTCATAGGGGAGAGGCAAATAGCCCTTTGCTCTGAGTGCTTCGGCTTAGACTCCACCTTTGTTTGCTCTGGGGCAGATAGCTGTGCTCCCTTCCCCCCAACTTGCCTCCCCCTTGGTGAATTTAAAGTCTCTAAGGACACAGTATCTCCCTGGGCAGATATATTTGTGAACACAGTGAACCGGAGCAGCCCTTCACTCGCAGGCTTACTCCTAACTTTTCCATTACTGGTTTTCTTTGAATTTCATCTATGAATTTCATCTTTTCTAAAAAGAGAAACCCCAGAGTGGCAGAATGCCAGATTTAGGCTAATCCCCCTCTGTCCTTGGCCCTGATCTGCCTCTGAGCACCAGTGCCCTGTCAGTTCGTTGCCTTGAGGTGTGTAGTGTGCTTGAGGACTCTCTTCCGAATGGAGGATGGTAGCATTTAAGCCAAACCCATTTCATAGCGAAAGCTGTGATCGACCATCTTCTAAATGTGAATAAATTGCTGCTGTGTCCCTCCTCCTCCCTTGGGATCTTTGCTTCCTGGACAATGGAGAATCCTATTATTACGTAAAGGCAAGACCTCAGAGTGTATTCTCTAGGCGGGGCAGAGGTAGATGAGCTGAAGTTCAAAACCATATCTGGACATGCCAACCATAGGGTGATTGGAGTAGCATAGAGTTGAACTTTCCCATTCTGGTTTGCAGAAGTTCGTCCCACCCAGTGTCTTGCAGGGCTTGATCTGGAAGGGACAGGTGTCCATAGGTTCTGGCTTGAAGGAAAAGTCTTCCCTTATTCTCTTAGACATAGTAATAGATCTTGATTCTGCAAACTTCTGTTTCGTTGTAAAGAGAACTGATCCTCTGTGGGAGGAGAAAAAAAGAGAACAGTGTCTGTGTGTCGTGTTCCCCCCTCCCCCCGAAGCTTTTACTGGGACATCCATGGCCAGTTCTGCTTTTGATACAAGCTCGTTCAGTGTGCGCATGCTCTTGTGAGGGCATCAAGAGGTGTTTTCTCCTCCCTTTGCAGCCTTGCTAAGAATTCTATTGTAAATGCTGATTTGTGGGAGAAACTGCCCGAGCCAGCTTGTTGTCATGGAAACTCTACTTCCCGCCCCCGGAGCCTGTTCTCTTCTACTCCGTTTGGGTAACTGCTGGTGAGCTGGATGGGGGACTCAGATTTTATGAGCTTCTTCCAAATCTGGTTCCTTTTTTTTTTTTGGTTGTTCTAGGCATTTGAAGGGGGGAGATGGGGTAAATAAACTGCACCGGCGGCGTTCTATAGTTCTTGTCCGGTAGCTTGACTTGTTCTTGTCATATTGACCTGTTGGCCTTTTTGAGCTTGTGAGGTGCAGTGTGTCTTGTTCTAGGGGACATGGGACATCTGTTTTCCTGGAAGAGACAGGATGAGAGAATACTTGTCTTTGTGGTGTTTTGGATAGTATAGAGACACAAATGATTTCTTAGTAATTTCAGCTTACGTGGATTCCTTGTTATTTCTCTCCTGGGGGTTGGTGGTTATATAGTCTCAACCCGGACAGTACTTTGAACCTCCTGTGTTTGTATTTGGAAATTTTTGTGCCAAATAACCTGATTTGTTTTGTTTTGTTTCTTTGTTTGTTTTGGTTTTTTTTGAGAGTGAGAGCGCGAGGGGGAGGAGTAGAGGGAGAGAATCCCAAGCAGGCTCCATGCTGCTCGGAGCCTGATGTGGGGCTCGAGATCTGAGCCAAAATCAAGAGTTGGATGCTTAACTGAGCCACACCCCCCAAATAACCTGATTCTTAAATGGGAGTCTTTTGGGCTATATCTCTCCCTATAGGGACTGTGGCCCAGATTATTTCTGTAGCTGCTCCCACCCCTGACTGCCAGGAGGAAATCAGGGTAATAGAATTCAGACACAATCTGGAGTGTAGAGAGAGATCATGTTAACCGAGCACTCGGATAAGCATCTGAACTGGGTGGCTTGCAGAGCAGATTAAATTCTTGTATGCTTGTGGTGGCAGTCAGTGTACTTGCCACCAGTAAAGGTGTATGGAAGGGTAAGCTAGTCCTAAGAGGGAGGGAGGCTTTTCTGCCAGTAGAATTCGTGCACATGTAGGCTGCCTCCTTTCCTTGTTTCTCACTCTGTTGTCAAGGAGGAGGCATGAGACGGCTTGCGTTCTAGCTTGTGCTTTATTGTGGGTTGGAGGCCGGGAGAGGGCTGTCACAAGTTGTGAGAAGGGTGAAGCTGAGGGATGACCCCAGCAGTAGCAAGGAGTCGCAGTTCAGAAATTTGCAGGAGTGAGGGTGGGCATGGAGGAAACATTCTCTTCTGCCCCCCCATTTTTTGTGTGTGTCATCAAGGCAGGTAACCTTTGAAAAGGTGGGGATGGGGAGCCAGTCACAGGGTTGGGAGGGTAGATATCCCAATGTTGCATCCTTTTTTTTTTTTTTTTTTAAGATTGTATTTATTTGACAGAGAGAGAGAGATCACAAGTAGACAGAGAGGCAGGCGGAGGGAGAGGGAAGCAGACTCCCTGCTGAGATCATGACCTGAGCCGAAGGCAGAGGCTTTAACCCACTGAGCCACCCAGGCGTCCCCCAATGTTCCATCCTTTTGCTTTCTGGTCTGGACTGTTGCTCTGAAAAACCTTCTCTTGGCTAGTGGTCCTCCTCCTGGTATATTAGGGTAAGGTCATCGGAGGGTTAACAATTTGGGTTAAGCAACAAGTTAATAGATAATCCGAAATTCCCTCTTTAAGAAACTTTGCTTACTTATTTTTCACTTTATGAGATACTTAGAAGAAAGCCGCTAAAGAATGGAACTCCCTTCTGAGCCAGAGCTCAGGCAGAAGGGACCTTTCACTGGCTACCTTTCCTGTCACTAGCGTGTTTAGGAGTTTGACCTGAGTCCAGAAAGGAGCTAGTACTAACTGGCATTGGGCGGGCAAGGAACTGAGTTTTAGAACATGCTTCCCGTGGAGCACATGGAAATCCGCTGATGGGAAAGGGAGGAAATGGGTGTCTGTGTCATCGTGGCCGCATCTGCACTAAGCCGGGTTGCCGTGTTGGATCCTGGCTCCTTCCTGGCGCTCCGCCTCGGTCTTAGTCAGCTCCGCTTCTCCTCTCCGATCTTTTGTTCAAACGCAGGCCGAGGCCGAGGTGGCCTCCTTGAACCGTAGGATCCAGCTGGTTGAAGAGGAGCTGGACCGTGCCCAGGAGCGCCTGGCCACTGCCCTGCAAAAGCTGGAGGAAGCGGAGAAAGCTGCTGATGAGAGCGAGAGGTGTGTAGACGAGCCTGGTGGAGTGTGGTTTTCAGTCCTGCTCCCCGCCCCACCCCCCAAGTTTTAATTTAAATTCCACTTAGTTAACATATTAAAATAGTAATCTCTTTGTTTCTATTCTGTTTCTATTCTGCGAATTTTTTTTCACTTGGAGGCAGATTAAGGGTTACCTGGGCGCTGTGACCTTTGGTAATTGGTGTTACCATATAAAGTGACCTAATGACTCTTAAATAGGGTCACCAAGATGGCATGGCCTCCACTGAGTGAATCAGAGACTTAATTTGTGAGGTCAGTCCCCCTAAAGCAGTGGTTCTCAGAGTGAGCTCCCCGCCCAACAGCACCTGGGAGCTTGGCGGAGATTCAGTTTCTCAGCCCTTACCCCTGATCTAGGAATCAGGAGCTCCGGAGCTGCAGGCCAGCACTGAGTGTGGAATAAGCTCTGTCAGCGTCTGGTACCCCATCAGAATCACGGGAGTGAGGGGTGGGGATCACTGGGGAGTTAAAAATTTCGGAATGCCTGAAATTCCACCCCAGTTCAGTGAGAGTCCATTGCGAGAGGGCCCTGGGCGTTGATGTTTTTAAAGTTCATCTGATAAGGTGTGTCCATAGCTGAGAACCACAGTCCTTGAATCAAATCAAAACTCATCTTTGGTGAAAATAGCCAATTGGCTTCTTGGCACTGTGAGTTAAACCAGAACAAAGGTGTGTGATGACATGTATGAGGTCAGAGGAAGGCTTTCAGAATCGAAAATGCTCTATCAGAATACCTGGACACAGTGCCGCTATGAAAATGAGAAATGTGGCGGTCTCTACTGGTACAGAGTAGTGTTCCAAATTCTAGAAAGTGAAGAAAACATGTTGCAGAATGGGGTAGTGTATGATTCTTTTGGGGTGTGGGGAAGTGGGGGTGAGATTTGTTTGGGTTTTGTCTATATAAAATCCTGGAAGGATTATGAGGAGTTTGTTGAGCAGGAGTAGAGGTGGGGAGGCTTACTTTGTGTCCTTAAACTGTATACTTAATATTAAGGGTGTGTTATATCTTATTAAAAAAAGTTTATTTTTGTTATTTATTTTTAAATATTTTATTTGTTAGAGAGAGAGTACACACAAGCAGGGGGATTGGCAAGCAGAGGGAGAAGCAGGCTCCTCGCTGAGCAGGGAGCCTAATGCGGGACTTGATCCCAGGACCCTGGGATCATGACCTGAGCCGAAGGCAGCCGCTTTACCAGCTGAGCCACCCAGGCGCCCGAAGTTTTTTTTTTTTTTTTCAAGAAGTTTTAAAACAAACTAAGGTGGGGGGTGGTGTGGGAGTTCTTTCTGGGTGGTGGGCAGAGAGGGATGGGCTTCAGAAGGTGCCATTCAGAGTCCCTCGGGGTGGAGCTGGTGGTAGACTCCCCAGGATGGCAGTGCCACATTTGTCCTTGTTGTCTTTGGCAGAGGTATGAAGGTTATTGAGAACCGAGCCTTAAAAGATGAAGAAAAGATGGAACTCCAGGAAATCCAACTCAAAGAGGCCAAGCACATTGCAGAAGAGGCAGATCGGAAGTATGAAGAGGTGAGGTGCCTTGTGTTCGTCCTCTTCAGGGTCGTTGGGTTTCTGAAAAAGAACCATGGTAGAGAGAAATGGCTTCCTCTTTGCTCCACTGAGCTGTGCGGGCTCCTCTCCTGTAGGTGGCTCGGAAGTTGGTGATTATTGAGGGGGACTTGGAGCGCACGGAGGAGCGAGCTGAGCTGGCAGAGTCGTGAGTATCTTGCTCCCCGGGTCTGGCCGTACCGTTCTGTCCCTTTCCCTTTGGCTTGCGCATTAATGTGAATAAACTAGCGTTCCTTCAATCTTGTTAAACAGGGCCTAGAGAGTGGGCTTTTTTTTTAGGCCCTGAGAATGACTATGGGCTTTTCAAACTCTCTCGACTAGTGACAGGTGACAAATGAGGCCTCCTTTATTTCTGTTAGGGAGGGTTTGCAAACAGAGGGTAAATAAAGACTAATTAATATATGGCAAACGGTTGGCTTGCAGGCCCTACGGGGTCCTCCCACCTGGAGTCTGTTTCTCCTTGAGGCACCGAAGGGGCTTTGCTGACTTGCGATCTCTTTTTTACCAAGTTACCAGTCTGGGGAACTTGAGGGCAAGGGTGGACAGGACAGTGTTGGCACCTTCTGGGCCTTGTGTAACAAAGGCAGTGCTGACGTGCATGTATTTGTGCTTCCTTTGTATTCCTCTCTCCCGGACATGACATAGCATGACCATGGTAGTGTTTTCTTCCCATTTTTTGGAAAAAAAATCCCCCCCAACCGTTTTGCTGCTTGTTTCCTTGCTGTGTCCTTTTTGACCTTTCTCCCTCCCCACAACCTGGCTTGTGCGACCCCCGTGACTGTCACTAACAGCCGTTGCCGGGAGATGGATGAGCAGATCAGACTGATGGACCAGAACCTCAAGTGTCTGAGTGCTGCTGAAGAAAAGGTACTATCGCCGTTCGACCCGCGACCAGGTTCCGGGTGTGTGTGGTGTGCTTCTGTTCTGTCCGTGTTTCTGTTTGTTCGGCAGCTGCCTCCCCTCCACTGGTTGGTTTGTTGAGTGCTTTCTCATCTCTTCATGGAATGCTCCATTCTTTCCCACTTACTCAGTATCTTTCATCTCTTCCCTAGAGCTTTACCACCTCTCCACAGGGCCGCTCCCTCCCGTGGGTGACCTGGGGGAGCGTGTGGGTCGGGCCTCTTATTTCCGCCGCCACCCCAGCCAGCAGTTAGGACGTGTTCCTGCTAGGGCTTTCTCTCAAGTGTTCGCTTAGTGTCCAGACATTCGAAGTCCTAGCCCAGGAGGGCCCAGCTTCTGACACGCTCTGTGGTAGAGGGGGGAGGGTTGACACTTGCTCAGGTGACCCGGGAACTTCTCTCTCCCCAGTATGCCTTCCAGCTCTCTCTGCATATAGGTTCAATTCACGTCTGTGTGTCTCTCTCTCCCTTTTTTTTTTATTCTCTCCTTCTTCCCCTTTCCTCTCCTGCGGTATTTAAAACATTCACAGTAAGTGTTCTGAGCTGGAGGAGGAGCTGAAGAATGTCACCAACAACCTCAAGTCTCTTGAGGCTCAGGCGGAGAAGGTAGGGGCTGGTCGTGGTGGTGACAGGCTGTGGGGCCTGGGCCCAGCCCTGCCCCTGATGAAAGACTGCAGAAACCCATTCCTTGCATAACCTAGTGAGATGTGTCCTTGTGTTCCAGATTCTGGGTTTAATGTTAATTCCTGTGCACCTCGATTTCTTTTCTTTTTTTTTTTTAAGATTTTATTTATTTATTTGACAGAGAAAGAGAGATCACAAGTCGGCAGAGAGGCAGGCAGAGGGAGAGGGGGAAGCAGGCTCCCTGCTGAGCAGAGAGCCTGATGCGGGGCTCGATCCCGGGACCCTGAGATCATGACCTGAGCCTGAAGGCAGAGGCTTAACCCACCGAGCCACCCAGGCGGCCCCACATTGATTTCTTTAGTGAAAAATCACTTCGTGGCGTTAGGTGCTTGGGGTCATGTTCTCCTCAGGCTGATACCACTGTGCGAAATAGCAATAATCATGGGTCCTAAACGGTTTTCTAGCAGACCGATAGGGACATCAAATAGTAGATCTGAGACCTAATAAGCAATCAAGACCGATGACTTATCTTTTACCATTACGTGGGACTGTTTCAGCCATGTGGTCTTGGGGTGTTGTTACACCTACTCATTAAATAGGAGGAGGGGAAAACACCTCCTTGGGTTGATCTGAATAAGGTAAAAGCATAGGTCCATTAAAAAAATCTGGAGGATTCTAATCTGAGGGTATCAAGACTCTAAGGAAATTGGTTTGTGGATTTTAAGGATCTATTGTCTAGAAATGGGCCTTGCTCTTTTTCTCATGGGCCATTCAGCACATTAAATCCAAGAGGATATTCACTGTATGAGTGAATGTGGTGGCAGGGGGTAGGGTCTGTGTGAGGAATTTCCACTCTGAAACTTTTATTCTACTTCTCTTACAGTACTCTCAAAAGGAAGACAAGTATGAGGAAGAGATAAAGATTCTCACGGATAAACTCAAGGAGGTGAGCTGAGGGGGTTCTAGGGAAGGGAGGAGGTGAGCTGAGGGGGTTCAAGGGAAGGAATCAAAACATTCAGAGGTGTATGACACACTCTTTAAGACTCAGACAGGCTGGCTTTGGTTCTGAAAGGTGTGTACGTAGAAAGTGGAAGAGATAGAGGATCCTTCTTTTTATTGTCTTGTTCATCTCTGATTCTGTCTGGTGTCATGTTTCCCCCAGGCAGAGACCCGTGCTGAGTTTGCTGAGAGATCAGTAGCCAAGTTGGAGAAGACAATTGATGATTTGGAAGGTATGGAGCCTGGGAGAGGAATGAAAGAGATGTTGACTGTTGACCTCCTTCCCTGTCCGCCAGAGGGAGTTGGTGGTGATCCAGCACATGGCCCACGCCCTGTCCTGTGCCACAGCAAGGCGAAATGGGTCAAAATCTAGAATTGGATTTTTACATATATAGCCTTTTCTTTTAGACTTTACCTAGTATTCTGGAATTTGCATCCTTTCCTTGGAGGAGACCGGTAATGACTCCATTTACCTCCAGCATAGTCGTCTTAAGTCTTGGTCTCGTTGAAATGGTGGCCACGCTTTCAGGGGCAGTAAGAGCGTGTGGTACCCCACGGCAACGTTTGGCGGTCCTGTTCATCACTTAAGCTCTGGGGGATCTCTAACAGCGGCAGCTGTGGAATGTCCATGTCTCAGAGCTGAGCAATCCCAGGGGCTTGCTTTTTTTTTTTTTTTTTTTTGAAGATTTTATTTATTTATTTGCAGGGTTGGGGAACAAGCAAGGAGGAGAGGGAGAGGGGGAAGCAGGCTCCCTGCTGAGCAGGGAACCCAATGCAGAACTCATCCCAGGACACTGGGATCCTGACCTGAGCCGAAGGCAGAGGCTTAACCAACTGAGCCACCCAGGTGCCCCTCCCAGGGGCTTTCTACATACTTTCTGTCCCCATATTTTGGCAACTATGTCTGCTCTAACGGGCGAAAACGTACTTTGAGAACTCTGAGATATGCTTCTTTGGTATGCTCTGTGTAGCAGGATAGCCTTACTTCGGGGGGTTTGGGGAGGCAGCCTGTAGAGCAAAGGGGCCAAAGATACTGGTCTTGTTTAGTAGATAGAGAAGAAGTGTCTGAATATTAATGTGTGCTTCCTCCTTTTTCTATTTTTACCGTGTTATCCCTGTTAGGAACTGGGTTAACTGGCTGGGAGTGGTATTTTGGTAACAGGAATTTCTAGTCATGACTGTGCCCAGATGCTCAACCCTGACTACAGCTGGTTAGAGGTGTCAGGAAGTCCAGTGGTCCTGGGGGGACAGTGGGTCTGAAAACGGCCTGGTGTGGCCACCTGACCTGGGGTGTTAGACCCACAGTCACACTCTTCCTGATTTCTAACGATTCCCTCTTGTCATCTGCTTCTGATACCTTTCACTCTGTCCCCTCGTCCCTCCCTGTGTTCCTGTGCCCATCCAGATGAGCTCTATGCCCAGAAACTGAAGTACAAGGCCATTAGCGAGGAGCTGGACCACGCCCTCAATGACATGACCTCTATGTAACTATCTGACAGCAGAGTGGGGCTGGGACCTTGGCTTGTGGGTGGTCGGGGTTACAGGCTGTGTGTAGTGTGCTTTGGTTTTATCTTCTGGAAACTAGAAACTTTATGCTGTTTTTAAAATATTGGTGCTGCTTGCTTACTGGCAAAAGCTGGGGTGGCATTTCATACTGAATCCGCAGTGGCACCCTGATCTACGTGTGTTTTTTTAATACTTTTTGTTCATAGACCCTTCTTTATAACACCATGGTTTTTCTATTTGCTTCTCAAATTTAGTCTTCTCAGAGGAGACACTGCTGAAGGTAGACTCATGTCATCTTATAACTAAGGATGGGGCCCAGAGAGTAGTGACTTGGGCCCTAACATTGCATAACCAAATTCACACCTCTTGGGTGTGTTTAATTTGTGTCCTGATACTAAAGTTCGGAGGAAACAGCCATGATTGGAAATACCAAATTCACTGAAGAATTAAGCTGAGTCCCAGAGCAAGCCAGGCGGTAAAAAGCACCGAAAAGAGTTGTTGGGGCCCTCGTCCGTTTGCTGTGGACCGTTGCTCCTTGACGCTAATCCTCCTCTTTGTATCTTCCCCACTAACCCTGAGAAGAACCCGGGCGACCCAGGCTGTGGTGCCCGGCTGTCTTTCTCACGCCTAGTGCCTTGTCCTCCCTTTTCTCCCAAATGGCTGTGTAGGTTGATGCTAGTCCTTCTTACCTGGAGTCTCCTTACTTTTTCACACAGATAACTGTCAGCGTTTCTGCTCTGTTCTGGATGTGCCCCCTTTCCTCGGGGGGCCCAGCGCCCCACTCTTGCTCTGGATTCCATTTGGGTCGGCCTGGCTGGTCCCCAGGGCATTAGGATGTAGTGGGGGGCACGAAGCAACTTATGTATTCTTCCACTCCTCCCCGACCCCCCCAAATTAAAATGTTAAGCTGCCGGAAGCCTCATGCCCCCCCTGCATTTGTGTCATTGACAAAGCTGCTGCTGTCCCTAAGAAGGGGCCGTGGGGTGGGGTGTGGGGACAGCTACTGTAGGCCCTCCGTGCCCTGACTGACATAATCAAAGCCACTTTTGTGTGTGTCTGTTTTTTCTTGACATTTAAGCTCAGCTGATCCGAGTCTGTCAGAGTGGCGGACTTAGCAGGGGCTCCTTAGGGTAGGGGTCCCACACGCAGGCTTCGAGGGTCTGTCCGAGCCCTTTACTTTGAGGCTCCTGAGTCTGCCCGCCTGGAAGGCTCCCCTCCTCCTCAGTCTCTGTCCTCTGATGGCGTCTAGGCGCCTCCCGGTACATGTTCTCTGCCCTTTTTCCAATGGTTCAAATGGCGCCTCTTCAGAGCACCCGACGGACTCAAACGTCCTAGCAGCAAACTTCACGAATCAGACCATCCCAAGTCACAGAAAAGCACAGAGCGTTTTCAGCAGATTTTTGTTTTCTTGTCCAAACCCTCGTCACATGCTGGAGGCTCACTGCCGTTTGCCCGTTGGTGTGTGCTAGTGGAATAGAAGGCAGGCGATAAACAATTATTGCTGGAAAAACTACAACGACCAGTCATGCATGTTTCAGATAACGTGCACAAGGTGGTACGGGTTTATTACATACATGAAAATGGTGCATTTCAGCTAGTAAATTGTTCCCGGTTTCTGTGGCGGGATTACAGAACAACCCCATGCAGACTCCTGGGCCGGTTTGCACGGCTGGGATGCATCCGGGCCGAGTCGTGCAGCTGTCAGTCGTGCCCAGCTAAGCGTGCACACCGCGTACTTCAGTTTCTCAGCACATTATGTATTCCCAACTTGCTTTTCTTTCAGACAGAGCCAGCTAGAAAGGTTTTCCCTAATCTAAAATGTGAGCTCTCACTGAATTCAGGTTTCTTTTTGTTCACACCGTTTCCTCTTGCTACACAGCCTTTGAGGTGAAGGTACAGACTGATTGATTCAGCTGACACTTGAACTGTTCTCTTTAGAAGGCACAAAGTTATTAGGGTGGGGACAGAAATTATCAAAGATGGAGGCACCTATTTTTAGGCTACCCAGAATCTAGTAGGAGAGCATATATATAAAGCTAAAGATGATCTGTGATCAGCGCCACAAATAATAAACAAACTTGTGGAAATTCAGAAGGGGAAGAGGCTGATTCCAGTGGGGATGATAAAGAAAGACTCACAGAAGGAGGCACATAATAGGTACTCAATAAACATATTAAAACTTGCCTCTTCATTTTTATTGGGCTCTAAAAGATTGGTTTTTCTTCCAGATTTTGGTTGAAGGATTGTGGATTGAGCATTTTGGTTAACGAGAAACAAAAGAGTGGAAGCATAGGTAGAGGAAATAGCTGGGAAGGTAGATTTAGACAATAGGGGCAGGTGTGTGCTGGAATCCGGTGTAGCGTTTTATTTTGTAGGGGATGGGGATGCCACTGGAGATTCTGAACAAGGATATGATCTGGCATGAGTAGCAACAAAGAAGAGTTGATTTGGCGGCTAAGTTAATATATTACAAGGGGAGCAGATTATCAAAGTGATCCATTTAGATGATGATTCCCAAATTTCAGTCATTTGTATCCTACTTGGTGGCTTTTGCCATGTTCACGTGCTTCCTACATTACTGTTTGCTTCACATTTACTCTTGTTTCCAAATTTGTCTTACTACACATAATTCTGATCTAAAATAAAAAGTTAGATGCCTGCTAGTGATTTTTCCTAAAACACATGAAAACAATACAGCAAGTAAGTTTTTTTAAAGTTCACAAGTGTATACTGTCAGAAATCTCCTTACGTAGGACCAGCAGCAAATGTGCCACACTGAGAAAAACTGGGTTAGGTTATTGCAGTTTGCCCAGAGATCATCGTCTGTACGGAGACGCACTGAGGGCGCACACGGTGGAGGGCGCGCTGTGAGGAGGAAAGTCAGGAGTGACTGGATTGGAGCCTAGGAAGATGGTAGCGTTAAAGGTCTAGGGAGGTCATGTAGTCCTGGCTCCAAGAGGCAGGAGAGGGTAGAAGAGAAGATGAGTCTGAAATACTGGCAGGTATCCAGGTGAAAACAAAATTCTGGGGGCAGAGGGGATAGGCTGATTGACGTAAGAGAGATTGGGAACTCCATATGCGGCAGGCCGTTTAGACCACGAAAGTACATTTAGAACCCAAAAGACAGTTGCAGATGTAAAGGGAATGAAGCAAAAAGGAAAATCTGTGCAGAGGAGGAATCCAAATGAAACTGGTTGGAGGGATGGAAAGAGAATCAGTAGGTTTGCTAATTTAAAAAGTTGCTGGCTGGATGATTTCCAGAGAGTCTCAACTTCGACAGGTTGAGAAGAAAGATAGCTCAAGATGGGACATGGTCATTGATACTTTATTAATTCAGGCGTGCATTTTGAGCATTAAGATCAAGGACAGAAGCCATATTTCAAGGAGCAGAAGAGTGAACTAAGTGGAAGGAAAATCAAGGCCAGACACAGAGCCCAGAGCCGTGCTGTGCAGCAAGAGCTTCTGACAGTCCTGCCACAGCAGTAACACCAGCCGCGTACGGGCCTGTCGAGCGCTCAGAACATGGCTTCTGTGACCGAGGAGCTAAGATTCTGCTAATTTTAGGGCTTCTGAATTTAATAGCCACACGTGGCCAGTGGCCGCTCGCTGTGGTGGATAGTGCGATTGCAGATGTTTTAGTGTTTGGGCAGAAAGAGTTGACTGACACAGAGAAAGCCTTCTTAGAAAAGAAAGAAATATGTGAGGATGGAGAGAAATTAGGAAAAAAGCGAGGCACTCCACTTCGGGTAGCCCCTGTCTTTCCCCACGGGCATGACTGGTGTGAGCAAGGAAGGGTGGAGACCAACAGACCAGAGTAGCAGAGTGGGATTTGAAATGCTGTGTCGTGCTAAGTTCATTCTTCCTCTTACTACAGAAGCCACTGTATGTTACTTGAGTCTGGACAAGCTATGGGAATGGGGTCAAGAAGCATTGTTGGTAATCCCAGAACAAAGCATTTTGATCTCTTTTCCCTCTTAATTTCTGAGAACGAACCACAGGCTGGTGTGTTAGAGTCCTTTCTACCCTTCCTTGTTACCGTTGTTGGGATGAGGCACAACACTGGATCCCCAGTTACCTGGGGGTGGGACTGCCTCCGAAGTGTTGCTCAGCCTTATCTTAGCCCCACCCAGTCTAGTCTGTTTTCATGGTATTGGTTGTATACCCCAGCCTTAATACGAGGGAGAAGTTAAAAAAAAAAAGGCACAATCTGTTCCTTCTCATCTCTTGAATTGTGAGACTTTAAAACGTGTGTGGTTCCCTTTATTCTCAAACCTTCCCACTCCCTCTTCCTGTTACGAGAGTGAAATTGACCTGACTCAGACCGGGGAAGCCTAAGGATGTCCAGCCTCCACGGGATCATTCCCTAATTAATTGGACAGGCCTAAAAGGAGCATCAGACCAAATGGATTCTCTGGCTTGCCTTTTTTTGTTTATTTTGCTGTTTTCGGGGAACCAAGAACTTTAACCAAGTGAGCTGGTATCTGATGCTGAATCTTTAGTTACTACAGATAGCAGGGTTAGAACCCTTACGTACTAAGTTCAAGGTGAGAAGATAACCGCATTTCTCTTTTGACCTGTCATTCTTAGGGAACTGTGGGTTCTAGGATTTAATCAGGCAAGAAAACGCTTCCATTTCTATTTCTTTATTACTTCCCTAAATGGAACAAAACCCCCAAGCTGTTTTGAGGGACTAGATTCTGATACCACCCTTCTTCCCCAGGACAGGAGTGGGCTTCACAGTAACTATTGGATAGGGATGCTATAGCAGAGTCAGGCAGTACTTAGAATCTGTGTAGAGTACCACCGAAAGCCTAAGAAGTGAGAGTGCACAAATTCGAACCCCTACGTCTGTCAGGGATGCCCCAGTGAATAAGACACGTCCAATCCCAGGCCTCGTGGCGCTTGTAGACTAGTGTAGTGTTTCTCAATGGTGGACTTAAGTCATTTAAACCAGGATAATTCTGGGGTGTACAGAACAGTCCTACTTATTGCTGTCCCCTAACCAATAAATATGTGTAGGGTCTTCTAGTTATTGTGACAAAACCTGCCCCACACATTTCCAAATTTCCTTCCAAGGGGAGAGAACAGGCAATAATAGCACATGTATTGAGAACCACTGGTTTAATGGGAAGTGCAATTCTTAGAGTTGGCTCAAATTCTGCCCTTTAATACAACTGTTATTTTTAGGTATTCCCTCCCAGGATCATTTTGTATACGTATGTTTTCTGTTTTGATAGTGTACATAAAGTGGCAAGTATTCCTGGGACCATATTGGTCACCAGCTTCCAGGTAGAGCAGGAGAAAACCTCTGCCCAGAGGGCAAGGCGTGTGAGCAATGCACCTGGACTGTGGGCACAGTCAGCCCACGGATGCACTTGATCTTTAAGACGGAAGAATATATCTTTATATTGAGGTCCTGAGGCCATTTGGAAACAGACTGTAAAACATAGGAAGAAACTTGTTTGTGAACTTGAGCATTGGAGACCAGGAAGGTCTGTCCCCAAATTCCTGTTACCCCTGTGCTGGTCAGATAGGTTTGGTTTCTCTCTGTACCCCCTCTTTAAGGTGCACTCCAAGTGGAAAATCCAGATAAAGTCAGTGATTTGAGCACTTAACTACCTTTTTTTTTTTTTTTAAGATTTTATTTATTTATTTGATAGAGACACAGTGAGAGAGGGAACACAAGCAGGGGGAGTGGGAGAGGGAGAAGCAGATCTCCCGCTGAGCCGGGAGCCCGATACGGTGCTCGATCCCAGGACCTTGGGATCATGACCTGAGCTGAAGGCAGACACTTAACGGCTGAGCCACCCAGGTGCCCCAATACTTAACTACTCTTACCAGAAATGCTTTTGGTTATGGGAAACAACTTAACCGTAGCTTAAATAAATATGGGACTTATATTTCTCCTGTAATAAGAAGTCCAGATTAGAGCAACTGTGGCCTGGTGTGGCTGGGTTTCTGTGATTCTCTTGGCCCTCTCTCGAGGTTGAAATCTGTACCTTTCACCCTCACATCCATGTTCAAGGCAAGAGAGAAAGCTAGTTTTCCCAGAAGCCTTCCAGCAGACTACCCCCTGTATCTCATTGGCCAGAACTGGATCTCATAATCATCTCTAACTGCAAGGGAGGCTGGAAAAACAGCAGGATAATCTCGATTGACCTTCCTTGGGGCTGGACATGCTGCTGACCCTAACAGGATTGGGTTCTTTTTGAAGAGGGGAGGTGGGGTTTGATGGATAGGCTCCTAAGATGGGTTAATCACTGAGCACCTACAATAAGGAGCATTAGAAAGTAGGATTGAATGCGTGTAGGGATATTGGTCCTAATTTATCATTCATAATACTGTATTGAATGCTTTTTTTTTTTAAGATTTTTATTTATATATTCGTCAGAGAAAGAGGGAGCGCGCGCGCATAAGCAGGGGGAGCGGCAGAGGGAGGAGCAGGCTCCCTGCTGAGCAGGGGGCCTGATGTGGGACCCAGGGATCATGACTTGAGCCAAAGGCAGATGCTTAACCAGCTGAGCCACCTGCTTTTACAGAAAATGTTCCAGCCGTTCACTTCGGTTTCTATCAAACCCTGATTACAAGCCAACTGTGTGCCTTCCTTTGCCATTTCACTTGTGTGTTTCTCAACCCAGGGAATAAATATCTCTGCAAAGGAGATACTTTTTTCTTTCTCAAAATGTCCTTCCAACTGGTCCATGAGGATATTTTATTTTGTTCCTCTGTTGGTCTTCCTGCCGCCTGGCTGACTCTTCCTGCCCTCCGCATCCTCCTTGCATCCGCGCTGCCTTACAGGTGCATGTTAAGTGTATCAGCTAGTCAGAGTCTCAGGGTTTACTTTTGGTACTCTGCTAACCTCCCCTTTTTCTCTTTCTCCTCTGTGTCCTCTCCCCCCGTTTCCTCTTCTCTCTGGTGCTGCTGCAGAGCGTCTCTACAGCCAACTTGAGCGAAACCGCCTGCTCTCTAGCGAGCTGAAGCTAACGCTGCATGATCTGTGTGACTGATGAGCAGGGCTCCCTGGTGCCCGTTAAGCTGAGCTTACTGCTCACACCACTGACTTGGACCCCAGCAAAAAGCTGATGTTTTTTAAGTCATTTTGCCCTAAGCAAAAAAAAAAAAATTTTTTTAAAGATTTTATTTATTTATTTGAGAGAGGGAGAAGCAGACTCCCTGCTGAGCAGGGAGCCCAACGCAGGACTCCATCCCGGGACCCTGAGATCATGACCTGAGCAGAAGGCAGATGCTTAACCTACTGAGCCACCCAGGCGCCCCACAAATTGCTTTTTAATTGAGGCAGTGAGAATATCGTTGACTTCCTCACTGCACTGTAGAGTGAGAACGGTTGACGCGGCAGAGTTAATGGGTGATGAAGGGAGGGGCCTGAGAGATCATAGTGAGGAACCTGGGAGAGCTCTGTGGTTTCCACCCTTACTTGCTGCTCTTGAACCTGTGCATTGACTGTAGGCCGTGTTCCCACTGCGTGGATGTTTTCTAACAATAAAAGGACCAATTGGACAAGATGTCGTGACTGCTTCATCTGCAGACCCAGAGATGGGCCCTACTGACTGGGTGGAAAAAAGGGAAGGGAAAGGAAGGGGTGGGGTATGGAGTATTAATAAGCCTGTGATGAGTATTTGCCCCATACCACTAGAGTAGTCTGAGTGGGTTGCTTGCTGAGCAGATTAGATTGTCCTTGGTGTTCAAGCCACTGGTTTTCCTCCTGACCTTTTCCTTCTTGCTCCTTTTTCCTGGTTTTATGTTTAATTGGAAGTAACTATCACAGGCTAGTTTTGGAGAATAGCTCTATAAAAATCGCAGTTAAGGTTTTGCTTATATGTTTGGTAGTATTCTTGGCTTTGTGGCCTTTAGTGATTGTGTGACAGGCTATGGGGGTCTTGCATTTATCCCACCAGTTAATTGTTCCTTTCCTTGTTGGAGGAAGCCTATAATGCATGAGGCTCCTCTTGTACCCTTCTCAGGCTGAGACTCTGTTTTTACTGGTAGAAGCGTGCCCATCCTTGTTCTCAGTGCTCACACCCCAGTGCAATGCTCACACCCCAGTGAGCAGTGTCAAGTAGGCACTGTCCCATGGGCAAAGCCCAGAAGAAAGGGTGGCTGATGCTTAAGGCTGCCTCCTTCAGTAACTGAACACTGAAAGCCTTGGTTGGATGTGGGTGAATGAGGAAATGACTGATAAGGTCTCTGGCCTCCTCCCCCAGAAGTATAGCAACACCTGCAACTCCAGCTCGCAGGCCAGAGGCCCTGCAGAGGCGAGTGGTGCAGTAGCTCATGCCCGCGGCTGAGAAGGCAGCCGCTTTGTTAAGTCTGCAGCTTTCCTGCAGCAGGAACGATTCTCAGAGTGGGAAGACCGGGACATTTACTGCTAGTTTTTGTAACATCTTTCCTTTACCCCCATTAGATAAGCTGAAATGCACCAAAGAGGAGCACCTGTGTACACAAAGGATGCTGGACCAGACTCTGCTGGACCTGAATGAGATGTAGAGCACCCCAGTCCTGCCCTGCCGCTGCTCCCCCCTCTGCCCCCGAATCCGCCTGAGGCCGGCCTGCCCGAAGCTGGCCTTGAAACTGAGGGCTGATCTTTAACTGGAAGGCTGCTTTCTCCTCTTGCCGCCTCTCCCACCCCAACCCCTGCGTCTTTTTCGCCAAACTGTCTCTGCCTCTCCCTAGAGATTCCAGCTGGCCTCGAGGCTGAGCACCTTTGGGAACAATGTTTAAGGGAATGTGAGCACAATGCAAAGTGTCTTTAAAAGCATGTTGTGATGTACACATTTTGTAATTACCTTTTTTGTTGTTGATGTAGCGACCATTTGTAAAGCATTCCAAATAATTCCACAGTTCTGAAGCAGCAGCCTAATCCCTTCCTCACATTTGGAAAGTAACTTTTCAGTTTAGCGCATACTGCCCTCTCCACAGAGGAGGGAAAGCGCAGGGGCCTGCCTTACTGAGAGCCAGAGCCTGGAAAGAGACCCACGCTGGGAAGTCTCATTGCTTTGTCCAAAGTACCAGTCAAATTAGAAAGATGATTCCAGGAGGACTGGCCAAAAAAAGTGTGGCTCAGGGTTTCAGCTTTAAGGTATCTTTGAGCAACTTTATTTTTTTTTTCCATCAGAAGTGACCAAACAAATTAAGATGGTGAGACCTCTATCTGGGACCAAATCCTGGTCCTGTCTTTACCGTAACTGCCCATAGAATGGATCATGTTCCCCTTATGTTGAGGTGACCACTTATTTGCTCTCCTGCCTCCTTGAAGGAAAAATTACGCGCTTGCCACTGATTTAGCCACATGAAACAAACTCATCTCATCACCCTTTGCTGGGTCCAAAGCTGCTGTCTCTAAAAGTGCCATCTTGTGCTTTGTATCAGTTAGTGCTGGAGAAATCTTGAATAGCTTATGTACAAAACTTTTTAAATTTTATATTATTTTGAAACTTTGCTTCTTTAGGGTTGGGGCACATTGGCCACCCCATCTGGCTGAGAACTCTCTCCAGTCTGTGGGCTGACAGTGTGCTGATCTTTTAAAGTTTCTTTCCCTCCCCAATTCCCCTTTTTGGTGAGGTTTCTGTGAGGCCTATTAGGTGTGCATCCTGCGGCTTATTGGCTTAAAATGCACTCTCCTTCGGTGTGCTCTCTTCCGGGGCCGATTGGGAGAAAAGAAACCAATAGTGCAAACTGTTTTGATACTGAAAATTGACAAGTGTCTTTTTGAAATAAAGAACCAGTCCCTCTAATCCTCAGGCCTACTTGACTTTCCTTTACTAATCCAATTGTACTTTCTCCACAGGAACTACGAAGTTTAAGCGAAAAATCAGATCTTTGTGGGTGGTAGCAACAGGATTTAATAGAGATCACGCGCTGTGGAAGCAGACCGAAACCGGGTTCAAAACTCCGCTCAGAGCGGCCTCCTTGTGCGCCCTGATGTAAATGGTTTAGTTTTCCGTCTGCGAAACAGAGAGCACGCGCGGCCAGGGCGCGTACGACTATGAGAAGGGCAGGCTGCTCCGCCGAGGCTGGGTGGTCGGGGCGGGCCGCGCTCCCCCTTCCCGTGGGGGCCGTTCCGGTGAGCCGCGCTGAGCTGGACCCGGAGCGCGCGCGGGACACGAACCTCGCTCTTCACACCGGGGACGGGGAGGCACGGACCAATGCCGCTTGGAAATCACGGCAAAATAAATTTTTGGCTAGGAACCGAACACAAGGCAGGCAGCGGAAGAAATTAAACCGGGAGACGGGAGCACTCCTCGGGTGATCCGCCGCCCGAGGGCCCGAGCGCGGGCCCGCTTCGCGCCAGACTACCACGCGCAGCCTCCACAGTTGCCTGCTGGAGGAACTCCCACAATTCCCGGCCAGGAGGAGGCCCCGCCTCCGTGACGTCGCGCCCACGGATTGGCCGGCGTTGGGGCTCGGGGCGCCCCTCAGTCGAGCGGGAACTGGAGACCCGGTGGTCGCCATGACTGGCTTCGGCGCCCCGCGGCCCCGACGCGGCCGGCCGTTTGTCGGCTGGCCCGCAGCCGGCGTCCTGCTGCTGCTTCAGTGTCTGGTTGGGACCCTGGCCAGCAAACTCAACGTGCCGCAGGTGTTGCTCCCCTTCGGCCGGGAGCCGGGCCGCGTGCCTTTCCTGCTGGAGGCGCAGCGGGGCTGCTACACCTGGTGAGGGGTGGGGTCCCCGAGGCTTCGCGCCCCCTCGGCCCTGCAGGGGTGGTCGGGCTTCCCTCGACGAGGACACCACGGCAGCGCCTTGTGGTCTTTGGCCTGCAGGGCCTTTCCTGTGGGGTCCTGCTGGAGCGGGAGGCGGTCCCCGCACGGCCTGAGGAGAGGTCCCTGGGGGCGGGGCTTGGGGTGGGAGTGGGGGGCCTCGGGACCCCGCTCACGGCCTTGTGGGGGGACGTCCTGCACCCCCCATTTCACCGAGGAGCGAGGCGAGGCCCCGAGACGGTGCAGTGGGGAGACTCGCTTCAGGTGGAGAGGAGGCCTGTCTCTGGGCGTTGCGGTCGTTGGTGTTGCCGCCTGTCGCGGGGGCTGCGGTAGAGCTTCCCGGACTCTGAGGGGAGGTGGGCGCCGCCGCATGTCGGGGCTGGGTTGCCCTTTCCTGTTTCCTAAGAGGGGCAGTGAGGCTGGTGCAGAGTGGGACATGGGCAGCTCCATTGCACGGCAGCGTAAGGGGATCGGGCCTGGAAGATGCCGCAGTGTGGGTGATGCACGGAATCTCACCATCCCAAGCCAAAACATTAACTTTTTTATTTCTTAAAGATTTTATTTATTTATTTGAGAGAGAGAGAGAGCCAGTGAGAGAAAGCACAAGCAGGGCGAGGGGCTGAGGGAGAAGCAGGGAGTCGATCGCTGGGCTCGATCCCAGGACCCCGAGGTCACGACCTGAGCCGAAGGCAGACGCATAACCAACTGAGTCACCCAGGTGTCCCAAAATATTTTCTTAAATTGTATTTTGAATTGTACTCGCACCTCATAATTTAGGCAGTTTTTCTGTCTTGGTTTTAAGATTGGGCAAAACTCATTCCTCTAAGTATGAGAAATCTGTGTCTTTCATTATTGGAAACACAACATCAATCCTGCTTTGTTTTTTTTAAGATTTTACTTATTTATTGGAGAGAGAGAGACAAAGCTCACACGTGTGCATGCACAGAGGGAGGGGGAGAAGCAAGCGGACTTCCCGCTAAGCAGGGAGCCGGACGTGGGGCTCCATCCAAGGACCGTGAGATTATAACCTGAGCTGAAGGCAGAGGCTTAACCAGCTCAGCCACCCAGGCGACCCCATCAATCCTGTTTTTACATACTGAGGGAAGAATGGAACTATTTTATTTCATTACTTTTTTAAAGGTTTTATTTATTCTTTTTTTTTTTTTTTTTAAGATTTTATTTATTCTTCAGAGAGAGAGACAAAGAGAGCACGAGGAGGGGAGAGGGGCAGAGGGAGAGGGAGAAGGAGAAGCAGACTCCTGCTGACCTGGAAGCTGGTGAGGCTCGGTTCCAGGACCTGGAGATCATGATCTGAGCTGAAGGCAGATGCTTAACCATCTGAGCCACCCAGGCACCCCTTATTTTATTTTTTAAAGATTTTATTTATTTATTTGAGAGAGCGCAAGAGCAGTTGGGAGAGGGAGAAGCAGACTCCTTGCTGAGCAGAGAGCCCTGTGCAGGGTTCATTCCCAGGACTCTGGGATCATGACCTGAGCCAAAGGCAGATGCTAAACTGATTGAGCCACCCAGGTGCCCTGGTACAATCTTATTTTAAATACGGAGGGAGGAATTTAATACATGTGTAACATTGCACAAGGGATCATAGGGAAAAGGTTCTTATCAGTCTCAGTGAGATCTTTGTCTCTTAAGCATGTTTTCTACTTTAAAGAGTGTCATTTAAATACACCAGGTAATGTGTAACATGGAAAAACTGTAAGAATCTGTCTTCCCCTGAAAGTTAATTTTAACCCACATTCTTATTTCAGACTTTTAAGTATTTTATTTTGGCAGGCATTCCTCCCATCATGATGCAGTAACTGTTGAGCCTTTATATGAAAATGGCACCTTGTGTTCTCAAAAAGCTGTGCTCATTGCTGAATCTACCCAACCGATACGCCTCAGCAGTATTATTCTTGCTCGAGAGATAGGTATGTTGAGAGAAAACACATTGTGAAATCGTTCATTTAGAGAATAATCTGATATCTTTTATACATGGTTAATACAAACTAGGTGTTGGCTTCAAATGGTAAGAAGTAGAAAAGAAAGCAATCTGCAGAATAATCCTAATTGTGGCATCCTATTCTGTGAATTTTTTTTTTTTTTTTTTTAAGATTTTACTTATTTATTCGAGAGACAGAACCAGCAGCGGGGAAGGACGG
>CM052893.1:58473574-58539651 GCA_028534135.1 Potos flavus
ACAGAATAGAAACTCTAGTTTTTTGAATCTTTGAAGAAAGGAAGGAATTGCTTACTGGAACTAGCTTAGGTGTTAAGGTCTGCGGTGGGTCTTGAGCAAGGTGAAAGGACCTATAAAAGCTAGTACTTCTCAAAGCGTGGTCTGCGGACCTGTGTCAGCAGCAGCATCAGTATCACCTGGAATCTTCTTAGAAATGGGAATTCTTGGAGTGCCTGGCTGGCTCAGTTGGTGGAGCATGCGACTCTTTCTGGATTGTAAATTCGAGCCCCATGCTGGGTGTAGAGATTATTTAAAAATAAAATCTCGAAAGGAAAAGAGTGGTGACCTTTCGGAGTCGTGTGGGTTGGGGCAGCCTGAGTCGGGGGTCCTGTGCTGAGATGATTCAAAGCCTTGTTAAAATGTTTGGGTTCTCATGAGGCCCTACTCTACCCAGTTTTACCAGATTAGGGTAAGAATGGAATTAATGGGCTTCATCGTTTATAAAATCAGGATTGCTGATAAAAGAAGTAAGGCTTTGAAAGCTTCGAGTCCTGCACCTGCTCATAGTCATCATCGACCAGTTTTATTTAGAGTACAGGTGGAATGTCGTTTTTTCTGCCTGTAAATCTCAGCAATCTCTGTTAGATGGGAACATGGAGCATTGCTATACACTTATAGATGTGTTGTTTCCTTTATGGGGTGAATAAATATAACTGTGAATTGAATTTATTATTTAATTTATATTTAAGCAAATTATAATTTATATTTAAGCAAAATAAGTCAATCAGAGAAAGACAAATATCATATGATCTCACTGATATGAGGAATTTGAGAAACAAGGCGGAGGATCATAGGGGAAGGGAGGTAAAAATGAAACAAGACGAAACCAGAGAGGGAGACAAACTGTAAGAGACTCTTAATCTCAGGAAACAAACCAAGGGTTGCTGGAGTGGAGGCGGGTGGGAAGGATGAGATGGCTGGGTGATGGACACTGGGGAGGGTATATGCTATGGTGAGTGCTGTGAATTGTGTAAGACTGATGAATCACAGACCTGTACCCCTGAAACAAATACATTATATGTTAATATAAATAAATAAATAAATAAATAAATAAATAAATAATATAACTGCGAGATGCAAAAAAGAAAGAAAGAAAAGATATGTAAATTCTCAGACTCCATCTCAGTGCTGCTGAATTAGAATATCAGGAGTGGGCCCAGGGAATTAACAAAGCTCTCCAGTGATTCTCATGCATTTCTAAAGTTTAGGAAGCACTGCACCGGTCTTTTTTTAGATTAGAGCAGCTGGAGAAATGCTATTTGTATCCAAAATCAAAGCAAGGCTTTTTGTATCCCAGAGTTTCTGGCACTTCATTGCTACACTGATAGACCAGAAATACCTGTATAGTTTATAAATATTCTGATAAATGATACAACTCTACTATGTTATTAAAGAGAAGTTCAAGTTGTTTGGTATACCATATTTCATATGATTGAAGATGCCATCTAGTATAAAGCTATTTTTTATTCTTTTATTTTATTATTATTATTTTTTAGATTTTTATTTATTTGACAGAAGAGACACAACGAGAGAGGGTACACAAGCAAGGGGAGTAGGAGAGGGAGAAGCAGGCTTCCTGCCAAGCAGGGAGCCTGATGCCGGGCTCGAACCCAGGACCCTGGGATCATGACCTGAGCAAAAGGCAGACGCCTAACAACTGAGTCACCTGGGTACCCCTAAAGCTGTTTTTTTTTTTTTAAAGATTTTATTTATTTATTTGAAAGAGAGAGATCACAAGTAGGCAGAGAGGCAGGCAGAGAGAGAGGGGGAAGCAGGCTTCCCACTGAGCAGAGAGCCTGATGCAGGGCTTGATCCCAGGACCCTGAGATCATGACCTGAGCTGAAGGCAGAGGCTTAACCCACTGAACCACCCAGGCGCCCCAAAGCTGTTTTTTTTAATGTACTACTAAGAAAAACATAGCCAAGTAAACTATGCTTTTCTTTACTTAAAATTTCTACTTTATGCCTACAGAAGAACTAAGACTTAATTAGATGACTTTTTTATTATGTTTCACTCTCATGCCTAATAAAAAGGAAGATATAAATAAAATAAACTGGTTAAGGTATTTCTCAAACTACCTTAGCATTTCTTTCTCAGATGAAGCACTTTTTCACTGGGACTCATCAGTGTCCGTGTTTATCCCCACAATATCTTCCTCTGTGCCAGCAATACTGTTATGGATGCAGTATTTCTTAAAAGAATTAATTTAAAACAAAAGCACGTAAAAGCTGTGGCACCTGGCTGGCTCAGTTGGAAGAGTGTGCTTTTTTTTTTTTTTTTTTTAAGATTTTATTTTTCAGTAATCTCTATACCCAAAGTGGGGCTCACACTCACAACTCTGAGATCAAGAGTTACGTTCTCTGGGGTGCCTGGGTGGCTCAGTGGGTTAAGCCTCTGCCTTCAGCTCAGGTCATGATCTCAGGGTCCTGGGATCGAGCCCCGCATCGGGCTCTCTGCTCAGCAGGGAGCCTGCTTCCCCCTCTCTCTCTGCCTGCCTCTCTGCCTACTTGTGATCTCTCTCTGTCAAATGAATAAATTAAAAAAAATCTAAAAAAAAAAAAAAGTTGCGTTCTCTAATGGGCCAGCCAATCACCTCAACTATTGATCTCAGGTTGTGAGTTCGAGCCCCACAATGCGTGTAGAGATTACTTAAGTAAATAAAACTTAAAAAAAAACCCTTAAAAACTATAATATTGGGCTCTTAGGTTTAGCTTTGCAATTATATGGAACTGTTGTGTGTGGGTTTTTTTTCTAGTTATGGAAAAGTACCTGGCACATCTTAGTTACTACCCTTCCCACCCCATCTCCTTAACCATTTGATTCCCAGGGGGTTAAAGAGTGTGCCACTACTGATTGGCCACCAGATTTTCTTCTTACAGCTAATACCCATTTTACAAGTTTTGATGCTGGCCCTTTTAATGTTCTCACATATGCAATCAATCACAACTATGTTGTGACTGCTGCCCGGCTGACAGCAACTGGAAGATGTCATCAGTTATAAGATAAAATCTCAATTTCAGAGATGTTAAAATATAAAAAAAATAGCTGTCTTAGAATCAGTGAGATATGGTATGGGGACTGTCAAAGATGACAATCTGTGAGGAACATGTCATACAGGGCAGCTACAATAAATAGAGAAGGATACCAAGGTGAGAAAAGAAGAATTGTATTGGTCACATAAGCGATTTTTTAATGTAATTACTTTTAACAACATGAATTCATTCTGATATCAAAAGATATGTTTACACAATTGCTAGGAAAAATGTCAAATCTGGCCTCAGCTTAATTTCATCTAACTTATAAATATTCCAAAGTTAAATATCTTTTAAATCCGCTTTCCCAATTTTGCTAGACTCTCAGTAATAAATGCCAGTTTCAGTGTCCTACCAGGTACATTCTCATCTGAGTGGAAAAGAGCACTCTGAAAGGGGAGAGGTGGGAGAGGGAGAGGACATTGTGAAAGGGAAGCATATGCCTAAGAGATTGTTCATTCATTTGGCAAATATTTATGGAAAGGCCTAGTAACTGTAAGATGTCTGTAAAGATAGTTTTAAGCACTCCATTTGTGTCTAGGTGCTTAGAATTTTATGATGTTTTTGTTGACACTGTAGTGAAGCAAATTCGTGGCTATGACGGAGTTGTTGGATAGAGGTGATAGACTGAAGTGGGCTTGTTTTATTTGGTAGGAGCTCTAGATTTCTTTTGATTTTTGTTTTGGTTTGACTAGGTGCTACTTCATTTGGTAAAACCTTCAACGAATATAAAGGGTTATATAGTGGAAAGTAAGCCTCTAACCTCATTTTTCCAAGAGGTAGCCACTTTTCTGTATCCTTCAGAGGCAGTCTGAATATATGAATATGCCCCTTTTCTAGTTGGAAATCTGGATTTTTAGCCTTAGGTAAAGGACAAATGGAGGAGTTTGGAGATGAAGGCATGATTTTAGCTCACATGAAGAATGAAGAAAGGGTTTGGATAACCGGATGATTTTGGTGTGGAATATAGGGTGATCCGTACTTACTGTGGTGTGCTCAGCATATTGTTGATGTTCCGTAAATGCTTACAGGTTGCTTAGTTGCTACAGTGGATTATAATTGTACAAACAAGAGGAGATGATTTGGAAGCTAGGATAAATATGAGAATCAGGGAAGGCAGGAAATATTTGCCGTTTCTGCTCCCTCTCTTTTGCTCCTGGCTCTGCATCCCTTTGATTCTTACAATATTGGTTTCATTCATTCTTATTTTTTTCTTCTTCCTTCTTTATCTCCCTGGATCAGCTCTCATCCTCTCTATTTCATTCATTTTTCTTTCTTTATTGCCTTGCTCCTGTGTGGACCTGAAGTATACCTGAAGTAATATGGACATGGAGATAAGAATATTCATTATATTATTTATTTTCCATTATATTATTTAATGAAGTTATTCATTTTTATCTTTAAAAGATAAGTTGGGCACCTGGATGGTTCAGTTGTTTAAGTGTCTGACTCTTGATTTTGGCTCAGGTCATGATCTTGGGGTTTTGAGATCAAGCCCCCCCGCCATGTCAGGCTCCGCACTGGGCGTGGAGCCTGCTCAAGATTTTCTCTCTCCTTCTGCCCCTCCCCTTACCTCTCCTTGTCCAAAAAATAAAAAAAGACCTGCTTAAAAAGAAAAAAAAGAAAAAAAGGTAAGTCGAAGGTATGATATTTCTCTTAGTCACTCTAAATTTACCTGTAATTCATACAAGGTAATTTTTTTTTCCTTATAGTCAATGGCCATGTATTGAAAAGCTTATGGCTATTGAAGTAGTCAGATGGGTAGTCATTGCATGCACGAGGCTTTTCATATTTTTTATGTAAGGGTACAGCTACTTCTGTCCTACAATTGCCCTACGTTTTTCTCCACAGAAGAAAAGTATTTAATTTCCCATTTAATTACTGTTAGATTATCCAGTGCCTAATTATCTAGTGTATTTTATCTAAGGTCACCCTTCCTTCCTTTGCCATCCTTGGAACACTTCCTTAATAGTATGTTTTACAAGCAGATCCCATAGGATTTCCCATATTTTGGTCTTCATTTCTTTCTTTTTTTTTTTTTTTTTAAGATTTTATTTATTTATTTATTTGACAGTGAGAGAGACAGAGCACAAGCAGGGTGAGCAGGAGGCAGAGGGAGAAACAAGCTCCCTGCTGAGCAAGGAGCCCCATGCGGGACTCAATCCAGGACCCTGTGATCATGACCTGAGCCAAAGGGAGATGTTTAACCAACTGAGCCACCCAGGCATCCCAGTCTTCATTTCTTTTAACTTCATGTTCTGTTCAATTAAATATTAAGTAAAAGATTAATCAAGTAAATTTTTTTTTTAAAGATTTATTTATTTATTTATTTATTTGACAGAGAGAGATCACAAGTAGGCAGAGAGGCAGGCAGACAGAGGAGGGGGGAAGCAGACTCCCCGCTGAGCAGAGAGCCTGATGCGGGGCTCGATCCCAGGACCCTGAGATCATGACCTGAGCCGAAGGCAGAGGCTTTAACCCACTGAGCCACCCAGGCGCCCCTAATCAAGTAAATTTTTAAATTTTTCTTTTAAAATAATTTTAAATTTACAGAAGCAATGCAAAGATAGTACAAAGAGTTCCCATATACTCTTCACCCAGTTTCATGACCTTGACATTTTTTTTAAAAGATTTTTTTTAAAGATTTTTTTTTAAAGATTTTATTTATTTATTTGACAGAGAGAGAGATCACAAGTAGGCAGAGAGGCAGGCAGAGAGAGAGGGGGAAGCAAGCTCCCCGCTAAGCAAAGAGCCGATGCGGGGCTCGATCCCAGGACCCCGAGATCACGACCTGAGCCAAAGGCAGAGGCTTTAACCCACTGAGCCATCCAGAGGCCCCTTTTGTTTTGTTTTTTAAGATTATTTATTTGTGCCTTGTGTTCCCTCTCTCGCTGTGTTTCTCTCTGTCAAATAAATAAATCTAAAAAAAATTTTTTTTAAAGATTATTTGAGAGAGAGGGAGAGAGAGAGAGGGAACACAGGCAAGGAAAGGGGGAGAGGGAGAAGCAGCCTTCCCACTTGAGCAGGAAGCCCAATGCAGGGCTCGATCCCAGGACCCCAGGATCACGGCCTGAGCCGAAGCCAGATGCTTAACAACTGAGCCACCCAGGCACCCTGGTCAGGTATTTTGTAGACTGTCTTTCAGTTTGGGCTTGTCTCATGATGTTTTCTCATGATTAGACTGGTTTATAGATTTTTAGGAAGAAAACCACAGAAGTGAAGAGCCCTTCCCAGTTCATTATGTCAGGAGGTACATGATATCAACATGATTTATCACTAGTGACATTAACCTTGATCACTTGGCTAAAGGTAGTGTCTGTCTGTCAGATTTCTCCCCTCTCAAGTTACCATAAGTTACTTTCCGTATGCTATTCATTAAAAATTATCACTAAGTTCAGCCCACATTCAAATGAGGAGTGATTAAGCTTCACCTCCTGGAGGGAGGAGTGTCAAAGAATTTGTGGACATTATAAAAACCACTACAGTAACTAATGAATATTTGAGGGAGATGCTTTGATATATCTTGTTTCTCTTTAAAGTTTCACCCACTAATTTTAGCATTTATTTAGGAGTTTTGCCTGTAGCAGTTACTACTGTGGAGTACTTTTTTTTTTTTTTTTGAGATTTTATTTATCTGTCAGAGAGAGAAAGAGCACAAGCAGGGGGAGTGACAGGCAGAGGGAGAAGCAGGCTCTCTGCTGAGCAAGGAGCCCAACATGGGACTCGATTCAAGAACCCTGGGATCATGACCCAAGCCAAAGACAGACACTTAACTGACTGAGCCACCCAGGCATCCCTCCTGTGGCGTTCTGATGGTGATTTTCTGTTTCCCTAATCCTTTCCACACTTTAGTAGCATTCTACTGTAAGGAAGGTAAATTAGGGGTGCCTGGGTGGCTCAGTCAGTTAACCATCTGCCTTTGGTTTGGGTTGTGATCCCAGGGTTCTAGGATCAAGTCCCGCATTGGGCTCCCTGTAGGGAGCCTGCTTCTCCCTCTGCTTCTCCCTCTGCCTCTGCCTGTCTCTCTCTGTCTTTCATGAATAAATAAATAAAATCTTAAAAAAAAAAGAAAAGAAAAGGTAACTTACATCTTACAAACAAGTTCTCATTTATTCATTCATTATATAAGTATTGACTCATGGATATTTATTTTTGGTTTATAATCCAATACTATCATAATTTATTTTGTTATTCCAGTTTTTCTAGCTTTGGCCATTAGGAACTCTTTCAGGTTGACTCCTGTGTCCTTTGGGCTTGCCCCAACTTAAGTAATTAGTTGTAGTACTTTCTTTTTTTTAGCACTGTAAGATGAGCCAGGCCCACCTTGTATTTTCCCCACCCAGCCATTTCCTCAAGGAGTCCTGGTTGTTTTTGTTAGAGAGCTATATTTAGAAACCAAGATCTGCTGCTGGTGTGCTTGTTGCTACTATACTGTCTCGGTTCCTAGGCCCTCTGAGCAGACAGCGCTAGGAGGTGTGCGTATATACACTCACCGTGTATATACATAGACCTGTGTTTTTTTTTATTAACATAAAATGTATTATTTGCCCCAGGGGTACATGTCTGCGAATCATCAGGCTTACACCTTTCACAGCACTTACCATAGCACGTACCCTCCCCAGTGTCCATAACTCAGGCCCCTATCCCTCCGCCTCACCCCCCAGCAACCCTCAGTTTGTTTCGTGAGTTTAAGAGTCTCTTGTGGTTTGTCTCCCTCCCTGGTCCCATCTTGTTTCATTTTTTTCCCTCCCTTCCCCCCATGACCCTCCACCCTGTCCCTCAAATTACTCATATCAGAGAGATTATATGATAATTGTCTTTCTTTGACTGACTTATTTCACTTAGCATAATACCCTCTAGTTCCATCCACGTCGTTGCAAATGGCAAGATTTCATTTTTTGATGGTTGCATAGTATTCTATTGTATACATATATCACATCTTCTTTATCCATTTTTTTTAAATTCTAAAAAAATAAAAAAATTCTATTTATTTATTTAGACGGAGAGAGAGAGACAGTGAGTGGGAGAGGGGGAGTGGGAGAGGGAGACTGATACGGGGCTTGACCCTAGGACCCTGGGATCATGACCTGAGCCGAAGGCAGACACTTAATGACTCAGCCACCCAGGTGCCCCCCATATCTGTATTTCTGTGTCTGTTTGTGTATGTATATTAATATAAACATGAGATCATATTGATATTTTTGGTTCTAATCTTGTACCATAGGGTAATTCCTCTCTCTGGTAGTGAGTAACCTGACACTCAGTATCTACAGTATATTTACTAATTTGTTGAACCCCAGTGTAAATATAGTTTCAGAATGATTAAGTCTGTTTTTGTGTTTCTTGTGAAAGAAAGTATAGCTTTGCCTGAAATAGAGCATATTTTGATGCTCCTTGGCCTTTTTTGAGGGGCACTTGCCTATAATATCTGATTAACATTTTCCTTTGATTTAAAAATTCCATAAAAGCAGATCCACAGCTAGGGACAGAGTTTACTCCTGGTGTCCATTGGTAATTTTGGGTATTGTAGTGGTAGTTACTTCGCTTTTATTTCTTGTACATGAAACTAAAAGTAAAAACTATACAGTTATTACAGCAGAATGAGACAGCTATGTAGGCAGTTCTCTAACACATGGTAAATATGAGAGGTGGGGATATTGTTAAAAGACAGTACAAAACGATTTTTATTTCATCCTCATTTCATCCTATACTGTTTCTTTCTGTGTTTCTGAAGTTCACTGTGGCTATATTGACCGGAACTCTGGTTGGGTCTAATACACGGTTCTCAGGCTTGTTAACCTCATAGAGAAATGTATTGGCAGGACTGACATGTTGTCACCCTTTTACTTTCTGAAACAAATACATTTAAAAAAATCTAAAGCCATAATTTTATAAAAGAAAAAACTTTAATACTTCAAAGCTCAGATAGAATATAATAATAAAGTATATTGCTTTATTTTATTATTTTTTTAAGAGTTTTATTTTTAAGTAATCTCTGCACCCAACATGGTGCTCAAACTCACAAACCCAAGATCAAGAGTTGCATGCTCCACTGACTGAGCCAGCCAGGAACCCCTAAAATATATTCCTTTGAAGTGAATACATTTAATTTTATTACTCATTCTGTTAAGATTCTTACCTTTCTCATTTTTCCATGGATGAATGAAAATATCATTATAGATCCGTGTTTGAGAACGACTGGTCTGTTGTCTCTTATAAACAGAGACTTTTGTATTTTGTCATTATGCTCTTTTCTTCCACAGGTTGAAAGCAACTGTTAAAGCCTTTCTTTTTTATAATATAGAATAAGGGTTTGCGTGTTTGAGACATTTAATAGATTCATGACCTATTGAACTAAATTCTAAGTTTTTGGGTTCATCATAGTGACTGACCATGAACTGCGCTGTGATGTCAAGGTTGATGTGATAGACAGAATTGAAATTATATCTCGAACCCGGGAACTCTATGTAGATGATTCACCTCTGGAACTGATGGTGAGGGCATTGGATGCTGAAGGTAAGGGACTTCAGAGGATTCAACAAAATTACCTAAAATAAAGTAATACTCCTTTGTGTTTAGTACTTGGAAAAAAAACAACTTGAGAGATAAAAGTAGATGAGAAATAGTATTTGTTTTTATTTGAAGTTCATGTACATGAGGAATTGATAATTGAGTATGGTTCAATGTATTAGCTACATGCTTTCATAAAATTTTTCTGCTTGTATTTAATTGGTCATCTCAGAAGTTTTCTTAAATATCTGGATTTAGTCACTGAGCTTCTGCTGATGGTCCCTAGATCAGCCATTAAGAACATTTCTTTGGAACTGATTACTAGCTCTGTTTTGATCAGTCCACTTTTTGTAGACCAGGGGAATTATGTGTAAACCTATGAAAAAATTTTATGATTTTCTTTTATTTTTAAGATTTTTATTTATATTTGAGAGAAAGAGAGATAGCAAGAGGAGGAACACAAGCAGGGGGAGTGGGAGAGGGAGAAGCAGGCTTCCCAACGAGCAGGGAACCCAATGTGGGGCTTGATCCCAGGAACCTGGGATAATGACCTGAGCTGAAGGCAGACGCTTAACGACTGAGCCACCCAGGCACCCTGATTTTCTTTTTCTATTTTTTTTTTCTTTTAAAGATTTTATTTATTTGACAGAGAGAGAGATCACAGTAGGCAGAGAGGCACGCAGAGAAAGAGGCGAAAGCAGGCTCCCCACCGAGCAGAAAGCCCGACACGGGGCTCGATCCCAGGACCCTGAGATCATGACCTGAGCCGAAGGCAGAGGCTCCAACCCTCTGAGCCACCCAGGCACCCCCGGATTTTATTTTTCTTGAGACTGATTTTATATTGCTTTTAGTACAATATATTAGTATGTAATATGGTATTTAAAACATTTAAATTTATTTTTTTAAATTTTTTTTTAAAGGACTTTTTTTTTTTTTTTTTTTAGATTTTATTTATTTATTTGACAGAGAGAGAAAGATCACAAGTAGGCAGAGAGGCAGGCAGAGAGAGAGGGGGAAGCAGGCTCCCCGCTGAGCAGAGAGCCCGATGCGGGGCTCGATCCCAGGACCCCGAGACCATGACCTGAGCCGAGGGCAGAGGCTTTAACCCACTGAGCCACCCAGGTACCCCTAAAACATTTAAATTTATTGCCACTTTCTTTGTAAACTATTGTAAATAATAATTTTTTAAATCTGAAAAATAAACATTAGAAATATTCTGGAATCTCGTTTTTATAAAAATTTATGTCGAAGGGACCAGAATTTAGGGATGCCTGTCATCCCTGAGGTGGACTCTGCAGTGGCCTTGGTGTAGAAGGGTGCAGAAAGAGTGGCACGATTTTTGTCAGCCAGAAGTTTATCAGCTTGAGTCTTTTCTGCGTTCAGAAAGTTTGTGTAGCAACAGTACTTCTATTGTTTGCGTAGGGATCTTCCTGGTATATGTGTTTTAAATTCACTCATGGTAGTGCTTCTATTTGTTAATGAAGGAGGCCTAAGTATAATTTTCTAGTTAGGTTTCTCTTTCTAGGTAAAGATTCCTGAATATTTTTGAATATGTGATTCTGTCTTGTCTGCTTTTGGCTTGCTTTATAGGAAATACTTTTAGTAGTTTGGCAGGGATGATGTTTGAGTGGAGCATCGCCCAGGATAACGAATCAGCAAGAGAAGAATTGTCTAGCAAAATTAGGTAACATTGAAACCAACATAAACCATCTCATTTTGAAGGACATCTGTCTTTGGGCAGCACACTGAACAGCAACTATCTGTATGGGCTTTGATAATCCTGCTGTCTGGACTTTTTTGGAACAGATAAATTTACCAGGAGGAAATGTCTTTGATAGAATGACATATGGTATGGGTGCAGGTACTTTTATGATTGTTTAATGTAAACCACTGCAGAGGAATTCATGAGCTCAGGTTTATACAATTGTTGGAGCCAGGTGTATCCTCTGGCCATTTAGTTATTTGTGTTCTCCGCACATGCTGGGATACAGTGAATGGATGACACTATGAAATTTTGTGTTTAGTACTAGGAAATAGCTCTCAGACAGTCCCAAGTTTTAGTCACATAATAGTTTTAGCCAGAGACACATTAAATACTTTTGTTCTATCTAATCCTTATGGAAAACAGTTTTTTTTTAAAAGATTTTATTTATTTATTTGATAGAGAGGGAGAGCATGAGCAGGGGGGAGGAGCAAGGAGGAGAGAGAGAAGCAGACTCCCTGCTGAGCAGGGAGCCTGATGTGGGACTCCATCCCAGGACTCTGGGATCACGACCTGAGCCGAAGGCAGACGTTTAACTGACTAAGCCACCCAAGTGCCCATGAAAAACAAATTTTAGGACTTTTTACCATATATAGACATTGAAGAGACCATGTTTAAAGTCTCTTAGGGCCTTTTGGGAGACGACTCATTACTCGATTGCACTAGAAACAAACTTTATTTCATCTCTTAAGGATTCTGAAATACTCCGAAGCAGAATATTCTCCCCCGGTGTATATAGCTAAGATGGAAAAAGAAGAGAAACAAGGAGATATGATTTTGGTGTCTGGGATCAGAACTGGTGCTGCTGTTGTAAAAGTTCGAATTTATGAGCCATTCTATAAGGTAAAAAGTTTGTGCCACAAACTTTCAAACTTTCATTTAAGGGCCTTGTCTGTGGAAAATATTATTCCTTCTATTTATTTATAGTATAAGCTCTTTAACCTCATATGATTTGGGTCAATAGTTGGTCATTTAATTGAAAAGTCATTTGAAGTAAGTAGACATAAAAAAAAAAACTTGTCTTCTTTAAGCCCATTACACCTAATTATAATTACACATACAACTGGTGTTTCTCTTAAAACATGTAAGTGTAGTTTGTTCACCCGTCCTTTGGTGTAGGCCCAAGATGTTTCCTTGGCCACGAGCTCATGGGTTAGAAACATATATGCTCACGCTTACACCTGTTGCAGTTCCTACTTTCTTTTTCTTTTTGTTTTCATTTTTAATTTCATTTTATAGTCAAGTGAAAAATTAGACATGTGTGAAGCAATTTGAGTACAGAATTCTATATTTTTCAAGGATTTTTCCATAATCTTTTACATTTCTCACCTACACCTAACATTGATAGCTGTACATTTTTTCAGCTTGCTTTGGACTTCTTTTCAAAACATTTAAATTTTTTGTAGAAACAATAGCTCCCTTTGCGTTCATGGTTTATTTTTTAAGGTAATTATAATTAAAAGTGCAAATGGCATAAATAGGTTTCAGAAAAATCAATGTCTTTAGGTGAGTGTCTAGTTCAAATGGCAGGGACGTGGTGTGGACATCATAGAGAGTAGCCTAGCAGCCTTGTGTCGGGTCAGTCTTCACAACAATCAAGGGTAGGGAGTACTTAATCTGGAAAGTCAGTTCATTAGAGGGTGGTTGAAAGAATTTGTGTGGTATCCAGTTAAGTCTTCCCTTGTTTCATTTCAGCATATGTGCCTTTTTCTTTACCACCTCTTCTGCTTTAGAAGTCTTGTCATTTTCTATTCTTAGTTTGAGTGACTTAGAAAGTCAGTATAATATTACGATTCATGGTCACTTTTTAAGGCTAACTGAAATTATAATTTGTGATTAGGAAAGCATTTTTAAATCTCTATAAGATATTTTAAAAGAGACTTATAAGAAGTAAATTTTTAACAAGGAAGATGACCTTTGGGATTTTGCCTACGGAACCTAGTTTTTTTCCTTCCTCTTTTAGAAAGTGGCAGCAGCATTGATACGTCTGCTAATTTTGGAGAATATATTTCTTATACCATCCCATGATATTTATCTCTTAGTGGGAGCATATATTAAGTACCGAGTTGCAAAAATGGTGCAGGGAAGAATGACAGGTAAGGTGATTTATCTTTTCCTAAGACTAACGTTTCCCAAATCCTTCCTGCTGACAATAAAAGAAGCAACTCCATCTTATGTATACAAATACTTCTTTGTGTTTTTAGATTTTGTGATAAAGTATTCCTTTTTTTTTTTTTTTTCGTAAGATTTTTATTTATTTATTTGATAGAGAGGCAGAGAGTAGGCAGAGAAGGCAGGCAGAGATAGAGGGGGAAGCAAGCTCCCTGCTGAGCAGAGAGCCCGATGCGGGGCTCGATCCCAGGACCCTGAGATCATGACCTGAGCCGAAGGCAGAGGCTTTAACCCGCTGAGCCACCCAGGCGCCCCGATAAAGTATTCCTTAATTGCTATATTTGAAATAATACTGGACAGAGATGGTCCCCATGTCTTGAACAGGCTAATGCTTAGCGTTGGTGCCTATAGGCATCTGACTTCTCTGTTAAAACCACAACCAAATATTTACTAGAGTTTGTAGGGCAAGTGAGGACACTTTACCAGAAGGGACTTGAATGATCTTTGCAAAAGTTGTTTCTTGAGAAATTCAGTTCATTCACTGAAAACTTAACACTTTGTTGACCTTAGAAGTCCCATTGAGTTTATAAAGTGTGCATTGGCTCCATTTGCATTAGTCCTTTCCTTCCTTACTTAGTGGGGATCCTTCTTGATACTTTCAGTTCACTGGTTTTTAAGAATGCAAGCAATAGCAATGATAAACTCATATAGTACCCCCTCAATGGCTAATGTCAAAATTTATCACAGGGGGAAGGAAAGTGAAGCAGATTATACTCTCATTTAGGGGTACTTCCTGATTTTCCTCTTATAATCCAACAATACATTGTTGTCTCTTATAATGGCTGCTCTTGTTACATTCATAAAGTATCTTTCATGTCTTACAGAGGTGGGATTTCCCCTAGAACACTATACACTGGAATTGCAAGATGACAGAGTTGCATGTAATTGGTCTCTTTCTGGGAAAGTGGCTTTACTGGATGAGAAAAGAGCTATGGTGACTGCTGTCCAACTGGGCCAAACTAACCTTGTCTTTGTCCATAAAAGTATCCTTTTCAAGTTTTAGCTGTCAGTCTATGTTTCCCTGAGCATGCAAGACATGTTCCTTGGTAAAGTAATTTGTTAAGATTATACTTATTTTGTATATGTTTTATTTTTAACAAAGGACTATAAATTAGTATTGTCATAATTTCTAACAAAGGGTAGGTGAGGACAAGAATAGTTGGAGCTTGGGATCTGTTGACTTCAGTGCTTATTTGCAACCTCAGGTAAATTATAATTAGGAGACTGGGAAAAACAGCTTAAAGAAACTTCTGTGAATTTTATTTAATTTGTTCTTTCCCATTTCCACATAAATAATTGAGAAAAGATGGTATGGTATTGTCTGCAATAGATGCTTAATTAATATTTGTTAAGTTGAGTTGAGAGTAATTTTTAAAAATTCACTAAACCTGCTCTGTAATGACTGGACAAAGAGAGATGTAGAGTTCTGTTATAGTCAAAGAAAATAAAACGGAATCAAGATTTAAACAAAATTTAAATGTTTGGACTCCATTTCTCAGTGTTTGATTTTGAAATATGGCCTATTTTTAAATATTTGAATCTGAAAGAAATTAATTCATTTAGCAAATATTTATTATAATCTACAATATGCTCCACAGTGTTCTGAGTGCTGGGGATGTGGACTGCTAGTTTACTCAGGGTAGTTAGGGAAGTCTTCTGTGAAAAGGCAGCACTGCGGTGGTGGGTCGTGCAGACACCTGGGTGAACGAGCTCCAGGAAGAGGAAATAGCAGTTGCCAAGGCTGTGAAGATGAGCAAAGGTGGCACTGAGGCTGAAGTGCTGAGAATCAGGGGAAAGAAGTAGGAGAGGTGGTGGAGTAGGGGAAGGAGTAAGTTATGTGGCTTCTAGTGGGCTAGGAAAGTACAGTATTGCTTGTATAATCATATTAGCTAGCTATTTATATTACTTGTCTAGAACATATTAAGGAGGGTTTTGGGTCCAAAGTTGTTTGTTTTTTAGTCATTTTAAGGTACATAGGACATTGGTCAACAGATACAGTAGTACTTAGGAAACAAACTAAGTCATTCAATATTTGAGGCCCAGCTGTGTGTCGGGTACTTCCCCGAATTTCCCAGGCAGACTTACATGACCTTTTTTTTTTTCTTCAATATTCTTAGGTCTTACTGTTATTTTTTCCAAAGTAGTAGATGTTAAAATACATTATACTTATCTATTTATATGTCTTCCTGAGGATATGGATGGTGACTATTCATAATTTCTTCCAGCACCTAGCTTAGGGTGACTGGTGGTACTGTTCATAGAGATTGGGTAGAGAACAAGAGAAGCGGCAGGTTTAAGGGAAAAGAAAACTAGATTAGTTTTTCACAAGTTAAACTGAAGTACCTATGGGATAGACATGCCAACGGATATTTTCATTTTTATTTTTTATTTTATTTATTTATTTTTTAAAAAGAATTTATTTATTTATTTGACAGAGAGAGAAAGATCACAAGTAGGCAGAGAGGCAGGTGGGGGGGGGGGAAGCAGGCTCCCTGCTGAGCATAGAGCCCGATGCGGGGCTCGATCCCAGGACCCTGAGATCATGACCTGAGTGGAAGGCAGAGGCTTTAACCCACTGAGCCACCCAGGCACCCCTCATTTTTATTTTTTGAAAGATTTTATTTTATTTATTTTATTTTATTTATTTGAAAGAGAGTGTGCACCTGAGAGAGCACAAAGGAGGGAGGAGAGAGGTAAAGGGAGAGGGAGAAGCAGACTGCTGGCTGAACAGGGAGCCTAAGGCGGGGCTTGATCCCAGGACTCCTGGATCATTACCGGAGCCGAAGGCGGACAGTTAACTGAAGCACCCAGGCACCCCCAACAGATACTTTTATTATGCATCTGGAAGAGAAAGATTCAGGATAAAGATAGATATTTGAGCAATCAGTTTATAGGTAGGTGACAGTTGAAGCTGTTGTTGTAGACAAAAATCACTTAGGGAGAGTATATAGAGTAGGAGGAGAAGAGGACCAAAGACTATGTAATGCCAGCTTTTAAGGTTCATATGGAAAAAGGTGATTTTTTTTTTTTTAATATTTTATTTGAGAGAGAATGAGCAGGCTGGGGGGAGGGACAGAGGGAGAGACTCTTAAGCAGACTCCACGCTGAGTGCAGAGCCCACCTGGCGGAACTTTCTCATGACCCTGAAATCACGGCCTGAGCCGAAATCAAGAGTTGGACACTTAACCTACTGAGCCACCCAGGCGCCCCAAGACATGAGAACTTTTTTAAGATAAGCGAAACTTGAACATGTCTGTAAGGTAAACAGAGAGCACAGATACGGGAGAAAGGAGTTGTTCCATCAGTTGATGATGGAACAAGTTGTCTGAGGAGTAAGAGAAAATGAGATTCAGAACAGGTGGAATCATTAGGTGGAAGATCTCTTATTCTGACAAAGGAGGAATGAATTAGTTTATTTTTATTTTTTTTAAAGATTTTATTTATTTATTTGACAGAGAGAAAGAGATCACAAGTAGGCAGAGAGGCAGACAGAGGGAGAGGGGGAGGCAGACTCCCCGCTGAGCAGAGAGCCCGATGCGGGGCTCAATCCCAGGACCCTGAGATCATGACCTGAGCTGAAGGCAGAGCCTTAACCCACTGAGTCAGGCGCCCTGAAGGAATGAATTAGTTTAGAGATCTATCCAGATCTGTTTCCTCATCTGTAAAGTGGAAGGAATGTTGTGTCTTTGAATTTCCTTCTAGCTCTTACATTTTGTGAATGTTACATTAGAGTACATATCAGAACCAAACCTAGATTGCCACAGAGGTGCCTGTACAGTCTCTAAAAGATTTGCTTTAATGACTAGATAAAAGTAATCTTTAATTGACATATCAATTGTATGTATATCAATAGCTCATTTGGAATTTGGAAAGTTGAGGAACTTTTGAGTTTTAAAAGTTTGATCCCTCAAGTGGATTAAATATTATTTTACTTCCATTATCACCACGGATTATAGTAGTGATAAATTGTAATCTAGCGCATGGCTGAATTACTACACTTCCTAAATTAGTGTACTTTGACTGAGTGTTTTCTGTTCAGTCATCTCAGTTATATATTTCTTCTTAGCTTTTGGGTGTAGTATATTTTGGAGAGGGAAGTATATTCCTAGTTAGATTCTGTATAGGACAATAACAGAATAAGTTTGTATATTTGCTAGAATTTAACTGAAGGGGTACTGGGTAGTATGGTGTCTAACTGACTAGCAGTATCTCTCATAACAAAGAGAAAACATTTTGGTAATAAAGATTTACCGTAGATAATGGAAAATCAACTAGTGACTTTTAAAACTGTCTGCAGAGCCCGAGGCAAATTGCTGGGCTGGATGGGAAGTCATTCCCCTCCCTCCCCCGCCATCACCACTGTTCATTTCAACAGCCAGAGTGACGCCACTTTGTCCTGCTTTCCATAATGGGCCCCTTATGTAAGAATTTACTTGGAGAGAGTTCTACAGCTAAATGAACATTAAAAGCATGGAGAGTGATCTTTTTTGTATCACTCTATTTTCCTTAAATTTGGAATTCAAGAATACCTCATTCCTATTATGACTGAGTCCCTCAGACTTTTCTCAGAATGTACACATTTAAGTTTTTACTTTCCAAAGATTTATAAAAGGTAGGATTTTTGTTTGTTTCTGTTTGTGCATTTATCTTTTTTTTTTTTCGGTAGCTCACATTTGTCTTTTCACCCAACTCTGGTTCATATGATTTCCTTAAGCAAAAATTAAGATGTCCATATGCGATCTGTGTCTGGACTTCCAAATTGCACCATATATGTTGTAGAGCCTGGATTTTTAGGTATTTATTTATTTATTTATTTTTAGAGAGAGGTGGGGGGAAAGAGGAACAGATGGAGAGGGAAAGAGGGAATCTTAAGTGGGCTCCATGTCCAGCTTGGAGCCCAACTGGGGGCTCGATCTCACAACCCTGAGATCATGACTTGAGCTGCAATCAAGAATCAGTCGCCCAACCAACAGAGCCACCTAGGCATTCCTGGATTTTTAGGTATTTTTAGATAATGATTTTCAGAAAGCTGAATAGCTTTAACTATTTCATTAAAATGAGTGCATTAGAAACTAGAGTACTTCTTAAACCTTCAAATTTAACCTTCCTTTGACATGTTTTCTTGCATTGTTATGGTTCCATGCTGTCTGCAAGAGCGAAGCATCTTGAAACAGATTGTGAAAAAATATGAAGACCCATGTGATACAATACTGGGTTAGAAAAAGAGACTTTATACAAGAAAAAAAGAGTACTAATGTCCTTAGGTTATATTAAACTGATCTGACTGAAAGAAGCTGAAATCTTGCCTGACACATTAGGAATGAGCAAAATTGTGTGTGTGTGTGTGTGTGTGTGTGTGGGTATGTGTGGTTTGTTTTGTATACAGATGTGAGTGAGAGTGTTTCTTTATACCTGAGATGAACTAAATTAAGCCAGGATCTTTAGAATCCCAAATTATTCAATTTGATGGAGGGAACTAAAGGTCTACTTTAGAAACCATCTCCATCTATTAGCAAGTTTTGCTCACTGAATAGTTTTTATAAGTTTGTATTTTTTAATTTATTGTAGAAAATGAAGAGCCTCTTCTGATATTTTTGTTTCTTGATTTGTATACAGGTTTCACAGTTCAACCTGGAGACCGATGGAGTCTGGAGGTGGGACAGGTGTATGTCATTACAGTAGAAGTGTTTGATAAAAGTAGTACAAAGGTCTATATTTCAGATGTGAGTGTCTCTTTTGTATTTTTCTAGCCCTGTGTATGGATAACTTCTTGAGTGGGCCACCTTTCTGGCTAGGAAGGCCTTTTTTCTTTTCCTTCCAGGCTTTACTTTTAAAGTTACTACTTTTTAAAGAAATTAAAAAAAATAAAGTTACTACTTTATTAGGATTATTAAATAGTTCTGTCCTTTAGGAAAGCTAAACCGGAAGTAAAATATATAATTCGGTCAGAATTATAGGAAAGAGTTGAAGGGAAGGCCACAACACTTTGGAGGGTGTCTCATTCTAGGACTTCCTCAGAGTTGGTCACCTCTGTTTGGCAGTGGTGCAAGGGACAGTAGGGTCCCAGATGACAGTGCTTCACTTACACACCCCCTGTCCCCTTTTGGGTTTTTTCCCCTGAAAAAATGTTAGCTTATGGAATGGCAAAAATTATACCAAAATTTATATAAACTTTGACTCTTTCTATTTCTGATCAACTTGCCATTAATGGATCTTTCAAGTACCATTTTAAAATTACATCTTTCCAACTTAGCATTTCCATGAGGAGAGCAAAAGTTTTATTTTTATTTATCACCAGAGTGCATAGCCACACTTTATTTTTTTAATGCTTTGGGATTAAGATGGCTGTAGGGAAACAAACAAACAAATATCTCCTCAGTTTTGTGTTGCTGTTGGGCTGATTTCCAGAATCTCAGGATTATGTACCAGTTCCTAAGGGAGTACTTTGAAGAGCAGCTTACTACTGTGAATGGATCTTACCATGTCGTAAAAGCCTTGAAAAGTGGTGTCGTGGTGATAAATGCATCGCTGACTTCCATCATTTACCAGGTAGGAATTAAAAGGACAGTCTTTGAATCCCACGAACACTGATGAGGCTTGGCTGACTTGTTGATTTGTAGGCAGATACACAGTATATTCCACTCTACCTTTCATAAAAAGGAAAAAGAAGCTGATAAACAGTATGCTCGGTAGTTTATACCTGTACAGATTTTCTGTTGCAATCTGTTATTGTTCGTGTCTGCATTTGTGGTCATTGTCTATATATACCATTTGAAGTTCCTTTAAAAAATTATTGCATGTGCGCATTTCCGTGTGTTGTCCGGCTTACGTAGAGTACCTTCTAGTCTGAAAATCCAAAGGGTTAATATGTCAATTTATTTAACCTTGCCACTAACAATGAACTTTTTGCATTATTTCTGTTTTTCACTCTTGTGAATGCCATAACTGAGTTTCTTTGTACAATTATTTTTCTTTTGGTTAATTTTCGTATGGCATAATGCCAGAAATGGAATTACTGGGTAAAAGGATAAAGCATGAATCTGTTTCTACTGTCTGTAAAATGCATGAGTTTCTGGTTTTTAATAGCCTGCCAAAATATTTCCATCTCCCAGACTTTCTTTTTTTCCATGGATCCTTTCATCTGGTTGTTTAAGATAAACCCCAAGGGTGGTCCTTGACTCTCCCTTCCCCTCACCTGCTACTTTCAGTACAATATTGAATGCCATGTCAGTTCTCAATATCTCTCAAACCCATTTCTTAGTATCCCTGCAGTGTCTTTTTTTTTTGAAGATTTTATTTATTTGAGAGACAGAGAGAGTGAGAGAGAGAGAACATGAGCTGGGTGAGGGGCAGAGGGAGAAGCAGACTTCCCGCTGAGCAGGGAGCCCAATGTTGGGCTCGATCCCAGGGCCCCAGGATCATGACCTGAGCTGAAGGCAGACATTTAACCAACGTAGTCACCCAGGCGCCCTGAGAAATGAACAGATTTCTATATGTTGATTTTGTATTCTACAACTTTACTGAATTCATTTATCAATTCTAGCAGTTTTTTGGTGGAGTCTTTTGAATTTTCTGTATATAGTATCATGTCATCTGCAAATAGTGAAAGGTTTACTTCTTCCTTACCAATTTTGATGCCTTTTATTTCTTTTTGTTGTCTGATTGCTGTAGCTACTACTTCTAGTACTATGTTGAATAAAAGTGGTGAGAGGGGTGCCTGGGTGGCTCAGACGGTTAAGTGTCTGCCTTTGGCTCAGATCATGATCTCAGGGTCCTGGGATCGAGCCCTGTGTTGGGCTCCCTGCTCAGCTGGGAACCTACTTCTCCCTCTGCCTCTGCCGCTCCCCCTGCTTATGATCTCTTGCTTGTGCTCTCTCTCTCTCTCTCAGATAAATAAATAAAACCTTAAAAAAAAAAAATGGTGAGAGTAGACATCCTGATCTTGTTCCTGACCTTAGGGGGAAAGTTCTGGTTTTCCCCATTAAGGATGATGTTAGCTGTGGGTTTTTCGTAAACAACCTTTATTATGTTGATGTATATTCCCTCTAAACCCACTTTGTTGAGTGTTTTTAATGGATGTTGTACTTTTTCAAATGCTTTTTCTGTGTCTATTGAAACAATCATATAGTGTTGTTGTTGTTTTTTTAAGATTTTATGTATTCGTTTGAGAGAGAGAATATGCGTGAGTGGATGAGGGGCAGAGGGAGAGGGCAAATCCTTAAGCAGACTCCCCCTGAACATGGGACCTGACGTAGGGCTCAATCACATGACCCTGAGATCATGACCTGAGCTGAAATCAAGAGTCAGACACTTAACTGACTAAGCCACCTGGGCACCCCTCATGATAGGAACATGTATTTACTTCTTTTATAGAAAGAAACTGGTTGAGTAATTCATTAGCACACGATTTTGGTGATGCTTTGAATATGAATGGGTTATAAAAACAGTCCTTATAAAATCTATTTTGTTCCTTTTTCTCCTGCTCTTATAGAATAAAAATACTCAGCCTATAAAATTTCCAATCATACATCAGCAAGAAGTGAAGATTTATTTTCCCATCAAGCTTACACCCAATTTTCTGGCATTTCCTCATCATCCCATGGGAATACTATATCGGTATAAAGTGCAGGTATGGTGTCCTATTTATGAGAATTTACAAAGAGATAAGACAGTTTCTCTGTTAGTTTAGTTTATTGAAATTTGGTGAATGTTAATTTTTATTTCCCCCTGATCCTAATAATATAATTCAGTTTCCAGTGATAACCAAGTCATGTTCTTGAATGCTATCATCATAAGACTTGCTGTACTTTCTTTCTCTCTTCCACGTATCCTTTACTTGTGACTTTTGTAGTTTTTGTCAAGGCCCCTTGTGCTCTTTTTGACATTTTGTGATACTTCGAATTACATAACCTCCTTTTAGTTTCCCTTGCCCATTTAGCTACTTTACTATAGCATCACAGCTTCTTTTAAAAGTTTTATTTATTTAAGTAATCTGTACACCTGACGCGGGGCTCAAACTCATGACCCTGAGATGAAGTCACGTGCTCTTCCAACTGAGCCAACCAGACACCCCAGCATCACAGCTTCTTAATGTGTCCAGAAATAATTTGTTATATGGTTTTATTATTATCTTACTATTATTATTTATTTTTAAGATTTTATTTATTTATTTGAGAGAGACAGAGCATGAGCTGAGAGAGGGAGAAGCAGACTCCCTGTTGAGCAGGGAACCCAATGCAGGGCTTGATCCCAGGATCCTGGGATCATGACCTGAGCTGAAGGCAGACACTTAACTGACTAAGCTACCCAGGAGCCCTATTTATTTCTGATTTCTTATTTCACCAGATTTTACATCTTTACTTAAATTCCATTTTCCTCCTTTGGCAGTTAAATATAAAGTTGTATTTTTTCACAGGTAGAGGGTGGCAGTGGCAACTTCACTTGGACCTCTTCTAATGAAACAGTGGCCATGGTGACCACTAAAGGAGTGGTGACTGCAGGTCAGGTCAGGGGGAACAGTACTGTTTTGGCCCGAGATGTACAAAATCCCTTTCGATACGGAGAAATTAAGGTAAACAACTCTCCAAAGAACCTTCTTATCATACCCTGAGACATTGCTGTCTAAATTTAAGTACAGAACATATTTAAAAATCTTTCTAGTCCAAATTGGGTATTTGAAAATGATACTTAAATTCATTCTGGAAGTACATCTTCCTTAAATATTTCTGGACCTGGGTTGAATCCTGCTTCACTTAATAGCGAGTTGCTGAATGGGTGTTTTTGTTTCCTTGTCTCTAAAATGGGGATAATGATAGTATCTACCTCAAAGTGTTATTGTCAGAATTAAATGAGATAATGTTTTACCTCAATGCTTGGAATATATTAAATACTTAATATTATCTATTTTTGTTATTGTGTTTTGTCATTATCATATCTATGACCTTCATAGTAACTTTATTTCTGGTCTCATATTTGTTTGTCAATCTTGTTTCTAAAAGATTGAAAACTCCTTTTCACTGTATTATATAACCACATTACCGTTTTTCCCCCACTTCTAATATATGTTTATGTATGTTGTTGTTCCCTGAAAAACTTAATGTTTTGTTATAATTCAGTGAACATTTACTGAGTACCGTTAAGACATATACCACCGTACCAGGTATCATAGGATATTTAAAGAAACATAACATATCATCTCTACTTTAAAGAATCTAAATTCTAATAGGAAGATCTAGTCACATGAAGTAAAATAACGCTTTTAGGAAATGATGTGAGTTATTTTAAAGCAGTATATGATTGAGAGCTACTTAAATTGTGTAATAAAAGTATTATTAGTTTATAAAAATAAATATCCTTGTAGATGTGACTAGTCAGAAACTATTATGAAGAGATGAGAACTTGAACAAGACTTTGAAGGATAGAGCAAAACTAAGACCTAAGGCTCAAAGTCAAACTGCTGTTTTTTGATAAAGTTTTATCAGAACACAGCCGACCTCATTCATTTGTATATGGTCTCTAGCCACTTTCAAGCCACAACTACACACTTGGGGGTTGCACAGAAACCATGTGGTCCCCAAAGCCTAAAATATTTGCTATCTAGCCTTTTCCAGAAGACATTTGCTGATCCCCTACTGTAGACAGTGGAGAGCTAACACAGGTTTTTAAGGTTAATAATATGGTAAATCTTGTGTTTAGAAAGTATCTATTTTTTCTGTCTGACAACCACTGTATTTTTCTTTTTTAAAGATTTTATTTATTTATTTGTCAGAGAGAGAGAGCACAAGCAGGGGGAGCAGCAGACAGAGAAGGCAGAGGGAGAAGCAGGCCCCCCACTGAGCAAGGAGCCCGATGCGGGACTCGATCCCAGGACCTTGGGATCATGACCTGGGCCGAAGGCAGTGGCTTAACCGACTGAGCCACCCAGGCGTCCCACCACTGTATTTTTTTTTTTTAAAGGTTTTATTCATTTATTTGTTAGAGAGAGCACAAGCTGGGAGAGCGGCAGGCAGAGGCAGAGGGAGAAGCAGGCCCCTCACTGAGCGGGGAGCCCGACATAGGACCCGATCCCAGGACCTCGGGATCATGACCTGAGCCAAAGGCAGACACTCAACCGACTGGGCCACCCAGGCACCCCTAACCTAACTTTCTTGAAAGGTTAATTTTTTTTTTTCTCCAGATATATGTCCTAAAACTGAACAAAATGGAGCTGTTACCATTTCATGCTGATGTGGAGATTGGCCAGATTATAGAAATCCCCATTGCAATGTATCATGTAAATAAGGAGAACAAAGATGTCATCGTGTTCACAGACTGCTCTCATTTATTGTTGGATCTGAACATGGATAAGCAAGGAGTCTTTACTCTTCTCAAGGAAGGTAAAAGTAGGCCTTTTATTTTCTCCTTTCCTTGTCATGAGAGGACCAATCATAAATTCAGGAACTACAAATTATAGTCTAAATTCACATATTACCTTTCTTTACAATGCTTTTATTTATTCTGTCTACTGCCTCGTTATAATGTAATTTAGAAACAAAAGCCCAGCAGTGGACTAACAGGTTCAGAGAAGTGTTGTGGCCATTCCTTCAGCTCATATGAAGGTATTGAGCTCTTTTCCTCTTTTTTTTTTTTTTTTTTTTAGATTTTATTTATTTATTTGACAGAAAGAGATCACAAGTAGGGAGAGAGGCAGGCAAAGGGAGAGAGGGAAACGGGCTTCCCACTGAGCAGAGAGCCTGATGCGGGGCTTGATCCCAGGACCCTGAGATCATGACCTGAGCCGAAGGCAGAGGCTTAACCCACTGAGCCACCCAGGTGCCCCGTCTTTTCCTCTTTCTTTAAATATACCATACCTCTTTCTAGGATGGATGTAGTACCATTATTAAATTTATTTTAAAAAAAGAGTATCTTTTTCTAGTAAAAGGAAAATGTGAACAAGCTGTCCATAAAGACCAACATCATTTCCTGTCACTGAATATCATGTGTGATCCTGATTACCGTTGTCTTTTAATCAGTAACAATAGTAGTAGTAATATGTAATATTCACTCAGCATTTGCTATTTGCTAGGCTCTGTCCTGAATACTTTTCATATATTAACTCTTAATTCTCACAATACATCTATAACTTGGACTTCTGCCTTGCCCTTGCTAAGTAATATCTCTTTCCTCTGCTCAGTTCTCAAGGTGTATCTCCTAATTTTTAGGCCCTCACTATCTCTCACCTAAAATAAAACAGTATCCTCCTAACTGTTGTTCACCTTCGATAATCTGTGGCTACAAGATGGACCTTCATGAAACTCACCTTTTTTTTTAAAGATTTTATTTATGTGGGCGCCTGGGTGGCTTAGTCTTTAAGCTTCTGCCTTCGGTTCAGGTCATGATCCCAAGGGCCTGGGATCCAGCCCCACATCAGGCTCCCTGCTCGGCGGGAAGCCTGCTTCTCCTTCTCCCTCTGCTCCTGCTGGTGGCTTGTGCTCTCTCTCTCACTGTCTCTCTCTCTGTCAAATAAATAAATAAAATCTTTTTTTTAAAGATTAAAAGATTAAAGATTTTTTTTAAAGATTTAAAGATGAAAGATTTTTTTTAAAATCTTTAAAAAAAAGATTTTATTTATTTATTTGACAGAGAGAGAGAGAGAGAGAGCGAGGGAGCACACAAGCAGGGGGAGTGGCAGGTAGAACGAGAAGCAAGTTCCCTGCTGAGCAAGGAGCCTGATGCAGAACTTGATCCCAGACACTTAACCGCCTGAGCCACCCAGGCATCCCTGAAGCTCGCTTTCAGTATCACTTTTCCTGCTCAGAAAATGTGAGGAGTTTTTCATCGCCAGTGGAATAGGGCTGAAATCCTTTTAGTTTAATGTTCAAGGTCTCTACAAGATAACCCAATTTACTTTTCATAAAAAAGTACTACTTCATACTTTGGCTTCCTTCAAATATGGCTCCAGCTAAACAAACTGTGTAAGTTAAAATTTCCTGTGTAGTTCCTTCATCTACTCATGTATGTCTCATATATATTTCTATCTTTGCTTATTCATCAGTTTGAGATACTGTCTTCTACATATCTAAATCTTCCTTGATCTCTCCAACTAGAAGTAATCTTTCTGTTTTCTAGAACTCTATACTGCTTATCATTTTCTACTAATCCTTTAATTTATGTAAATATTCACTCTGCCCTTCTAAACTATGTATGCCTCGAAGTTAGGATCTTTGCTCATATTTGTATCCGCACTGAACATAAAATTGTGGCTTACATGGTATATATCTGTTAATAGAAGGAACAGATTTTTATATCAATTTGACAGAAACAACTGTGGCCTAGTAGTTAGTGTGCGAGATCAAGATTTTTTTTTTTTTTAATTGTTTTTAAATTTATTTACTTGGCAGAGAGAGAGAGAGAAGGAGAGAGCACAAGCAGGGGGAGCAGCAGACAGAGGGAGCAGCAGACCCCTTGCTGAGCAAGGAGCCTGATGGACTCAATACCAGGACCGTGCGATCATGACCTGAGCCGAAGGCAGACACTTAACTGACTGAGCTACCCAAGCGTCCCTCAAGATTTTTTTTTTTAAAGATTTTCTTTATTTATTTATCTGACAGGAAGAGACACAAGAGAGGGAACACAAGCAGGGGAAGTGGGAGAGGGAGAAGCAGGCTTCCCACTGCCAAGCAGGGAGCCCAATGCGGGGCTTGATTCCAGGACCCCAGAATCATGACCCGAGCCGAAGGCAGACGCTTAATGACTGAGCCACCCAGGCGCCCCAGCATGTTTTTTATAACATTTTTTTTTTAAGATTTTATTTATTTATTTGACAGAGATAGAGAGATCACAAGTAGGCAGAGAGGTAGGCAGAAAGAGAAGGGGAAAGCAGGCTCCCTGGAGCCCGATGTGGGGCTCGATCCCAGGACCCTGAGATCATGACCTGAGCTGAAAGCAGAGGCTTTAACCCACTGAGCCACCCAGGTGCCCCCCCCCCCAACATGTTTTTTAGTGTATTAAAATTCTTATATTTCTGTAGACTGATCCCCTTGAGAACTGACTGCTTATTACCCTAATGAAGTCATGTTTTTTTGATTTGCAGGTATTCAAAGACCTGGGCCAACACACTGCTCTAGTATACATATAGCAGCCAGATCTCTAGGCCATACCCTCGTAACAGTGAGTGTGACTGCGTCTGAAGAGTACTTGGAGAGCAGCGCCACATTTGCTGCTTATGAACCCCTAAAGGTGAGACATTTCTTGGTAAGGAACTGACGTATCTTTTCATGGGACCCACTGTGTCCACTTAGAGGCTTCCCAGCTCTCTGTGATTTCTATTAAAGATCAGTTATATTTGTGTTCTCTTTATTTACCAGCTCTGTCATCAAGCCTGAGTATCAGGGAGTTTACTCCCTCATGTCTCTGCCACAGGAATATCTTTAAGTTGTATCAGCGAGTTTTAGATATTCTCTTATTTCTTCTTTTTTATTGAGATATAAAATATGGATAGTAAAGTATGTAAAGTACACTAATCTTAAGGTACTATTTGAATTTTTACATGTGTATATATCCCTGTAAACACGACCCTGAATAAGATACTAAATATTAGTATGGCCTCTTCTGAAGAACTGCCTCAGAGAGGGAGATTAGTCATCTTTAACCTTTATACTTAAGGATTTTCAGCACAGCAGTCATTATTTAGGGCTTTAAGGATTGGTCCGTTATAACTGGGACATTATGACAGATGGCAGTTCAAAACAAAAGCAGAGCCTTTTGTTTGCATTCATATTTGAATGCTTCAGGAGCTAAAACTGATGTCTACAAGTTCTTGCTAATAGATACTGATAAATCCGATTCAGTGTTTCTTGGGATAAGGAGGCACCGATAGAGGGAAAAATTAACATTAATGAAAGAAGCAAGGTAAGTTATTAATTTTAAAATTTGCATTTTAAGTTGGCCTTAATGTGCATTATGTAGCATAAGTGTTAAACATACAGTTCAAGCATATTTCATTTGTTCTCAGTGGATGAATCATCTTAGTTGCCTAATTAAGTGAAAGTACTTGGCTGTGGCTCATTGTCATTTCATTAGGTTTTTTATTTTATGATTATTCCGAACATTATTTTGTATTCATTGAGTGTCCACAGATCAGATCTCACCTGGATGAAAACCACCCTTAAAGGAAAGGAAGTAAGATGATGATTTTCCTTTTCTATGTAGTGCTTTGGTCATATATTTTTCCCTTTACCTGCTTAAAAGAATATGTGTTTTCTGTCTTTGTTATCAATATTATGGTTCGGTATGTGGTATAGTTCTCAATTTGTCCTTTTACATATCAGTCCAATTCAGTCGATCTGGTTAATTTTGGACTATGTATCTAGGAAAAAGGAATAATCTCTCTCTTGCTTTCTCAGGGAGGGCTTCTGTGAAACTTCTAATTCTATTTCTTCTATTAGAGGCTTGTATGGCACACTGTACTATGCCTTTTGGTGATGACCATTATACTCTTTATCTACTTTAAATCTGTCTTTCCCAAACCATGAGCTCCACTGTGAGGCAAGACCTTATTTGACTTTTTATTACTATATCCCCAATGGGCCATCAGTGAATAGTCGTTGAATTGAATTGTATACACATTATTTAAGAGAATAGTGCTATTAGACATAAGAATGTTTAATTTTAATAGTATTCAATAATAAATATGATTGACTAGTTCAGGAAAGAAATACTAAGGCATGATTTGTTTATATTTTTAACGACTGCTTAACTCTGTATTTCATTTTGCAACTTAGTCACTGTTGTAGATAGACACTGTGTGCCACATGAAAATAACCTACACTTTATAATACTTTATTTTCCTAAAACAAGTTTGCTCATCTATAATAGGATCCAACTTCTCTGTATACTGGAGTGAATAATACCAGTCTTGACTATACCTCTTGGGTGGGAGTTCTTTGAGAAATAGGATGAAGTGTATAGATGTATTATTTTATATTTTTAGGACAAAAGTTCTTTGCTAACTTAATAAAATACCATTTAATGGATAAATTCTTAGAAACATACAATCTTCCTGGGGCGCCTGGGTAGCTCAGTCAGTTAAACATCCAACTCTTGATTTTGACTCAGGTCATGATCTCAGGGTTGTGAGATTAAACCTCATGTCAGGCTCTGTGTTCAGTGGGGAATCTGCTTGAAATTTTCTCTCTCCATCCCCCCCTGCCCCCCATCTTTCTAAAATAAATAAATCTTTTGTTAAAAAAAAGAAGGAAACATACAATCTTCCAAAACTGAATCAGAAAGAAATAGAAGATCTGAACAGACTGATTGCTACTAATGAAATTGAATTGGTAATCAAAAAATTGCCAACAAACCAAAGTCCAGGGCCAGATGGATTCAGAGGTGTATTCTACCAAACGTGTAAAGAAGAGTTAATAGCTATTCTCCTCAAGCTATCCCAAAAAAGTAGAAAAGGAAGGAAAGCTTCCAAATATATCCTACAAGGCCAGCATTACCTGATATCAGAACTAGACAAAGACACCATAAAGAAAGAAAACTACAGGCCAATATTGCTGATGAACATAGCTGCAAAAGTCCCCAACAAAATAATAGCAAACCACATACAACAGTACATTAAAAGAATCATTCACCGCCATCAAGTGGGATTTATTCCAGGAGACCAAGGATGATTCAATATTCACAAATCAATCAATGTGATATGCCACGTCAACAAAATGAATGATAAAAATCATGATTATCTGAACAGATGCAGAAAAGACATTTGACAAAATTCAACATCCGTTAATGATAAAAACTCTCAACAAAGTGGGTGTAGAGGTAACATACCTCAACATAATAAGGACCATATATGAAAAAGCTACAGCTAACCTCATACCCAGTGGTGGAAAACTGAGAGCTTTTCCTCTAAGATCAGAGGAAGACAAGGATGCCCACTCTTACCACTTTCATTCAACATAGTATTAGAAGTCCTAGCCATAGCAATCAGATAAGAAAAAGAAACAAGAGGCTTCCATATTGGTAAAAAAGTTAAACTGTCACTTTTTGTAGATGACCTGATACTACACATAGGAAATCCTAAAGACTCCACCAAAAAATAGTAGAAGTAATAAATGAATTAGTAAGATTGCAGGATACAAAATTAATACCCAGAAATCAGTGGTGTTTTTATACACTAATAATGAAGTAGCAGAAAGAGAAATTAAGAAAATAACACCATTTACAATTACACCAGAAAGAATAAAATACCTAGAAATAAATTTAAACAAGGAGGTAAAATACCTGTACTCTGAAAACCATAAAACACTGATGAAAAAAATTGAAGATGACACATGCTCATGGATTGGAAGAATTAATATTGTTAAAATGCCCATATTAGCCAAAGCAATCTATAGATTCAACGCAATCCCTACCAAAATGCCAATAGCGTTTTTCACAAAACCAGAACAAATAATACTAAAATTTGTATGGGACCACAAAAGACCCCAAATAGCCAAAGTAATCCTGATAGAGAAAAACAAAGCTTGGATCTATCACACTCCCAGATTTCAAGATATGCTACAAAGCTGTAGTAATCCAAACAGTATGGTACTGATGTAAAAATAGACACATAGATCAATGGAACAGACCAGAGATCCCAAAAATAAACCCATGATTATATGGTCAATTAATCTTCAATGAAGGAGGCAAGAATATCCAGTGGGGAAAGGACAGTCTCTTTAATAGATGGTGCTGGGAAAACTGGACAGTCGCAGGCAAATAATGAAACTGGACCACTGTCTAACACCATACACAAAAATAAACACGAAATGGATTAAAGACCTAAATGTGAGACCTTAAACCATAAAAATCCTAGAAGAAGCATAGGCAGTAGTTTCTCTGACATCAGCATTTCTCTGACATTGAACATTTTTCTAGATGTCTCCTGAGGCAAGGGAAACAAAAGCAAAAATAAACTATTGGACTACATCAAAATAAAAACCTTTTGCACAGGGAAGGAAACTACCAACAAAACAAAAGGTAATCTATGAAATGGGAAAAGATATTTGCAAATGATATATCTGATGAGGGATTAATATCCAAAATATATAAAGAACAAAATATATAAAGAACTTCTATACCTCAACGCTAAAAAAACTAAGTTTGATTAAAAAATGGACAGAGAACCTAAAGAGCCATTTTTCCAAAGAAGACATACAAACGGCCAACAGACACATGAAAAGATGTTCAACATCACTCAGCATCAGGGACATGCAAATCAAAACCACAGTGAGAAATCACCTCACACCCGTCAGAATGGCTGCGTTAAAAAAGAGAAGAAACAGCAAGTGTTAGTGAGAAGGAGGAGAAAAAGGAACCCTGTGCACTGTTGGTGGGAATGTAAATTGGTACAGCCACTCTGGAAGACGGTATTGAAGTTCCTCATAAAACTAAAAATAGAACTATCTTATGATCCAGTAATTCCACTACTGGGTATTTAACCAAAGAAAATGAAAACACTAATCTAAGAGGATGTCTGCACCCCTATGTTTATTGAAGCATTATTTACAATAGCCAAGATATGGAAGCAACCCAGCTGTCCATCAAAAGATGACTGGGTAAGGAAGATGTGATGCGTATATACACACAGACACACAGGAATATTACACAGCCATAAAAAGGTGAGATCATACCATTGTACCAACATACAACATAGATGGACCTAAAGGGTATTATGATAAGTGAAATAAGTCAGACCAGGAAACAAATGATTCCATACAATTTTGCTCATACATGGTCTAGAAAACAAAACAGATGAATAAACAAAAAGCACAATCAGTCCTATGAATACAGAAAACAGACTGATGGTGGCCAGATTGGTGGAGCTGGATAGGCAAAATGGGTGAAGAGGAGTGGGAGATACAGGCTTCTAGTTATGGAATGAATAAGTCATGGGAATAAAAGTCACTATGTAGGGAACATGGTGGTACTGTGATAGTGTGGTATGGGGATAGATGGTAGCTACACTTCTGAGCACAGCATAACAGATGTTGAATCTCTGTGTTGTACATGTGAAACTAATATAACATTGTGTGTCAGCTATACTCAGATTTAAAAAGAGTAAAATATCCATTTAAAATTCTTATACAGCTACTTGTACCTTTTATGTGCCCAACTTTGTACTAAATCCACTAAGGAAGAGACAATCTCTTTTATTTTTATATATATTTTTTGAAGATTTTATTTATTTGAGAAAGAGAGTGAGTGAGAGAGAGAGCACAAGAAGGCAGTGGCAGGGAGAGGGAGAAGCAGACTCCCCACTGAGCAGGGAACCTGATGCGGGGCTCGATTCTAGGACCCTGGGATCATGACCCGAGCCAAAGGCAGCCGCCCAACCGTCTGAGCCACCCAGGTGCCCCAGACTTTCTCTTTTAAAATTTAGGTAGAAGATACTCTCTTCTCTGAATAATTTTATATAACTAGAAAGCATAAAGAAGAATTATTACGCTCTTAAATGTGAAACATTTGACACATTCAAACAGCATTAGGAGATGAACTGGTGTACAGATGAATAAGAGAGATGAGTATTGTAAGAACTTTGAGGATGTGGACGTGGTCGTGGTCTGGAATGTTAATGGGTAAGGTGACACGCAGGTTAGGCCTGAATGATAGGTAGGGTCTAAATGAATATAGAGGTTGAGAAGCATCCAAGTGAGAGGCATCGTGTATATGTCTCCTGATTTGGGAGTTAAGTCTAATGTCATTTTCAGCAATCAGCCAGTTTTCACTTTAGAAAACTGTTAAGTTCTCTGACCAATCAAGGGCTCATTTCTTTATCATCAGGCTGTAAACCCTGTAGAGGTGGCTTTGGTGACATGGCAGTCTGTGAAGGAGATGGTATTTGAAGGGGGCCCCCGTCCATGGATCTTGGAGCCCTCCCGTTTCTTTTTGGAGTTGAGCATGGAGAAGACAGAGAAAATTGAATTAACACAAGTCCGGCTGCCAGCCAAGAGAAAACAGAACCAGTATATCTACCGGGTCTTGTGCCTGGATTTAGGGGAACAAGTAAGTAGGGAAAAAATCTTTTTCTAACATTTCTTTTAGCAGTAATACCCCAAATCTTTTGTGCTTCTAACCATTCCTTTTCAGATCCTAACGGGTTTCATTTAGAGACTAGATAGGGAAATTCTTTTTTTTCTTCCAATTTTTTATTTAAATTCTAGTTAGTTAACACAGGAAAATTCTAATTATTGCTTAAAGTTTTTTTTAACTTTACTATTCCTTAAATGTACTCAAAGATTTCACTCATTTCAGAATTCTGACAGTCCATTAAATAGTTCAGGATCATTTTGTAGTAATGAACTTATTTCAATCACTTTATCACTATAATTCATTTGCTTGTTGTCTAAACTAGAGGATACATGGTTTCCCACCTCCAAAAAATGCAAGGAAGGGAAAATTGAAGCATTATCTATTAGCAATTTTGATTGGTTAGCAATTGTGAGTGGGGAGCAATTTTGAAGAATTAGTTAGATCTGTGCAGATAAGATAGTAAGTGTGTTGCCCTTTATCAGTTGAATTAGTTCTATTATTTTAGAGGTAGTGATGGATCCACCCACAGCTGTACCCTACTTCTGTCAAACCAGTAACAAAGGTTTGCAGTTTCACTAGGGTTAAGAATTCAGTGTATGACTCTGTAACCAGCCCACAAGGAATCGATGTATGATTTTAACTTAAAAAGAACTGAGCTTCTTTCTAACATCTCTTGTGAACTTTGTGTGTATGTGGCTGGCCGTCTGCAGTGTCAGAGTCCTCACCCCTGTTGGAGCCCTCTTGTCTTTTTTTTTTTTTTTTTTTTAAGATTTTATTTTTATTTATTTGACAGAGAGAGAGAGATCACAAGTAGGCAGCGAGGCAGGCAGAGAGAGGAGGGGAAGCAGGCTCCCTGCAGAGCAGAGAGCCCGATGCGGGGCTCGATCCCAGGACCCTGAGATCATGACCTGAGCTGAAGGCAGAGGCTTTAACCCACTGAGCCACCCAGGCGCCTACCCTCTTGTCTTTTGTCTCCACATTCTGTTATTCATTTGGTGCTTCCACCAGACAAAGGTTGAAACACAAGATAGATTTTATACTTTTTACCAACTGATAACAAATGATTTGGTGGAGAAAAAGACTGAAGTAATTGGTCAGAATTAGATTTTTTAAAAAATATTTTATTTATTTATTTGACAGAGAAACAGTGAGAGAGGGAACACAAGTAGGGGGAGAGGCAGAGGGAGAAGCAGGCTTCCTGCTGAGCAGGGAGCCCGACGCAGGGCTCAATCCCAGGACCCTGGGTCATGACCTGAGCCAAAGGCAGACGCCCAACCGACTGAGCCACCCGGGCGCCCCTCAGAATTAGATTTTTTAATGTTCTCTTTGTTTATAAATTTCCATGATACCCTTGTTTGTCTTAGCCACATGCTTCAGAACTATGATGATTATAGTGTCCAAAGGGATCCTATACTAGAGTTTGAATAATTCCGACACGTGTAGATTGGAATAACTGACATCAAGTATCTACCCACAATTGCCTATTGTTCTGCCGTTTCTTTAAAGGCTCTGACATTCCGGATTGGAAATCACCCAGGTGTCCTGAACCCCAGTCCTGCTGTTGAGGCTGTGCAGGTACGCTTCATGTGTGCCCACCCTGCCAGCATGTCGGTGACCCCAGTATACAGAGTGCCAGCTGGCGCCCAGCCGTGCCCTCTGCCACAGCACAACAAACAACTGGTAAGTACAGTGTTTCCGTCTAACTTGATACTTTTGTCTTCCACGCCTTAGAGATAAATGGTCAGAAGTATAGCTTTTGTCTAATTAAAGTGAAGGAAATACTTACTCGTTATTCATTCTCTGACAGCATCTGTAAAGAGGTAATTAAACTAGGTTAGAATTGGCTACACTTAGTGACACTTAGTTTGCTTACTGTACGTAGGGACATAGCTTGTAATTGTGGCAATAAACAATGGAGATGTCTCTAAACTTCCAGATAGTTTGGATAATATCTTTCCCGACCAGATCTTTCATTGCCATTATTAGTAAGTAATAGAATTTATCTCTATTCTAAAAAAAAAAAAAAAGAATTTATCTCTACTCTAAACCCACCATGAAGAATAATGATAAGCAATAATGTAACTGGTAGGACTTGAGGAATAAATGAGTTTTCTAACCTAGAAACTAGAACATCAGACTGTATACTAAATGAGATAGACTTTAATTACAAGCATAGGAGAATCGAAGTCCTTTCTTAGCCTATACTAAGAACAGAACAATTATTTCTGTTTTACAGATGGAGAATCTGAGACTCCTAGGGGTTGAGTAATTTCTCCAAAGGCATAAAGCTAGAAAATAGCATATTCTGTTCAACTACAAAGCACATGTTACTGACTTTTGTACTATTCTTTTTATTATAAAAGAACAAGAATATGATATGTTACAGGTTAGGAACTCATTTTTTTTCAGAACTAAATTCCACAGGAAATATTATTTGATGTTTATAAATGATGTACTCTTTTTAAAAAGATGTCTTTAGTTCAGAGAGAGAGAGAGCATGGAGGGAGGGGCAGAGGAAGAGGGAGAAACTCCAGTGGTCTCAGAGCTGAGCATGGACCCCGGCGCAGGGCTCCAGCTACAACCCTAAGATCAGACCAAATCAGCCAAAATCAAGAGTCTGACACTCAACGGACTGCACCACCCAGAGGCCCCTATAAATGATTTGCTTTTAAAAAGCACTTAGTTCCCCCTCTCCCTCTGCCTGCCTCTCTACCTGTGATCTCTCCTTTCTGTCAAATAAATAAATAAAATCTTTAAAAAAAAAAAAAAAGCACTTAGATGGAGCAGAATAAAAGTTATCCATATAATTGTCATTCAGTGTCACTTTTTTCAATTGAAATAATTTTTTTTTAAGATTTTATTTATTTATTTGACAGAGAGAGAGAGAGATCACAAGTAGGCAGAGAGGCAGGCAGAGAGAGAGGGGGAAGCAGGCTCCCCGCTGAGCAGAGAGCCCGATGCGGGGCTCAATCCCAGGACTCTGAGATCATGACCTGAGCCGAAGGCAGAGGCTTTAACCCACTGAGCCACTCAGGCGCCCCTCAATTGAAACAATTTAAATTTATAGAAAATTTGCAAGAAAAGGGGCGCCTGGGTGGCTCAGTTGGTTGAGCGTCCAACTCTTGGTTTTGGCTCAGGTCTGATCTCAGGGTGGTGGAATTGAGCCCCATGTTGGGCTCCATGCTCAGTGAGGAGTCTGCTTAGGATTCTCTGTCTTCCTCTCCCTCTGCCCCTCCCCCTTGATCATGTGCTCTCTCTGTCTGTCAAATAAATAAATAAAATCTTAAAAAATAAAAAAGAAAATTGGCAAGAAATTTTTTTTCGTGGCGGCATTTAGGAGTAATTTACAGACATACTTCCCCATACTTTAGAATTTTTTTTTTTATAATTAAGTACAATTTATATACTGTAAATTTCACCCTTTTAAAAGTGTACAAGTAAGGGGCACCTGTGGCTCAGTCAGTTAAGCGTCTGCCTTCAGCTCAGGTCATGATCTCAGGGTCCTGGGATCAAGCCCTGCATCCGGCTCCCTCTTGGGAGCCTGCTTCTCTCTTTCCCTCTGCCCCTCCCCCAGCTTGTGCGCACTCTCTCTCTCTCTCTTGATCACTCTCTCACAAATAAATAAATAAAATCTTTAAAAGAAAATAGCATTCAAGTAAGAGTTTTGCAGCCAACTCCAACTGGTCCAACTCCAGAATATTTTCATTTCCCCAAAAAGAAATGCACACCCAGTAGCAGTCACTCCCCACCCCCCACCCTAAACCCTGGAAACCACTATATGTCTCTATGGATTTGCCTATTCTGTACGTTTCATATAAATGGAGTCCTATAATATGTGGAGGCGCCCCTCTTTTGTCAATTTTTAAAAAGATTTTATTGAGAGAGAGAGAGAAAGAGCGGGGGGAGGGGCAGAGGGAGAGAGAGAAGCAGATTCCCTGCAGAGCAGGGAGCCTGATGTGGGGCTCATCCCAGGACCCTGAGATCATGACCGGAGCCGAAGGCAGACACTTAACTGACTGAGCCATCCAGGCGACCCTCTTTTGTCAAAAATTTTTTTTAAAGATTTTACTTATTTATTTGACAGAGAGAGATCACAAGTAGGCAGAGAGGCAGGCAGAAGGAGAGGGAGAAACAGGCTCCCCGCTGAGCAGAGAGCCCGATGCGGGGCTCGATCCCAGGACCCCGAGATCATGACCTGAGCCGAAGGCAGAGGCTTTAACCCACTGAGCCACTCAGGCGCCCCTCTTTTGTCAATTTTTAATAGAGTTATTTGTCTTTTTGTTATTAAGTTGTACACGTTTTTCATATATCCTAAGTACAGGTCTCTTTTCAGAGATATGATTTGCAAAAATTTTCTCCCATTTTGTGGGTTGTCTTCACTTTCTGGATGGTGTCTTTTGAAGCACAAAAGTTTTTGTATAGTGATGTCCAGTTTATCAATTTTATTGTTGGTGGTGGTTGTACTTTTGATGTCATATCTAAGAAATGATTGCCTAATCCAAGGACATAGATATTTATACCTGTGACTTCTTTTTATAGTTTTAGTCCTTACATTTTGGCCCTAGTCCATTTTGAGTTAATTTTTGTTTATGGTGTGAGGTTGGAGTGTACCTTCATTCTTTTGCATGTAGATAATCCAGTTGATCCAGCATCTTTTTTTTTTTTTAAAGATTTTATTTATTTATTTGACAGGAGAGAGATCACAAGTAGGCAGAGAGGCAGGCAGGGGTGGGGGGAAGCAGGCTCCCTGCTGAGCAGAGAGCCCGATGCTCCACCCAGGGGCCCCCAGCATCATTTGTTAAAAAGGTTGTTTTTATTCTTTGAATTGTCCTGGCACTCTTGTTAAAAAAAAATCTGTTAACCATAAATGTGAAGATTTATTTCTGGATTCTCAAATCTTTTTTATTAATTATATGTCTTTATGCCAGTAGCACACTGCCTTGGTTATCACAGCTTTGTAGTAAGTTTTGAAATTGGGAAGTGTGTTTTCTCCAGCTCTGTTCTTCATTTTCAAGATTGTTTTGGCTGTCCTTTTTTTTTTTTTAAGATTTATTTATTTGGGGCACCTGGGTGGCTCAGTCAATTAAGCATCTGTCTTTGGCTCTAGTCATGACCCCAGGGTCCGGGACTGAGCCCTGCGTGGGGCTCCCTGCTCAGCGGGTAGCCTGCTTCTCCCTCTCCCTCTGCCATTCCCCTGCTTGTGGCTCTCTGGCTCTCCCTATCTCTCTGTCAAATAAATAAGCTCAAAGCTGGGTGGCTCAGTTGTTGAGCATCTGCATTCAGCTCAGGTCATGATCCCAGGATCCTGGGATTGAGTTCCCGGCTCAGCGGGAAGCCTGCTTCTCCCTCTCCCACTCCCCCTGCTTGTATTCCCTCTCTCGCTGTGTCTCTCTCTGTCAAATAAGTAAATAAAATCTTAAAAAAAAAAGTCTTTGTCTACTAATCTCATGTCTGAGCATCTGCAGGGACAGTGTCCTTTTTTTTTTTTTTTAAGATTTTATTTATTGAGAGAGAGAGAGAACAGAGACAGAGGGAGAAGCAGCCTCCCTGCCGAGCAGGAAGCCTGATACAGGGCTCAATCCCAGGATCCTGAGATCACAACCCGAGCCAAAGGCAACTGATTAACTGAGCCACCCAAGCGCCGCAGGACAGTTTCTATTAACTGTTTTTTTTTTCCTGTGTATGGGCTAGAGTTCCTTTTCTTTTTTTTCCTGTGTATGGGCTAGAGTTTCTTTTCTTTTTTTTTTTTTAAGATTTTTATTTATTTGGGGTGCCTGAGTGGCTCAGTGGGTTAAAGCCTCTGCCTTCGGCTCGGGTCATGATCTCAAGGTCCTGGGATCGAGCCCCGCATCAGGCTCTCTGCTCAGCAGGGAGCATGCTTCTCCCTCTCTCTCTGCCTGCCTCTCTGTCTACTTGTGATCTCTCTCTCTCTGTCAAATAAATAAATACAATCTTTAAAAAATATATTTTTATTTATTTATTTGAGAGAGAGAAAGCACAAGCAGGGGGAGAGGGAGGAGGCGGCTCCCCACTGAGCAAGGAGCCCAACATGGAGCTCGATCCCAGGACCCCAGGATCATGACCTGAGCAGAAGGCAGATGCTTAACTGACTGAGCCACCCAGGCACCCCTACTTTCTTGTTTCTTTGCATTTCTAATGATGTTTTGTTGAAAACTTGACTTTTTTTTTCAGATTTTATTTATTTGCTAGAAAGCGTATGCGCACTCACAAGCAGGGAGAGTGGCAGACAGAGGGAGAGGGAGAAGCAGTCTCCCCGTGGAGCAGGGATCCTGATACGGGGCTAAATACCAGGACCCTAGGATGATGACCTGAACTGAAGGCAGATACTTAATGGACTGAGCCACCCGGGTGCCCCAAAACTTGACAGTTTAAATAGCATAATCTAGCAATTCTGAAATCATATTGTTCCCCTCACTAGGTTTTTGGTAGCTGTTCAGTGACCTTTCCTGAACTAGTTCTGTAATGTCTATATTCTTTTGTCCCCTGTGGCCACTAAAATCTCTGCTTGGTTAGCTTTGTGATCAACTAATTGTATGATATCAATTTCTTCAATTCCAGGCATTTTGGGGGAATTATATTAAATTTATATGTAAATTCAGAACAACAAATATTTATGATGTTGAGTCATCCTAGTCATCCTGTCTAATATATATACATAATATATATATATAGAGAGAGATCAAATCTAGATCAAAAATAAAAAATAAGCGTAAAGGATATTTTGAGGGACATTTGGGGAAAATTGACCAAAAGTCTGATTCTTATATTAGTCAGATTCTTATATATATTAGATGATATTGAATTAATATTCTTTTTTTTTTTAAGATTTTATTTATTTATTTGACAGAGAGAGAGATCACAAGTAGGCAGAGAGGCAGGCAGAGAGAGAGGGGGAAGCAGGCTCCCTGCTGAGCAGAGAGCCCGATGCGGGGCTCAATCCCAGGACCCCGAGATCATGACCTGAGCCGAAGGCAGAGGCTTAACCCACTGAGCCACCCAGGCGCTCCTTGAATTAATTTTTTTATGTGTGATAGTACTGTTTTTGTTACTTAGAATGTTCTCATTCATAGGAGTGCCTGCTAAAATATTTACGGGTAAAGTGCCATGATGCTTACATCATTTAGCAAAAAAGAAAAAAAAAAAGACACACGTACAAATGGAGGGGGGAAAGTAGAGGGAGAGAAAGATAAGGCAAATGGTAAATCTACATGAAGTGTTAAAATTCATACTATTCTTTCAACATATCTGTAGGTTTGAAAATTATCAAAGAGAGGCTCCTGGGTGGCTCAGTTGAGCATCCAACTCTTGGTTTCAGCTCAGGTCATGATTTCAAGTTCATGAAATTGAGTACCACATTGGGCTCTGTGCTCAGCAGGGAGTCTGCTTGAAATTCTTTCCCTCCCTCTACCTCTACCCCCACCCCAAATAAAAAAATAAATCTTAAAGAAAAAAAGAAAGAAAATTGTCAAAGAAAAAAGAATGGAATAAAATGAGCCCTAGCTTCAGGGGTATCTCACTGCCTCCTAAACTATTGTTTGTTTCTTTTTCTTTTTTTCTTTTTTTTTAAATATTTTATTTATTTATTTGATAGAAAGCATGAGCAAGCAGGGGGAGTGGGAGAGGGAGAAACAGACTCCCTACTGAGTGGGGAGCCCGACGCAGGGCTCAATCCCAGAACCGGAGATCATGACCTGAGCTGAAGGCAGACGCTTAACGACTGAGCCACCCAGGCGCCCTCCTCTTTTTTTTTTTAATGCAGATTCCTGTATCAAGCCTGAGGGACACAGTTCTGGAACTGGCAGTGTTTGATCAACACAGGAGAAAGTTTGATAATTTCAGTTCACTAATGCTGGAATGGAAATCATCAAATGAAACATTAGCTCATTTCGAAAATTATAATTCAGTGGAGATGGTAGCAAAAGATGACGGCAGTGGGCAGACTCGGCTACATGGTATTATGGTGACTTACAAATCCTTTTACATGTCTGCTAAGTGTTTCTGCACTAAGTATTTCCCTTGGGTGACAGTTTATTTCAGAGTTTGTCATATCTCTCTTTTCATCTTTGATCATTGTGTGTTTTAGCAAATGTAAATATAGATTTCTTGGTTGCAAAGTCAGGATCTAGGATCCAACATTTCTCACAAGAACATAAAATTAATTTTTAATGTATTTATTACCTATTATTTGCCCAATGTTATGAAAATTTCATTCACTTATTAGAGAAGCTTTATTGAGTGGGTGCTGCATCTAAGACCCTGTGCTGGGCACCTGAAGACAGAGTGCTGCATGAGCTAGCCATGGCGTCTGCCCTCATAGACTTCATATAAATATTTTTTAAAGATTTCATTTATTTATTTATTTTAGAGGAGGAGAGGGGCAGAGGGAGAGGAAGATAGAGAATCTTAAGCAGATTTCCCTGCTGAGTGCGGAGCCCAATGCGGGGCTCAATCTCATGACCCTGAGATCAAGACCTGGGCCAAAACCGAGAATCGGATTCTTAACCGACTGAGCCACCTAGGTGCCTCACTCATAGACTTTGTTTCTTTTTTCTTTTTTTTTTTTAAGATTTTTATTTATTTATTTGACACAGAGAGAGATCACAAGTAGGCAGAGAGGCAGGCAGAGGGAGGGGGAAGCAGGCCCCCCACTGAGCAGAGAGCCCGATGCGGGGCTCGATCCCAGGACCCTGCGATCATGACCTGAGCCGAAGGCAGAGGCTTTAACCCACTGAGCCACCCAGGCGCCCCTCACTCATAGACCTTGAATATTACAATTGTGTTGGTGTTTTGAAGGACAAATATGGGGTGCTTTAAGAGTTACAACAGAGAACCTAACCTAGTTCAGAACAGAGAAGGCTGCCCAAGAAAGTAACATTTACGCTGAGACCTGAAGGCCAAAAGGGGAGACAGAATGAGCAGAATAAGGTGAGTGAATCTTACAGAGGGACCAGAGGCACCAGCCAGAGTTCCGAGAGAGCGGCAAGCCCTCACGTGTCATCAGTCCTCAATCCTCTGCTTGTATCACATTTGCCAATTCACCAAGGCAGTCACCTGCCCAAACCGACTCAAGGCGGACAAGCACTGCTCAAGGACATGGGTACAAGCAGGCATGGTTCACTGAGGCCAGGGACAGGGAAGTCTGCCGCAGAGCAATCCCAAAGGTGAAGAACAAAAAGGGACGAGGGTAACTTGTAAGTTTCTGGCATGATGGTTTGGATGGATGGTGTAACCATTCATGGAATAAGAAACGCTTAGAGAAGTAAGATTCAGCCTTCTCTACACGCATGGGGAGCTCACCCACAGGCCAAGTCTAAGAGCTCTGCTAGGGAACACGGCAGCACAATACTCATGTGTGTAATACTGTAATACTCTAATACCAACAATATGGTACACTTAGTGTGAAAACCGGTAGCAAGGAGGGGCGCCTGGCTGGCTCAGTCAGTGGAGCGTGCGACTCTTGATCTCAGGGTTGTGGGTTCGAGCCCCACATTACATGTAGAGATTACCTTAAAATCTTAAAAAAAAGTAGCAAGGAAAGAGATGCTCTTTACATGCTGTAACAATCAACCACCAGATGCCATCAGTGCTGCTTCTGTTTTCTGATTTCATCCCTTCCTCTAACTCTGTCACTGTGTCCCCCTCATGTCTGTCGCATGTTACCACAGTGGCCTCCTGGCTGACATCCCTCTGTCTGCTGCCCTCCACTCTGCCCTCCACACTAGATTACCTTCCTAAAATACGAATCTGTGCCTCTTTCTTAAAATTCTCGTTTTGGGGCATCTGGGTGGCACATGCGGTTAAGCATCCGACTCTTGGTTTTGGCTCAAGTCTTGACCTCAGGGTCCTGAGATTGAGCCGTGCATCAGGCTCTGAGCTCAATGGGGTGTCTGCTTCTCTCTCTCTCCCTCTGCCCCTGCCCCGCTCACTCTCTGTCTCTGTCTCAAATAAGTAAATAAATACATCTTTTAAAAAATTGTTTTGGCTACTGTGGCCTGAACTCTATGACATGCCGAGCACTGCACCAAATGCTTCACATGCATTTTCTCACGTCACCCTCATAACAGCCCTGAGAGTGACGGTATTACTCCCATGATGGCACTGTGCTCCTCCATCATTTATCGAGTTCTTACTGTATCCCAGGGGCAGTTTTAAGGTCTGAGATTACAACGGTGAAATAGGTGAAGCAGCAAGCTCCCTGACACCGAAGCCTATGCTCTCAGCACTCTATCCTGTCACCACACTGCTGGCGGGACGCCCCGTGTCTTTCCGGATAAAATTCCAATGGTGCAGCTTAACAGACCAAGCCCCGCCTACCTCTCTGGCTTCACCTGCTGTTACTAGCCATGTATACGCTACATTTTCCTCACGCTCAACAGCTTTATTTATTTATTAAAAAAAATTTTTAAGGTTTTATTGTTTTAAGTCATCTCTACACCCCATGTGCGGCTTGAACTGGTGACCGTGAGATCAAGAGCTGCACACTCTTCCGGCCGAGCCAGCAAGGCAGCCCCACTCAACGACTTGATATCCTGAGTCATGACAAGGCTTCTTGTCCCTCTTCCCTTTCATGTGTTTATGTTTTCTTTTCTTGCACCGTCACGGGGCTGAAATTTTCCTCTTGCCCTCTGTGAGTTTTCTGTTCCTCTATTACCAGTCGAAGGAAAGTATTCCTTTTCTGTGCTCTGTACCTCCTGCTCTAGCAGCACTCACCACACGGTATGGTAGTGGTTGGTTAGCCTCGCAATCACCACACTAACCCTTCAGGCTCTTGGAAAGCAAGGATTGTGTATTCTTGCTCTTCATCTCTGCCTCCTCATTACCTGGCGTAGTCCCTGCTATGCAGTAGCCCCCAACAAACCTTTGTTTGTGGATGCATCATGCGGAACTGTCCCAGATTCAGGCACGATCATACTGCTGTGTTGAGGATAAAACAAGAGTTGACTTAAGTGGCAGATTTATGGTAAAGTTTTAAAAAGAAAGAAAAAAAAGAGTGAATATGTAAAACAGGATCAGATTGTAGAAAGTTTCCAATACTAGTTGAAGGAGTTTGAATTGCTCTAATGAGGAATAGCTATTTAAAGTGGATGAGATGGGGCACCTGGGTGGCTCAGTGGGTTAAAGCTTCTGCCTTCGGCTCAGGTCATGATCTCGGGGTCCTGGGATCGAGCCCCACATCGGGCTCTCTGCTCGGCGGGGAGTCTGCTTCCCCCTCTCCCTCTGCCTGCCTGCCTACTTGTGATCTCTCTCTCTGTGTCAAATGAATAGAATCTTAAAAAAAAAAAAAAAAAAAATGGATGAGATGAGAGGCGCCTGGGTGGCTCGGTCGGTTAAGCCTCTGCCCACATCGGGTTTCCTGCTCAGCGGGGAGCCTGCTTCTCCCTCTCCTTCTGCCTGCTGCTCCCCCTTCTTGTGCTCTCTCTCTCTCTCTCTCTCTCACTGTCAAATAAATAAATAATAAAAATTAAAAAAAAAACATTTTATTTATTTGAGAGAGAATGAGCACGAGCAGGGGAGAGGGAGAAGCAGGCTCCCCACTGAGCAGGAAACCCGATGTGGGCAGAAGCTTAACTGACCGAGCCACCCAAGCACCTTCCTCACTCCCAATTTTTAAATCAAGCAAAAATTTCCCCATACACTGTTGTCAGTCTATGTTTGGACTCACAGACCGTTAGAGCTGGAAAGAATTTTAGATTTTGCCTGGCCCAATCCCTCATTTAATAAACTGAGAAATAAAGTGCTTGCCCAGAGTCACATAGAAATATAATAGCAATCAACACAAAAACTCAGTTTTCTGTTTCTTGTGTTTCCCCACAAAGTATTTTTTTCTTCCTGCAATAGAATATCATTTGGAAAAAATTAGGGTAGAATGTGGTTTTCTGGAGACATTTTTGTAGTCTACATGTTACCATTTCTCACATGTCTCCAGGTCATCAGGTCCTTAAAGTACATCAGTTAAAAGGAACTGTACTCATTGGAGTCAATTTTGTGGGCTACTCAGAGAAGAAGAGTCCAGAGGTAAGAAATAGAAATCACTGAAATTTAAGGCTCTTCATTTCTAACTTAAAAAAAAGAACAAACATCACTTATAACTAATGTAAATCTGAGAACTATGCACCTCTCTGATTCTGTTATCTTTGGCATGTGAAAGAACACTGGAATCTTCTCTCAACTGAGGAGTTAAAAGTTTATACTCACCTTTGTGGTGGTTGTGCATTTCTAGAAACTTTCCAGCTTGCCCAGATCCGCGACTGTGGAGCTGCTCCTGGTGGACGACGTAGGCGTGCTGCCCGACAGCGCCACCATCTATAACCACCCTGACGTGAAGGTGACAGTGGGAGGGGCCCAGGCCAGTGGGGTCCGACTGGAGCGGAAGAGTGTGACGTGCTTGAGACTAACAGTATGGCAATAAAAAAAGTCCACTTATGTGTTGAAAACTACTGATAAGCATATGCAACCTATGTGTAATAATTAGGTGCAATATCCTTGGTAGTAATACTATAATAATCCTAGTTTGTCTTTGGTCCAAAGAGAATGGAGTATTGTGTGTCTCGTCTTTCCATAGGAGATATTTAGCCTTGTGGAAGGATCTGGTTATTTTCTGGTCAACAGCAGTGAACAGGACATTGTCACCGTCACTTACATGGAAGCAGAAAGCTCTGTCCAGGTGAGGTCTAGAGATAGTCCCAGGTTGCTAGTCTCAGGTCAAAGTTCATCCTTACGAGAATGACTGGAAAAACTCCATTGTATGTCTCAGACTTGTTATAAAAGTAACATTTACCTCATTTTTTTAACCTTCATAGATTCTCCAACCCAAAACAAGCATGTTTTTTTTTCTTCAACTAGCTGGGAAATTTTTGTTTCTAATTGAACTGAGACAGTGTAGATGACATCTAATTGTAAGATTTCCATGAAAAGAAGGTTCATTTCTATAAATTTCAAAGCACAGAACTGTGTGGATAATTCGTCATACTGTTGACTTCATGACCTGAGTATACGGTTTTATCCAGGATGCGACAATTCAATATATGAAGCTGTCTTCGTAGTCAATACACCAAGGGATTTGCTTTTAGTTGACTTTTAGTAATAAAAAGAATCCCTTCTATTAACATATGTGTATATTTCCTTTCCCTCTAAGAGCTCAGAGAAATTTAGCTTACGTTGGTCATACTGTTTAAGGGGGGAGATCGCAGCACTGGGGACAGGGTGTGAAAGTAGATGCTGCGCGGGGCAGGAGCCGCAGACGTGCCGGAAACCAGGTTCTTCCCATGCTTCCTCCTCCACTGGCGGTTTCAGCGTATCTTCACGAAATCCCTTCCCTGTTCATAATTAAGAAGCTGGATATGTGTGTTGGATTCCGCTTGAATTCAGTCAACTTAAACCTTGCTCTTTATCGGTTAGTATTTGTTAAGGGTGCACATTTTGCTGTGCCTGAAGCATGTGATGTGACCTCTCAGTTCCCATCACAAAGGAAGTAAGTTGTTGTATCTTGTGCTTTGAATGAAAATAGTTGCTTCGATTATGTTTAGAGCGTGTGTGCTTCCTTACGCAGCTGCCGTCTTCTTCCTTCCAGTTGGTTCCAGTACACCCTGGGCTTCTCACTTTGGAGGTCTATGATCTGTGCTTGGCTTTCCTGGGCCCAGCAGTGGCCTACCTCAGGGTGTCAGACATACAAGAGCTGGAGCTTGATCTGATCGATAAGGTGAGAGGCGTTTGCAGTTTCGCATCGGAAAGGCAGGCCTCGCTCTGGCCCTGTGGCCCCACTTTAAATAGTCTGTATGGCTCCCGCACGTGCGGCAGGGCCTCCAGTGAGGTGAGCGGAAATACCGTCCTTAAAGAACAACATTCCAACGTTGTAAGATGAGTAGAGTATTGAAGAGCAGATAAACTAGCACATGTCCGTTAGGGTTATTGGATAAAAGGCTGACCAGGAACATTCAGAACAAACAAAATAGTTTGTCACCCTCAAAGCGTTAGTTAGACTGTCCTTGGTGAATGAAACACTTCCACTAAAATTCCCTTTCTCTTTTAACTACTAGGTTGAAATAGGTAAAACTGTGTTAGTGACTGTGAGGGTTCTTGGCTCTTCCAAACGCCCATTCCGAAATAAATACTTCAGAAACATGGAGCTTAAACTGCAGCTGGCTTCTGCCATCGTCACCCTGACGTGAGTGCCGCCTCCGCACTTCCTTCTCCCTGTGCTGGGCATCAAGAGCCAGCTCTCCCTGCGTGCCTTCACATCTTCTTCTCTCCTTTTCTGCCGCAGTGCCTTTCAGCCCATACTGTGCCCCATCTCCAGCCCTCTACAAAGTACCCCTTCCACACCCTCAGATGTGTTGTTTAGGGACAAACTCACGTGTCCTGTATATTTCCGTTTATGAAACTTCTCCTCGGATGATATCCTCTGGGGTGCCTCAGGATGGAGGACCTTCAAAAATCTATCTAGAGGGGTGCCTGGGTGGCTCAGTGGGTTAGGCCTCTGCCTTTGGCTCAGGTCACGATCTCAGGGTCCTGGGATTGAGCCCCACATCAGGCTCTCTGCTCAGCAGGGAGCCTGCTTCCCCCTCTCTCTGCCTGCCTCTCTGCCTACTTGGGATCTCTCTCTCTCTGTCAAATAAATAAAATCTTTAAAAAAAAAAAATCTATCTAGAAGCGGAGGCGCTGGTATTCCCCTCTGCAAAGGGGACAAGCTGCTTTAGTATTTGCAGTTTTGCCAGTCTTATGTTTATGTTGCCCTTGTTCCTTTCTGGCCTTAGAACAAATATTTAGCCTTCAGGAGCTTCCTGCCATTGCCATGAACTTTGTCTTGACTCTGGAAATTTATTTTCTGGCAGTTCCCTTGAGCTAGAGTTAAAATGAGCAGAAAATGTTATACACCTTAGAAAGAAGCATAACTTGGCTACTCTTAAAATCAAATCTTTTTTTTTTTTTTTTTTTTTTTTTAAGGATTTCATTTATTCATTTTGGGAGGGGGTTTAGGGTGAGGGAAAGGAACTGGCAGACTCCGTGCAGAGCCCGGCAAGGGGCTCCATCCCACGGCTCCAAGACCAGGACCAAAGCCAAAACCAAGAGTTGGACGCTCAACTGACAGCCACCCAGGTGTCCCAAAATCAAATCTTTCTTACCTAAAAACACACATGTCTTTGCAGGCTAATGGAGGAACAGGATGAATACTCTGAAAATTATATCCTTCGAGCTGTCTCTATTGGGCAAACCACACTTGTGGCTATTGCCAGGGACAAGATGGGAAGGAAATTCACATCAGCTCCTCGCCAGATTGAGGTAAGGAAATTATCTCATCCAAAATTAATGCCTCATCTTTTTTTAGCTATATTCATCTTTTTCTGTTTACTTTGCACAAGTTAAAAATTATTTGGCTCTGTAAAATGATAGTTGTCTAACTCTTGAAACAATACATAATATGTTTTAGGCTTTTGTTTTTCTGCATAAAAGTAATATACTTCTTGTAGAAAATGTGAAAGCAAAAGAAATAATAAAGATGCAAAATGAGGGGCGCCTGAGTGGCTCAGTGGGTTAAAGCCTCTGCCTTCCGCTCAGGTCATGATCTCAGGGTCCTGGGATCGAGCCCCACATCGAGCTCTCTGCTCAGTGGGGAGCTTACTTCCCCCTCTCTCTCTGCCTGCCTTTCTGCCTACTTGTGATCGCTCTCTGTCAAATAAATAAATAAAATCTTTTAAAAAAAAAAATGCAGAATAAAAATCACCTATAATTCCACTACTTAGAGGCAACTGTTCGTTATTAATAATCCTTCACTTCTTCCCCATGCTTATTTAACATAGATGAATCATACTGCTTTTTTCATCTTAATCCTTTATCAAAAGTATTTTCTATGTCATTAAAAGCTCATTGTTGGGGCGCCTGGGTGGCTCAGTAAGTAAGCGTCTGCCTTCGGCTCAGGTCATGATCCCAGGGTCCTGGGATTGAGTCCTGCATCGGGCTCACTGCTCAGCCTGCTTCTCCCTCTCCCTCTCCCTGCTTGTGTTCCCTCTCTCGCTGTCTCTCTCTCTGTCAAATAAATAAAATCTTAAAAAAAAAAAAAAACCTCATTGTTGACCATGTGTTGGCAAGTGTTGAAGCTGGGTAATAGGTACCTGTACCTGAGAGTTCATTATACTGCTCTCTCTACTTTTATATATGTTGGGGAAAAAGAAAGATAATTATAAACATAACTTTAATGACCACTTTTAGGGCACCGGGGTGGCTCAGTCGGTTAAGCGTCTGACTTTGGCTCAGGTCATGATCTCAGAATCGAGTCCCAGGTCGGGTTCTTTGCTCAGCGGGGGGTCTGCTTCTCCCTCTCACTCTCCTCTATGCTCTCCCCCCACTCTCTCTCTCAAGTAAATAAATAAAATCTTTTTAAAAAATGACCACTTTTGGGGCGCCTGGGTGGCTCAGTAGGTTGAGGCCTCTGCCTTCGGCTCAGGTCATGATCTCAGGGTCCTGGGATCGAGCCCTGCGTCGGGCTCTCTGCTCAGCGGGGAGCCTGCTTCCCCTTCTCTCTCTGCCTGCCTCTCTGCCTATTTGTGATCTCTCTGTCAAATAAATAAATAAAATCTTTTTTAAAAAATGACAACTTTTATTCCAATGAGTGGACATATAATTTTTTAAGCATTCTCATTTATAATTTTTTGCTATTATAAATAAAATTTATATTTATAAAGTAAAATACATGTCTGTGTATAGGATTTTTTCTTTAGAATAAGCTGCATGATCATTTATTATGAAATTGATTCTAGTCTGTCCCTGTTGTCTTTTTGGTCTTTTCCTTTAAGGTGTTTCCTCCATTCAGACTTGTTCCAGAGAAAATGACACTGATTCCAGCTAACATGATGCAGGTGATCTCAAAGTCAGGAACTACGATTTACCCTTTCTTCTCACCCTCCTCTGCCCCACCTCCACATTCATGCACACCCTTCTTCCTATTGACCTCCTCTTGTCTACTCCCAGCCAAGTAGAGCAGGACCTGATAAAGAAGAAAATTAGTACTTTCCTGTCCCCTAATGAACAGGGTATAACCTACCTCTGGGAGCCCCATAGGTCATATGTGGCACTTGTGTTTCTTCTGCATATGAGTTGATGTGGGATATGACCGTTGGGAAGTGGCGGAGAGTAAGAGGTCAAATTGCTCGGACAAAATGTTGGGAAAAGAGATGGGATTTCTCCCCATGTTGCAGGCATTTACTGGCATGTTTCAATTCCAGGTAATGTCTGAAGGTGGCCCCCAGCCCCAATCTATCATTCACTTCTCTATCAGTAACCAGACCGTGGCTGTTGTGAATAGGCGAGGGCAAGTTACAGGGAAGGTAGTCGGCACGGCTGTGGTCCATGGCACCATCCAGACAGTAAATGAAGATACTGGCAAAGTCATTGTGTTTTCCCAGGTATTGGTTCTTTGCTCTGCTTCCACTTTGCCATCTGGGAACCAAACTGGGACATGTAGGGTGGTGATGAGCAGGGTGTCAGTAGCTCAGAAAAACCCTTTGAGTCCCTCACCTGGCATTCTCTTAACCAAGCACGGGAAATATGTAATCTTTAGTGAAGACCCCACAGAGTATTTGGCATTGGTATAAGACATAGTCCCTATCCTTTAGGAATTGTTTAGGGAACAAAACAAACACATCTAACGGCATATGTTTTTGTCGAATGGCCCGAACAACGAAAGGCTAGTCACCGTAAGCAGCTCTGTCCCCGCACAGACTCTCCCTCAGCCTACGCTTGCTTCTACCTGTTGGGCAGGACGAAGTGCACATCGAAGTAGTTCGGCTAAGGGCGGTGAGGATCCTCGCAGCTGCTACTCGACTTGTCACAGCGACCGAGGTCAGTAGGGCGGCTCTGTTCTCGGTGAGTCCGGGAGGGCCAGCCGGGCAGGACGCACGGCACAGTGCTCCTTCCTTTTTTCAGATGCCAGTTTATGTCATGGGAGTGACCAGTACCCAGACCCCTTTCTCCTTCAGCAATGCCAACCCTGGACTCACATTCCATTGGTCCATGAGCAAGAGGGACGTGTTGGATCTAGTACCCAGGCATTCAGAGGTATGAGCGTGTCTGCTTATTATATCATCTCAGGGACGTCGATATGAAATTTGCCTTATTTCGTCAAGTTTGAGACTGATTTCACTTTCTAAACTGCACAGTATTACTACTTACCTCCTTTTCCCTTTGTTCTCTGAACTCTAGAAACCTACAAATGATATGAAAAATTCAATTCGAATACTCAGATAATGCTGTGTAATTTTTAATATGCTTTGCTAGAATAAGTTCTCAAAAACAGTGTTCCCTTCAGTATTGTATCCGCGAGGGTTTGCTATGACCCGTGAGTGGCAGCATGTGATGAATGCGAGGCGCGCGCACAGGCGCGCTTCACGGCACTGGGCTCCGCTTCGCTGGGCTGGGGTGGCGCGTGTTTTTACAGGCGGAAGCTTTGTGGCGACCACAAGTCTACCAGCGCCATTTTTCTGACAGCATTCGCTCACTCTGTACCTCTGTGTCACATTTTGGTAATTCTCACAATATTTCAAACTTTGCCATTATTATTTTATTTGTTATGGGGACCTGTGATCGATCAGTGAGTATGATTCCCTGAAAGCTCAGATGATGGTTAGCATTTTTTAGCAGTCAAGTATTTTTAATTAAGATAGATACACTGTTCTAGACATAATGCTATTTATTGCACACCTAATAGACTAACAGTATAGTGTAAACATAACTTTTATGTGCATTGGAAAACCAGAAAATTCATTTGACTTGCTTTATTGCAACATTTGCTTTACTGTGGTGGCCTAGAGCTGAACCTGCAGTAGCTCTGAGGTGAACCTGTGCTCTGGGATAAGTGAAAATAGCTCTGACATCTTAATGCACGCAGCACTAAGCCTTCCTCCAAAACCTGAGGAAGGGAGGGAGGGAGGAAGGGAAGGAGGAAAGAAGGAGAAAGAAAAGAGAAAAGAAGGAAGGAAAGAAAGGAAGGAAGGAAACAGAGAGAAAAAAAAAGAAAGAAGTGGATACTACAGACTAACCGTAGTTGTCACCAGATGGTCAGTTGGAGAGAACCCACCCAAAGGTCGTCTGGGGACAGTGGCAGATCCTTAGGAAGAAGGAACCTGCAGCCAAGTTACCCGGTAGGTCACGACTCAGTGCCCACAAGAACAAAGAATTAGAGGTAGGTCTTGGGAGAGAACAGAGAAGTTACAGGAGCTAGAATTAAGGTATTTCTGGAGCCAGCTAAAAAGAAAAGCGAAGTCTGAAAAAAAAGTTAAAAATCTATTTGTAATCCTCCTAAAAACATTCTGGATCTGGAGTCTAGGAAAACTCTGGTGTTTGGGTCTTCCGTGTCCCGTGGGCTCCCCTGAGCCTGCTTATACTCAGAATCGGGGGCACATGGAACTGTGCCGAGTGTGGCAGGTTCTGCTGCAGGGATTCAGCCCCGCTTCTGGACCAGCCAACGGAGATGGTGGTGAAAAGAGCGGATGGCATAGGCCTTTAGCATCTGTTCTATTTCTCCCTTTCTCCCGCTTCATCTAAAGCCCGACTCTTGTCTCTAGGAAAAGCCATTGAGAGCCCCACACAGAGTTTCCCCTCCTGCCTCAGATCCCGTGGGAGGAGCCGAGCCGGCCCCACATGGAGGTCTCCTGCGCTGCGGGGTCAGCCCTCAGAGTCACTTGGGTCAAACATATTCTAAACCACTTGTTCCTTAGCACAGGACCTCCCTCCAGACAGCCGACTGAGATCTACATAACGGAAATGGGAAGCTTTCTGAAGGGGAGGAGGGAAATGGATTTTGGAAGTTGGGGCTCTGTGAGTCAAGAGAGCAAGAAAGGTCTTGAGGGCTCCAGACAGCAAAAAGGAGAAAGAGGACTTGAAACGAGTCCCCCAAAGGTAGGCAGGTGTCATCCTCCAACATCAATGTCACAAATCAGGTCTCAACCAGTAAAAGACTGGGATCATTCCTTGCATATTTTCAGACTACAATGCCTTGAAACTGGAACTCAATCACAAGAGGAAATTTAGAAAGAACTCAAATACATGGAGGCTAAAGAGCATCCTATTAAAGAGTGAATGGGTCAACCAGGAAATTAAAGAATTTTTTAAAAATCATGGAAGAAGTCTTAATGTTGGCCCTGCCTTCCCGATGGCCTGATCCAGTCTGGGCCAGAGCGGTGGGGAGATGGCCCGCTGGGGTGAGCCTAGTCCCGAAAGAGCTCTGCCTTCCTTGACACTACTCTGAACTCCAGGGGTAGATTGTGTCACTTCTCCCAGTTTGAGTTCTCCTACCTAAAGCCATTTTAGAAACGCCTTCTTTCGTTTTCATTCTTCTGTCAGTGGATTGACTTTGAGATAACATGAGACTGTTGCAGAGGCTTGCCAGAATTGGTTGAGTGCTATACACAGAGTTTACTTTAGGGGTGACTGTGTTGCTGGGAATATGAAAAGAAATAACTATGAAAATAATCCCTGGTACTCTAGTTCTTTTCTACAGATCTATCTAGCATACATTTTCTTTATTGTTACAACACAAGGGGAAGGGCACAGTGATTATTAATGAATATTTCTTAATCCGTTCCTGTTTTCCAGGTTTTCCTGCAGCTCCCGGTAGAGAATAACTTTGCCATGGTTGTCCACACAAAAGCAGCTGGTCGGACCAGTATCAAAGTCACTGTCCGCTGTATGAACAGTTCCTCTGGGCAGCTCGAGGGGAATTTGTTAGAACTGTCTGATGAAGTTCAGATCCTGGTAAGGTCCCAAACCTAAATTTTGTTTTCACGTATCAAGGAGAAGAAATTTATATTCTCTTATCATCCATGAGGAGCTTGGTCTGGCTAGAGGTAGAGAAAGTGCTCGAGGGAGCCCTAGAACAGGCTCATAGTTTCTAGAGTTTTGTCATTCTTGCTATTTGCATCTATATAAGTACTGATATTAGAAACTAAGAACGTGCACTCCTCTCAACTCCCCACACGATAAACACAGGATATGAAACCATAATAACTAAAGACAGATTCATTTCTGAGCTGCTCTCCTAACATAGATATTACGATCCCATCCACTTAGGAGATCTAACCCTAACTTCCAGTAAGGTGTTAAGAGCATGGACGGTCGGTTTCTACTGGTGTTCTCAGGCCGAACGCTAACTGGCCCTATTGTTTTTAGTGTTCAAAAGAAAAATGATCATCTGTGGGGGGCGAATAAGTTTCTCTGCCTCTGATTTAGGACTGATTTTTTTTTCTTTTTCTATTCTTCTCCTTATTTTGGTTTTGTTTCTCTGATTCAGTGAGGGGTAGAGGAAAGAGCATTTTACTAGGAAGTAGAAAACCTGAATAATGTCCCTTGCTAATTTATTATTATAGGTTTTTGTTCTCAAATCTCTTTTCAGGTAGCCAGAGCTAAAATTAGAAATTTCAAAATTATTTTAGACCTAATATCTAAGTGATACAGAGGATGTGGTCGGTCAGTGTAGCTTCATCAGGAGCAGGGCTAATAGTAGATTTGTATTCTAGAATACCGAGGTATGTTTTAAGTGTCTGGCTCACTTGGAAAAGGGTGTTGCAGACCCTCAGGCTAAGCTGAAGTGAGATAGACGTTGATTTGTAGTTGATATGAGAGCAAAGGTCATAGTTTTGTCTTTTCCAGAAATGAGAGAGACGTTATTTTCTCACTTTAGGTGTTTGAGAAGCTCCAACTGTTCTTTCCGGAGTGCCAGCCTGAGCAAATTCTGATGCCCATGAATTCCCAGCTCAGACTCCACACCAACAGGTGAGGAGAGTGGGGAAGGGCAGGCCAGGTTCCAACCTTACCCTTAGGAACATGGAAAGAGCTCTTGCCTTATAGGTGATTTTTCTAACCCACAGATAAGTTTTTTTAGCTGAAGTGAAATTCATGTTACATAAAATTAACCATTTAAAAAAATTTTTTTTAGGATTTTATTTATTTATTTGAGAGCAAGAGAGCACAAGCAAGGGGGAGCAGCAGGCAGAGGAAGAAGCAGGCTCCCCACTGAGCAGGGAGCCCGATGCGGGGCTCAATCCTAGGACCCAGGAATCATGACCTAAGCCAGAGGCTTAACCAACTGAGCCACTCAGGCACCCCAAAATTAACCATTTTATTTATTTTTAAGGATTTTATTTATTTATTTGACAGAGAGATCACAAGTAGGCAGAGAGGCAGGCAGAGGGAGAGGGAGAAACAGGCTCCCTGCTGAGCAGAGAGCCCGATGTGGGGCTCAATCTCAGGACCCCGAGACCATAACCTGAGCCGAAGGCAGACGCTTAACAAATGAGCCACCCAGGTGCTCCAAATTAACCATTTTAAAGTGGACATTTTCTTTTTTTTTTTCTTAAACATTTTTTTTTAAAGATTTTATTTATTTATTTGAGAGAGTGACAGTGAGAGAGAGCATGAGAGGAGAGAAGGTCAGAGGGAGAAGCAGACTCCCCATGGAGCTGGGAGCCCGATGCGGGACTCGATCCCGGGACTCCAGGATCATGACCTGAGCTGAAGGCAGTTGCCCAACCAACTGAGCCCTCCAGGTGCCCCTAAAGTGGACAATTTCGTGGCATTTAGTACATCACAGTATTGTGCAACCATCACCTCTGTCTAGTCCAGAACATCTTCGTCACTGCCAAAGGAGACCCCACCCATCAGCAGTCACTCTAACCTATTTATTTGAGAGACAGAGAGGGAGAGAGAGCAAGCACGAGTACGGGGAGGGGCAGACTCCCTGCCAAGTATGGAGCCTGACGCGGGGCTTGATCCCAGAACCCTGAGATCATGACCTGAGTCACCCAGGCGCCCCTCTTTCATTCCTTTTAATGACTAAATAATATTCTATGTTACGGATATAACATATTTAGTCTATCCATTCATCTGTTGTTGGACATTTGGGTTGTTTTCACCTTTTGGCTATTGTGAGCAATGCTACTCTGAATAATCACACACAACTATTTGTTTGAATATCTATTTCAATCCTTTTAGCTAAATCTTTTATTATTTTAAAGATTTTATTTATTAGAGGAGAGAGAGAGCGCACGAGTGAGGGTGGAGGGGCAGCGGGAGGAGAAGCAGACCCCCCGCTGAGCAGGGAGCCTGATGCGGGGCTCGATCCCAGGACCCTGGGATCATGACCTGAATGGAAGGCAGACGCTTAACCAACTGAGCCACCCAGGCGCCCTAGCTGAGTGATTTTTAATGACAAATATGTGGTAGCATGTGATTTTTAGAGAGATAGGCATAATCCAAATGCAGACTTTTACTTGAGGAACAAATAAGCACACGACACGGAGAAAGGCAAGTGGTTCCCTCAGAGTACAGCTTCTGACAGTAACCCTGGCAGTCTCCTTTCTTTCTGCTCAGAGCCCCCAAGAGATGCCACCTGTTCCGTTTGTTCCGTAGGGAAGGGGCCGCTTTTGTGAGTTCCCGTGTTCTCAAGTGTTTCCCTAACTCATCTGTCATCGAGGAGGATGGTGAAGGGCTCCTGAAAGCTGGTTCCATTGCCGGTACTGCTGTGTTGGAAGTCACTTCTATAGAACCTTTTGGAGTCAACCAAACGACCATAACTGGAGTTCAGGTGCGTTCAGGGACTTGCTCAAAAAAAAATAAAAGGAATACCATGGCCTGAAGAGGCAGATTTCCTGGTTTAGGAACTAGGAACTTCCCTGGAAGTCAGAACAGACTGTAGGATAAGAGGACAATCTTGGCATGGATATAAGCCATCAAATTAAAAGTGGCCTTTAGAGGCCTTGTTATAAGAGGGCTTAGCCTCCAATTGGTATACTTGCGAGCAGTGTTGGCAAAAGGGTGTGGGAGAGGGTGGAACTATTGCTACCAAAATTAGGCTTTGTTATTAGAATTAAAAAATTAGTCTAACATGGGGCACCTGGGTGGCTCAGTGGGTTAAGCCTCTGCCTTCAGCTCAGGTCATGATCTCAGGGTCCTGGGATCGAGGCCCCGCATCGGGCTCCCTGCTCAGCGGGGAGCCTGCTTCCCCCTCTCTCTCTGCTTGCCTCTCTGCCTACTTGTGATCTCTCTCTCTCTGTCAAATAAATAAATAAAATCTTTAAAAAAAAAAAAAGATTCTCTCTCTCTCTTCCTGCCGCTCCGCCTGCTCGTCCATGTGCACCCTCTCTCTCAAGTAAATAAATAAAATCTTAAAAAGAAAGCTCCAACTTCTCTCCACATTCTCTCAGCTTTAGTAATTAAGGAGCCATTTCCTGTACAGTCGTATCTCTTGTTCGACTCTGACTTAAGTCATCCCAGATGAGGAGCTGTTTCCTATGAAAGAAGAACCCGTTTTTTCTGCGGCTTGTGAACCTCAGAATCTCTCGCAGCTCCTCCCCAGCGGCCCTGCTCCCACAGGTGGCGCCAGTGACATACCTGCGGATGAGCAGCCAGCCCAAGCTGTATGCCGCCCGAGGGAGGGCTCTGCCAGCCTTTCCTGTGGGCGTGTCTCTCACCTTCGTGGTCCACTTCTATAACAGCATTGGAGAGAAATTCCACACACACAACACCCAGCTGCATCTGGCTCTGAACAGGTGTGGACTCAAAGGGACGCTGTCCGTGTTGGGGGAGAGACTGTGCAGATGGGCTAGGGCCGTCCAGTAAGTCCCTCTCATGTTCTCTACTCGGAGGCTCATCTTTCTTTCATTAGGACGGGAGACCCCAGAGGGTGCTGGTTGTTTAACGAAGAAGTATTTCGGGGTGTCTTCAATCTGTCAAGCTCTCGTTCACAGAAAGCCCCCGCGGGGAGCTGGGAGGAAGAGTATTATCAAAAAGCTGTACTGGGGGGCGCCCGGGTGGCTCAGTCGGTTAAGCTTGAACTCTTGATCTCAGCTCAGGTTTTGATCTCAGGGTCATGAGTTCAAGCCATGCTGGGCGTGGAGCCTATTTAAAAAAAAAAAAAAAAACTGTACTAGAAAACAAATTTTTAATTTAAAAAAAAGGGCTTACTGGGTACTCTGTATATAATAGACCTGACCCTTGGCCACTCGTTGCCTGCCCTCCAGCATAGAATTCCTTCTGAACCTTTGAGTTGTTGAGTAGACGATGCTGTCATCAGCTTTGCCCCCAGAACGGCGCCCTAACAGTGACCTTTCAGAGACGACCTGCTGCTTTCTTATCTCCTTTCAGAGATGACCTGCTACTTATTGGGCCAGGGAATAGGAACTATACTTACGTGGCCCAGGCAGTGAACACAGGAGTGACGCTTTTGGGGATCTGGGATCGGAGGCACCCCGGCGTGGCCGATTACATCCCCGTTGCTGTGGAGCACGCCATCGAGCCGGACACCCAGCTCACCTTTGTTGGAGACGTCATCTGCTTCAGGACTCACCTCCTCAACCACCATGGTCTGGATGCCTCCCCTTGCTTAACTTCACAGCTGACAGGATGAGAAAGCAACTCATCCCTTAGATAATCTTTTCAAAATGCTTTAAAATCGGAGGGCCTAGGGTCGCCAGTCTGGCTCAGTCAGTAGAGCGTGCAACTCTTGATCTCGGAGTTGTAGGTTCAAGCCCCGTGTTGGGTGTAGAAATTATTTAAAGAAATAAAATATTTTTTTAAAAACGATTTGGTTGTTAGAGAGAGAGAGAGGTGGGGGGAGGGGCAGAAGGAGAGGGAGAGAGAATCAAATTGCAGACTCCCCGCTGAGCCCGGAGCCTAAGGGTGGGGCTTGATCCCACAACCCTGAGATTATGACCTGAGCCAAGATCAAGAATTGGATGTTTAACCAACTGAATACTCAGGTGCCCCTAAAAATAAAATCTTTAAAAAAAATCTTGAAGGTCTCTCTAGGAATATTGGTCACGCACCTCCTGGTCGCGTGGCTCACTGTGTTATTATGTAGGTGGTGCGGGTACCTTGTCTTCTCCCCCGTTCCCAGCTTCTGAAGGAGGGTAATTGGTAAGTTGAAAAATGTAAAGGATGAGCTAAAATGAAGGAAAATGCAGTAAGGCTTTAGTTGTAGGAACCAATCGTGAGTACACTGTTTTGTGAGACATTTGAAGGCCTAACTCTTAAATACATCATCACTGTAATAAGGCTTGGCCTTGTACTGGGCTAGACTGTACTCTTGATCTGCAAAGCATTTCTGCCCTAAGAAGTACTATTGAGTGCAAGAACATCAGTCTTTGGTTAGTAAATGAGTATCGGTTCTCTGGGTTTACAGAAAGCGTATTCCGAAGCGGTGTACCCTGCCCGGGGGTATGCATCCAAATCATCCATCCAAGTAGGACTGGTGGGCGTGGTATGTGGCTCTGTGACCTCTTCTGGGAACTGTGGATCCATGTGGGTGCAGTGACGTGACGTGAGGCTTGACCGAGGGAGTCTACTCCGCTCGGGTCAGATCCCCCAATCCTGTAAGGACTGATTTGCAAGCAACCACCACTAACATGTAACCCAGGGCCATTGAGAGAGCCCTGCTTTAGGCTTGACAGAGTTACAGTCTTATGATTGTTTATCTCTTGTAGGTGAAACAACACTGTTACTTTACTCTTTTGCTAGATTTTGTCAGGCAGGACTGTCCTATCTTCCATTCTGGAATACTTTGACATTCTAAATCTATACCACTTTGAATGAGGAAGCAAAAGGACCAAATGCCAGGATCAGTAATCTAACCTAAACTCCAAGTAGCATTCCTCTGCCACTTTGAGACTTAAGCCAAAGCAAACAAACCTTCTTTCCTGCCCATTGTCACCTTCTTGCAGTCTTCTGCTGATATCTGTCAGTAGCTGAAAGAGAGTTATCCCTGTGTGTAAAAAGAATTTTTCCTTTTTCCTAAGAACAGTTACATTCTCCAACTAAGTAGCTCCTTCTGTGGTTCTGAAGGTCAGTAATTCTTGTTTTATTTTGTGGGTATGATGGTATATGAGGGGGAGCCTGAATATAAAATTATCTTCAAAGCCGAATGTTCCTCCTAGGAAGAGATACCTGTGTGCTTGAATGGTCTACTGATGCAGAATCTGAATAAGGTTAGAGTGACCGTCCCTTTAGATCAGAGGTTGTGACCAAGTGCTTTCTCTTGTCTTTTCCTAGGTGAACCTGGGATATGGATGATTTCTGCTGACAACATTCTACAAACAGACACTGGCACCGGAGTGGGAGTGGCCAGGAGCCCAGGAATAGCTACGATCTTTCACGACATCCCAGGAGTGGTGAAAACATATCGAGAGGTAACCCTGACAGGGCCAGGGTGGCGATTTCCGTATTCGGGGATATGCACATAGAATACACATCCAAGGAAAAGATATATACTGACATGTCACATACAAAGCCAGCCAGAAGACTTTGGAATACAAAGCTAAACATAATTAGGGGGCGCCTGGGTGGCTCAGTCGTTAAGCATCTGCCTTCGGCTCAGGTCATGATCCCAGCGCCCTGGGATCGAGCCCCACATCGGGCTCCCTGCTCAGAGGGGAGCCTACTTCTCCCTCTCCAGCTCCCCCTGCTTGTGTTCCCTCTCTTGCTGTCTCTCTCTGTCATAAATAAATAAATAAACTTTTTTTTTTTTTAAAGATTTTATATATTTATTTGACAGAGAGAGAGATCACTAGTAGGCAGAGAGACAGGCAGAGAGAGCGGGGGAAGCAGGCTCCACGCTGAGCAGGGAGCCCTATAAATAAAATCTTTAAAAAAGAAAGATTTTCTTTATTTGACAGAGAGAGAGCACAAGCAGGGGGAGTGGCAGAGGGAGAAGCAGGCTGCTCGCTGAGCAGATCCTGAAGGGGAACTCAATCCCAGGACCCTGGGATTATGACTGAGCCAAAGGCAGACACATAACCGCTGAGCCACCCAGGCGCCCCCCAATAAATCTTTAAAACAACAACACCAGGGGCGCCTGGGTGGCTCAGTCGGCTAGGTATCTGCCTTTGGCTCGGGTCATGATCTCAGGGTTCTGGGATGGAGGCCCTTCGCTGTGTTCCCTGCTCAGCAGGGAGTCTGCTTTTCTCTTTCCCTCTGCCTCATGCTCTTTCTCTCTCTCAAATAAATAGAATCTTTAAATAAATAAATAGGTAGGTAGGTAGGTAGATAGAACAGTGCCAACCCCTCCCCCTAAAACATGGTGGTGTGTGCTTTTAAAATATATATCTATATCTCACTGTAGCTACTGGTTGGTACTAGACTGTAGGGGCAAGGGTTGAAGCTGGGAAGCTATTCTTGCAATGATCCAGGTAAGATATGATGGTGGACTGTGGGGCCAGGCTGGTAACAGAGGAGGTCGTGAGAAGTTGGTCAGATTCTAGTGTACTTTATAGGTACTTTATAGTGTACTTTATAGGTACTTTATAGGTATACTACTTTAAAGTAGTATAGGCTACTTTATAGCCAGTAGAATTTCCTGGCAGATTATATGTAATCTGATGATGTAATGTAATCAGATGATATGCAATTGACTTCAAGTTTTTAAAAATGACTTCAGGGTTTTTTTCTTGTTAAAGATTTTATTTATTTATTTGACAGAGAGAGAGAGAGAGATCACAAGTAGGCAGAGAGGCAGGCAGAGAGAGAGGGGGAAGCAGGCTCCCTGCCGAGGAGAGAGCCCGATGCGGGGCTCGATCCCAGGACCCTGAGATCATGACCTGAGCCGAAGGCAGAGGCTTTAACCGACTGAGCCACCCAGGCACCCTGACTTCAGGTTTTTGACTCAACAACTAAAAGGACAGAATTGCCATCACTTGAGGGGAGCCTCAGTGGTGCAGTGGGTTAAGCGTCCGACTCTGGATTTCAGCTCAGGTCATGATCTCAGAGTCCTGAGATCGAGCCCTGCATCTGGCTCCAAGCTCAGCGTGGAGTCTGCTTGTCTCTATCCCTCTGCTCCTCTTCCCCCCCACCCCACTTATGCTTGCGTACTCTCTCTTTCTCTCTCAAATAAATAATAAATAGAATCTGAAAAAAAGAAAAGCTGCACGGCTGAACACTTAGCTGCTGAGTGTGGTTCCCAGGAAAGGGGCCTGGGGCGCATGCTTTCTGCAAAACAAATGCCAAATGCTATTTTTCCTTTTTACCTTTTTACCTTCCTTTTTACGAAGAAGAGCAAAACTCTTCTTCGGATTTATTTTTCTTAGGGAAACCATTTACTAATGTCTTTCATAAAAGTGATAGGGCTTAATGCAAATTTTTGAGAAGTGGAGGGATCCCTGTATTTCAAGGAGGAAGGGAGTGATCAGCCATGTCAAATGTTATTGATAGGTCGGGTAACCTGAAAACAGAAACGACTAATGGGTTTGCAATACAAAGTGGCTACTTTGAGTGGCTTCAGTGCGGTGATGGGAGCGGAAGTCTGGAGAATTGAGAGGACATGTGGATTTGGGACATAAGACAGCTCTGTGAGGAACTGGAGTCAAATTTTTGTTTGGTTGATCATTTTTTGAGATGGGAGAAAAAATGATTTAGGAACGATTTAGTAGAGAAGGGAAAATGTGATGTAGGAGTAGGGAGAATTAGGGGCGCCTGGGTGGCTCAGTGGGTTAAAGCCTCTGCCTTCGGCTCAGGTCATGATCTCAGGGTCCTGGGATCGAGCCCCACGTCGGGCTCTCTGCTCAGCGGGGAGCCTGCTTCCCCCTCTCTCTCTGCTTACCTCTCTGCCTACTTGTGATCTCTCTCTCTCTGTCAAATAAATAAATAAAATCTTTAAAAAAAAAAAAAGAGTAGGGAGAATTACTGAAGCAACAACCTTCAGTAGGTGAGATGGTCGAACAAGTGAAGGATTGGCTTGATGAGGCCTTTTCTCTTTCCCCTTAAATGCATGTTGGGTCTCCCTCCTCTGTGCCCAGAGGACTTGTTTGTTCCTCTTTTCATTACTCAAATGTAACAGCTGTCATTTGTTGAGCATCTACTGTGGGCATTTTGCATCTGTTTGTTTAAATCTTGATTTTACATCAGTATAACTATCATTCTTAATCTTCACAACCCTGCAAAGTATTATCCCAATTTTATAGATGAGTAAACTGCCCAATATGTGCCCGCATGGTATCTGGTGCCCTACTGTAAGGAGTTCACAGTCTAGTGATGATAGAAATAATGTAGACAATTTAAATAACTAAAACATAACTGACCGGTGCTTTACAAGTGACAAGTCAGAAGTGCCCCTAGAGTCTAGACACGCCTAGCTGGCTCAGCTGGGAGAGTGTGCGACTCTTGATGTACAACTTAAAAAAAAATTTGTGGGGGGATGCCCGGCTGTCAGTTACGCATCCGCCTTCAGTTCAGGTCATGATTTCAGGGTCCTGGGATCAAGCCCTGTATCAGGCTCCCTGCCCAGTGGGAGTCTGCTTCTCTCTGCCCTCCTGCCCCTCTCCCTGCTCGTGTTCTCTCTCTCTGAAATAAATAAATAAAATCTTTAAAAAAAAAAAAATACAGAAGCGGGGCACCTGGGTGGCTCAGTCAATTAAATGTCTGACTCTTGATTTTGGCTTGGGTCATAATCTCAGGGTCTGTACTCAGCAGAGTCTGCTTCTCTCCCTCCCCCTCTACCCCTCCCCCCACTCCCACATTCTGTCTCTCAAATAGGTGGATAAGTCTAAAAAAAAATACACAAGATATTCTACTTAATTCTACTTAGACATTAAGGCTAAATTTTCTAGAAGTGACATTTAAACTGAATTTTAAGATCTGAGTCATGGCGCACACAAAAAATAAACATAAACTGAGTCTTGAGGATTAGGAGTTTGTCTGGCAGATAAAATAGAAGGCATTTTATTTTTAACTTTTAAGATTTATTTATTTTTTTAAAAGATTTTATTTATTTATATGACAGAGAGATCACAAGTAGGCAGAGAGGCAGGCAGAGAGAGAGGGGGAAGCAGGCTCCCTGCCGAGCAGAGAGCCTGATGCGGGGCTCGATTCCAGGACCCTGAGATCGTGACCTGAGCTGAAGGCAGAGGCTTTAACCCACTGAGCCACCCAGGCGCCCCTTTAAGATTTATTTATTTGAGAGAGAGAGAGAGCTCGCATGCATGAGTTGGGAAGAGGGAGAGAATCTCAAGCAGACTCCCCACCAAGTGTGGAGGCCGTCTTGGGGCTCAGTCTCACAACCCCAAGATCATGACCCTGAGATCATGACCTGAGCCAAAACCAAGAGTCAGGTGCTTAACCAGCTGAGCCACTCAAGCGCCCCAAAAAGAGAAGGCATTTTAAACTAAAGGCAATGATGTACAAAGGCAAATACAAGTAGATGTTGCTTGAAGACCAATGAATAAATCAGAGTGGCTTCAGCAAAAGTTTCTAAAGGTAGAAAGGGAAAATTAGAGAACATCTAAAGAGAACTCGTATGGTGAGCAGATAAGAGGGCTGGGGACAGAGGCAGCATGAGAAGACAACTTGAAGAGTTTGAGAAGGGTTTCAGTGCTAGGAAATCAAAGAGAAAGGGGGTCACAAGGGAGGAACCGGTCTTTGCTGTCAGAGGCTACAGAGAAGTCAAAAGGTCATGATACCCTAGTTTGTGTACTTTGTAAAATCATCATTTAATAGTTCACTAACTAGTAGACACTCACTGAGGCTTCTTCTGTGTCAGCCCTGTGCCAGACTCTGGAAACACAAAGATGAGAAAGATAAAACTCCTTCCCTTACCAAGCATTTAATGTCACTAACTTGGTTTCAAGGATCTTGAATATTTGAAAAAACAAAAAATTGTGGTAGTACTGAGGAGATTGTGTATTATAATACAATATACATGTAATAGAATGACAATGTCATGAATAATAGCAATGATATAATAAGATAATATACATTTAAGGGGCACCCGGGTGGCTCAGTCGTTAAGCGTCTGCCTTTGGCTTGGATCATGATCCCAGGGTCCCGGGATCAAGCCCCGAGTTGGGCTCCCTGCTCTGTGGGAAGCCTGCTCTTCCTTCTCCCACTCCCCCTGCTTATGTTCCCTCTCTTGCTGTGTCTCTCTCTGTCAAATAAATAAATCTTAAAAAAAAAAAAAGGATAACATACATTTAAGTTGAAGATATTTGGGGGCAGAGGGCCATCATTAATTATCTTCTCTCACTGTAATCATTAAGCACTTGCCTTAAATACAAGGCACAGTACAGGATATACAAAGATAAATTAGGGTTCTCAGTTGAAGAACTTAGATTCAAATAGGAATGATTTTTAAGAAAAATAAAAATACTTACAGTACAAGACAGAACATTACAAGTATATTGAGAGAAACAAAGTACTTTGAAGTTTCAGAAAAGGCTGAGATTATATGCAACTAAAGAAAGTTGCCGTTGTCTTTAAAGGCATTTTAGGTGTGCCTTCGTGGCTCAGTGGGTTAAACCCTCTGCCTTCGGCTCTGGTCATGATCTCAGGGTCCTGGGATCGAGCACCGCATCGAGCTCTCTGCTCAGCGGGGAGCCTGCTTCCCCCTCTCTCTCTGCCTGCCTCTCTGCCTACTTGTGAGCTCTCTCTCTGTCAAATAAATAAATAAAATCTTTAAAAAAAAAAAAAAAAGGCATTTTATTTATTTATTTGTTTTTTAAAGAATTTACTTATTAAA
>CM052893.1:58540151-58554502 GCA_028534135.1 Potos flavus
CAAGTTTCTGTGCAGGCTTCCATTTTCAATTCTCTGGGCTGTATATTTGAATGGTATTGCTGGGTCTCATAGAAACTATGTTTTCTTACTTTGTGAGGAACCGCCAAACTTTTCCACAGTGGCGGCACCATTTTCCATTACCACCAGTAGCGTGGGAGGGTTTCGATTTTTCTACATCTTTGTAACACTTGTTCTTGTCTTTGGACTATAGCGATCCTAGTAAGTGTGATGCGCTACCTTACTGTAGTTTTGATCTGCTCTTCCCTGATGGGTAACATTATTGAGTATCTTTTCAAGGCTTATTATGTGTATATTTTCTTTTAAGAAATGTCTATTCAAATTCTTCCCTTATTTTACAATTGGGTTGTCTTTTTGTCGTTGAGTTGTGAGATATATATATCTATAGATCTAGATCTATAAATACAGATATTGAATTCAAGCTCCCTATCAGATTTATGGTTTGCAAATTATTTTCTCTCATTCTATGGATTGCTTTTTCACTTCCTTTATAGTGTCCTTTGAAATACAAAGGTTTTAAATTCAATGAAGGGCAATTTCTCTATTATTTGTACAGAGACAATATTGCAAGAATTAATTTTTCCTTAAGAACAAATAAAGAGGGGCGCCTGGGTGGCTCAGCAGGTTAAAGCCTCTGCCTTCGGCTCAGGTCATGATCTCGGGGTCCTGGGATCGAGCCCCGCATCGGGCTCTCTGCTCAGCGGGGAGCCTGCTTCCCCCTCTCTCTCTGCCTGCCTCTCTGCCTACTTGTGATCTCTCTCTCTCTGTCAGATAAATAAAATCTTTTTTTAAAAAAAGTTAACTCTTAAGGGGTATAACAAGAAGTGCTTAGAGCGTAACATGCTAAAGCACTTTGGAAAATGGGCCGTTGCTCAAAGTGCAGAGCTGCTTTATGGCCCCGAAATTCCGTCCCTGGGTCTAGACCTAAGAGCACGGAAAGCGTCTCTTCGGGCAAAAACTGACAGTAGGGCTCCCTTGGCCCAGAAGGCGGGAGCAAGCCGGGTGCGCGCGCGGCGAGGGGCCCGCGGCAGCGACCCCGCGCGGCGGACTAGGACTCAGCCCGGGCAGGGGCGAGGTGCTGGCGCCCAGTCCTCCGCGGAGGAGCCGGGGAGACCCGGTGCTGAGCGAGGCGGCCCCGCGCGGAGGAGCGCGCGCTCCGAGGCCGCCGGAGCCGCCCGAGCGGACGCGCGCGGGGCCTGGAGGGTCTTCGGGGGCCGCGGGCGCAGCCTCGGAAGGTTCCGGCGACAGGGACACGTGGAGAGCCGCGCGCCGCCGGACCTCCGCCAAGCGGCTCTTCTTTTTTTTAAGATTTTTAAGATTCTGTTTCTCCGAGACACAGGGAGAGAGAGCGACTGAGGGCCCCGAGCAGGGGGGGCGGCCGAGGGGGAAGCAGGACCCCCGCGGAGCAGGGAGCCCGGTGCGGGGCTCGATCCCACGACCCTGGGGCCGGGACCTGAGCCGAAGGCGGACGCTCCACCGACGGAGCCCCCCAGGCGCCGCTCGGTCAAATAACCCCCTTAGGAAGAGGAGGGGGAGAGGCGCCTGGCCGGCGTCGTGGGCGCAGCAACAGCTCCTGGTCTCAGGGTGGGGAGGTCAAGCCCCATGCTGGGGGCAGACGATAGATGGATGGATAGATAGACGGTAGGTGATCGATGGCCGACACACGGGAGAAGGAGAGGAGGAGACGAAGAGGTGCTCGCTCGGCCCTCGGAGTGTGGGGACCCCAGGTGCCCCTCGCTGACCCCGAGGGCCGGTGTCCTCCTCCTTCCTGGGCGGCGACAGTCCCAGAGGCCCGAGGGCTGGTTAGCGACTCGTCCCAGGCCTCCTGCCCTGGTCGTTCTCTGTTCTGTGGGCCCTGCTGGAGGGCCGAGTCGGCGCCGAAGCCCGGGCGCGGGACGCAGGGGAGACCGGGAGGAGGAGAGGCCCGGAGCAGGTGCCCAGCGCTCCCCGGGCCACACTCCACCCTCCGCCCGCGACACATGCCTGTCCCAGGCCCGAGGAGAGGTAACCTCGCTTCCTCGGAGGACCCCCAGCTGGTAAGCGATCTGGACCCCAACTGTCTTCCTGGCGCCGGACCCAGAAGGCTGCCCAACCCCGGGGAGGCTCGGAGCCTGAGCTGCAGGGCTGGGCGGGCGCAGGGACTGCCAGCCCTGCGGCCCCACACAGCCCCTCTTCAGGGGCAGCCCAGGCCTCGGAAGGGCAGGGAGGGGGCGCCAGCCTCAGCGGCCTCAGCCTCAGGTGAAGCCAAGGGGAGAGAGGCAGGAGAGGGGGCTCAGGGCCAGATGGGCCCAAGCTTCTGGGCTTGAGCTCTGCCCCAGCACGATCCCCCCACTCCTGTTTTTTCTCCGTAGCCTATGTCGCAGAGACTCACCCCTCCTCTGTCATCTTTCCAGAAGCTCTGCCGTTTGGGGGAGCCTGCAGCTGAGGGGGGAAGGTCCTGCAGAAGTAGCAAGTCTCAAATCAGCTCCTTTCTGAGCCCCAGGCTCCTTCGGTGGGAGGGTAGCCCCGGCGTTTGCAGGATTTTAATGGTCAGATTGGCAAGGAGAGGGGGTCTGGGCGTCCTTCTTCTCTGTAGGAAGGGGCGGTGGAGGGGGCGGCTGGTCGCCTCCTGGCCCCCGATAGCCTCACAAGGGCTTTGGAACGTGACATGGTGACCAGAGAGGGTGGGGGCGTGACCGCACTAGTGGGGTGAGCCCCCCGTGCTGGGCCCTGGCTCTCAGCTGGGAGGGTGGGGCCTTGCACCCCTCCCCGGACCCCCAAATCAGACTCCCAGCCACTCCCGTTTGGACACCGGGTCCCCAGAGACAGCTTTGAGGGGCAGATACCTCAGCTCCCTGGAACTCCAGTCTCATTCAGCAAAATTGGGCAGGGAAAAGGGGGGTCTGGTGGGCTGGGAGAGGGTTCTGGAGGCTGGGAAAGGGGCGGGCTCGACTTGCCCAACTTTTCCCTCCTGCCGTTGGCCCCCCTCCTCTCCTTTCCCTGCCCCACTTGTCTGGGGTCTGGGTCCTGGCCCCAGGAGGAGGGGAGAGTGCGGATGGGGGTGGGGAGGGGGCACAGGCCGAAGGCAGAGAGAGACCCAGCTCCAGAGACGACCTACCAAGGACAGCAGCCTCCAGCCTCTACCCCAGACCTGGGGTTAGGGGGTGGCCGGTGGAGCCGATCCCAGGCTTCCAAAGCAAGGCCAGAGCCCCGGGGTGCCCTCTGGGGCGGAGATGGGGACGACCCCAGCCCGGGGCCCCCCAGGCTGACAACAGAAGACCAGGGCTGCTTGGGGCGTAGCTGGAGGTTGAGACGCCGGGCCGGCGAGGCCTTGGGCCCGGAAGTGCTCCTGCCGCCGCTTCAGGGCTGGGGTACAGGCCGGATGAGGGCTCCGGGGGAGACTGGGGGGCGGGGGTGTGCAGAAACCCTGGAGGGTATCGGTGCAGGGGTGGCGGGCTGGAAGGAGAGGTGCGTGCAGGGAGGAGCCGCGTGCAGGGAGGGCCTCCGGAGAGCGGGGACTTGGGCTCCAGCCTTGGGGCTGCCGCGGAGAAGGGAACTGGAGGTCCCGCTGGTGCGCGGTTCGGAGGGGCTGTCAGACAGAGGGTCTCGGAGAGGCAGGGACCAAGAGGTTTCCCCACGGAGGTCCCTGAGGGTATGGAGGCTGGCTGAGTCCCGGGCCTGCAGGCTCTGGGCCCTTACAGGCCGCCGTCTGCCTGTCCATCCAGCCCCCAGTCTGCTGGGCGGCTTGCAGCCCGGCCTTGCGGGCTGAGTCGCGTGTGAGGGTGTGGATGAGGGGGTCTACGCATGTGGGTGCCCAGCTCTGCTCACGTGGCTCTGAGGTCCCGACATCCGTGTCTGCTGCCCTGTGCTCGTGTACCTGTGGCTTGGAATCTGGAGGGAAATCCGCATGTGGCGCGCGCCCTGTCTGTGGGGGCGTGTATCTGCGATGGAACCTGACTGTGTCTAGAAAGTGGTCTGCGAGCTTGGGGTTCTAGTCCGAGTGTGCGCGTCTGTGAGTATGTGAGCGTAGGCGTGTGCCCTCCCTGTTTGCCGGCCAAGGTCCTGGCAGTGGGAGGGGGAGGGGAAGAGCCAGGAGTCCTGGGAAGCTGCCCCTGCCTGGACATGACCCCGCCGGGACACAGGCAGATGGGAAGGCAGGAGTGGGGGAGGCGACCCCCTGGTGCTCCAGGGAGCACAGTGCCCACGCGGGGGGGCCCCTGACCTCAGCATCGTGCCCGTCCCACCCCCTCCGCGACGCCAGGACCGGCTGACAGGGCCGGCACTCACGGTGGCCCGCCGGCTGGGCAGTGGCTGGCCGGGACCTGCCCCTCACACTGCCAGGCCCTGCTCCCCTGCCTTGCTGCCCCAAGGCCCCCGGTGTGAAGTCCTGTGTCCTCTTGCCTCAGCCAGGCTGGCAGGCAGTCAAAGCTGAGGGGAGGCGGTGGGCCCGGGAGGGCTGCCATGCCCCGGAGTCTCCCGCTGTCCCCTCGGGCTGCACTGCAGGCTCAGGGCTGGTGCTGCCCTGCCGGGCGGAGGAGGACTCGCCCGTGTCCCTTTCCTGGCGGCGGGATGGGGCGGTCCGGGCCAAGGACAGCGGTGCCACCCTGATGGCGAGGGCTCCCTGCCCCTGGCCCCCCCGGCCCCCGTGTTGGAGCCCCCCTTCCCAAGCCCACAAGCTCCACGGCCCCAGAACCGTCCTGGGCACGTGAGTGACGGGGCTGCTCCTGGGGGCGGGGGTGGGACGGCGCGGGAGCAACCCTGGGGCGTGGGGCTGCGAGCCAGAGTGCAACGCTTCACCCACGGAGCCACCCAGGCGGCCCCGATTTTAAGTGTTCTTCATGGAGGAAAGCCGAGGGCTCAGGACTGCCAAAGTCACAGACAGCAGGCGGCAAGGCTGAAGAGCGGAGAGGGCAGCAGGAAGGGGCAGAGCCCAGGGCTGGTTCCGTAGGTGGTCCCCCCACCCCAGGTTGGCCCCACTTCTGCCAACATCCGGGACCCACGGAGGCAGAGTGGGGTCGCCGCTCCCAGGGCCCGGTCGGGCGTGGGGGGGTGGCGGAGCCCTCCGTTTCCGGACGTGCGTGCGGCCCCCACAGCCGAGATGCCCCGCGGACGAGGAGCGGCGAGCAAGGGGGGGGGGGGGGTCAGAGTGTCCCCCGGGCAGAGCGGGCGCCGGGAGCTGGGAGCGGGGGTGGCCGGCATGGGGGCGCACTCAGGGTGTGGAGGGTGGGCATTCCGAGCCGTGCGGGGGGCGGGGGCAGAGCAGCAAAGCAGACGAGGGGGATCCCGGCCGTCACCAGCGTCCCGGAGAGGGACGTGCTGTGCGAGCCAGGCGGGCGGGCGGGACCTCAGCCGTGGGCTCTGGTTGAGGGTGGCAGGGGCTTCAGGGGTGAGCGGTCCGAGGCCGAGTGTCGCAGGGGGAGCAGAGCGACGCGGGCAGGGGGTGGGAAGGGCGGCGGGCCCTGCATTTCCTGGGGCAGAGGCGCGGGTGACCGAGTGTGGACTCGAGCCCGAGGACGAAGACGGTGGGAGTCCTCGATGGGCTTAGAGTGGGGGGCTTGGAGTCAGCCTGGGTCTCCGCCGGGGGGACTGCTGGGGGCACTTCTGCTGCTCCAGGCGGAGAGGAGACCCCCGGGCGGCCCCACGCGCAGGCCAGGCGGCTGCGAGGCTGAAGCAGAGCCCGAAGGAGCCGGTGCCGGGCGGGAGACTGCGGCCCGGTCCCCCGGTGTCTGCGGCGCAGGCCTGCGGCTCTGCCCACGAGGGGGCCCCCCAGCACAGCTGACGCGGGCCCGGGGGTGGCCTCCGGCGTCCAAAACCCGCGGACAACATGCCGCCAAAGGATGTGTCGTTTTTACTCGAAGACCGAAGACCGAGAGGGGCAGCGGGAGCTGGTGTGTCTCCAATCCGGAGCTGTCTAGAAGCGGAAAGCACAGCGTGGGGGTCAGGAGCTCCTCCCCAAGGGCGGAGGGAAGCCTGGCGGGGCTCCTCTTCCCGCCTCCCGCTTCCCGCTGGTCAAGCATCTGGGGCAGGAGGGCGCCGTGTCTGCAGGGGCTCGGCGCTCGGGGCAGAGGCAGGAAGCTTCAGGGACGTCAGGAGGGGGAGGCACCTGTTGGGGAAGGTCAGGAAAGGAGCTGGGGTCCGTACGGACTCTTCCCCAGGGGCCGGAGCTGAGGACCAAGGCCCCAAACCATTGGCTGCCGCTCGCGCACTCCCCTGGGGAGAGGAGGCTCCCCAGGGCGTCGACGCGTCCAGGATCCAGTCGCAGCCCCTTCGCGGCTAGGCCCTCTGGCACTGGGCAAGGGACTCACCCTCTCTGGTGCTTGCTTTTCTCTCCTCCGAAGCTTGGAGAAATAAAAGCACTCGCCCCCCAGCCTGCAGGATTCGGGGTGGGCGGGGTCACAGCGCAAGTCCCGGCAGGTGCACAGGCTCGGCGGGGGCGCCGCGGTGTCTCCTGGGGGCCGGGCTCTGCCTCGACGACCAACAGTCCGTCCAGGAGGAGCACGGCCTCCTTGGCCAAGGCCAGGCCGTTCCAGGATGATCTCAGCCGGACCAAGAGAGCACGAGAGGCAATCGGAGGGGTGCCCGGCCTGGAGTCGATCCTGGATATCTGGTTGTGGGAGAGGTGGAGGAAGAAAGGAAGGAGGGAGGGAAGGGGGTAGGAAGAAAGGGAAAACTAATCTAGGTCTCAAGGAATATTTAAAGATGTGTAAGACTTTATATTAGTTCCTGAGAAACTTTCCCTTTAGAGACACAAAATTTTGTATGAGACCTTCTTGAGAAAGGACATTTAGGAAAGGGTATAAGATAGGCTACAAAGTGGCATAAAATACAAAGTGCAAAGTAAGAATGGGGTGACCAGGTTAGGGAAAACAAAAGTGCATTTTCCGCAAGTTCGTAGCAGTGCCCCGGGGCAAGGGCGGGGCACGTGGCAGCCCCCACTGATTTGCTGACTCCCCTAATAAAATGGGAGCCGCTGGTAAAAATGAAGACTCGGTTTAAACCCAAATAGCGGTGAATTTCAAACACGTTTCTGTCCCTCCTGAGCAGTTGGGACATCCCTGAGTTCTCGGGAGGGCCTGGCTTGCTTTCTGAGGGAGGGTCTCCTGCCAGCCCGCTGGAGAGCCACCTGGGGTGGGGAGGGGGCACGCTTCTCCAGCAGCTCCCCTCCCTCCCGGGAACCTTAGCCCTGGGGTCTCTCCGCGCAGCACCTGGGCGAGCCATCGTCTTTATCCGAGAACCAGGAGTAAAGCAGCAGCTGCCCAGCCCCACTCTGAGGCCTGGTGACCCTGGGAGCAGAGATGTCCTGGCAGGGTGTCCTGGGTGTGTCCAGGGTGTCCTGGGCACAGAGCCGGGCAGTTCTGCTGCCCACCCCCAGTTTGCTGTTTCCCCCTCACAGCGGGGTCCCCACAGCTGCCGCAGGGGCCCGAGATCCTGTCTGGGCCTCAAAACCCGCCGCCCGCCGTGTGTCAGACGGTGGGGCGGGGATGCATCGCCACGGGCCACCCGTGGCCACTCGTCTCCTGGAGCCGCGGGGTACACAGCCGTCCCGCCCCGCCCACCAGAGCCCCCAGCCCTCGGCCCTTTCCCGGCCCTGACCGCCGGCCTCCCCGCAGACGGCCGCTCCGTCGGTGGTGTGTGTGTGTGTGGGGGGGGGGCAGGGGCGTGTCCTGGGCCCTGGGAACTTCGTGATTTCCGGAGCGTCTGTCTGGCACGGGGGCGTCTACGTCTGTGCTGCCAGTCGGCCGGGCTCCCGTGCCCAGCGCCTGGCACAGGGTGTCCCGCGGGTGAGTCCTAAGGCCGGGCGGGGAGGGCCCTGGGCTTCAGCTCCCCCCGTGGGAAACTGCATGGGGAGAGGGACAGGCAGGAGGGGACGAGACGCAGGGCCTCACGGGGCTGTCCGCCCGTCGGCCCAGCACCACCCTCCCCTCCGCTACCACCACCTGCTTGTCCAGTGGCCACGGTCCTCATTCAGGCCTCCAGACAGGAGCGCCATAGTCGCCCCCATGGCCCAGGGTGTCCCCGAGCCCTGGCTGGTCTGGTCGAAGAATGGGAAGGTGCTGAATCTCGGGGATAACATTCGGCCGGCCCATGACAACAGGTGCCCCAGGTTCCTGTGACCAAAGTGGGTGCCTTTGCCACCCCAGGCATGCGTGCCCGCCTCCAGCAAACACGCTGCCTCCCTCTGAGGTCCCCACGAAGCCCCAGCAAGGGCGCCCCCAGGCGGCTCTGCTCCCCCAGCTCCACTGAGGCAGGGCCCCGGAACCGGGGCGGGGGACTCAGCAGGAAGGAGGCCGTGGCGGCCGTGGCTTTCCCTCCCACACAGACGCTGGCGGGGCTTCAGCGGAGGGCAAGGCCATGGACCAGCGTGGCTAAGAACAGCGCGGGCTCCAACCAGGCCAGCGGCCGCCTGGCTATGACAGGGGACCCGGAGCCACCCCCTGCCCTGTCCACCTCTGCCACTCCGCCTGCCCCCAACTGCGACATCCTCGGCCATGTGCTTGCCTCTGGCCTGTGCGAGGTGGGGCGTGGGCGGGCGGACGGACGGGAATCTCGAGCCACCTCTGGGTCCCGCGGGTGCTACCCCGGGGCACGTCCCTTCCAGTCCTCGCGAGCCCCGGACCTGTCTGCGCCCTTGCTGGGCTCTGAGTCTGCGGCACTCTCGTGTCTCCTCGTGGCCTCGCGCCCCTTCCCAGCCTGGCCCCGGCCCCTCTTCTGCCTCCTGGCCCCCCGCTCCGTGTCCTTCCCCAGGCACCGAGCGCTCCAGCCCAGAAAGGCGCGCTGCCTTCCCCATGTCCTGCTCCCTGCAGAGCCGGCCGCCCCAGGCACTTGGTGCCCAGGGGGACGGTCCCAGCAGCTCTCCGTCCCCTCGCGGGAGGGGGGGTGCGGTGGGAGGGTGGCAGGCGGGGGGCAGAGCGGGCCCCTCCCGCGGGACCCCCGAAGGTCGGTCTTCAGGGAGGCGAGGGGCTGGCCTTTGCCTCCACCTGGTCCGCTGACGGCGGGCGCTGCGTCCGCGGAGTCCGGGGCTGGGCCGGGTGTCCACGCGGGCCTCGCTGCCCCGCCGCCCTCGGCGCGTGCGAAGCTGCCGGGAGTCCATCCGCAGCCGGCGGCCCCGGGGCCACAGAGCCAGAGGAGGAGCCGGCCGTCCCCTCCCGGAGCGGGGGAGCAGGGCCGGCGGGCGGGGGTGGGGGCAGAGGGCACCGGGCGCCCCCACCCGCAGGCAGAGGACGGGCGGCTGCTGGCCTGCGCCCTCGGCCCCCGGGGAGCGTGCTGAGCCAGAGGGGGGCCCCAGGCAGGTCCCGGTGCCGGTGCTTCCTATCCGGGCGGCCTCCTCCGCACACAGGGCTCCCGAGCGCCCCTGCCTCCCGGCGAGCGGGGACCGCTGAGGCCGGGCTCCGGGGAGAGAAGGCTGAACCCGGGCCGCAGGTGAGGGGATGCGCAGGAGGCGAGTGGGCGGGCCGAGTGGCTTGAGGCCTGGGGCTGAGGCCCGACCCCGGCAGCCGCTCTTGGCCTAGGGCCCTCCGAGTGGGCTCCCTCCTGATGTCACCAACTGGCCCTCCCCTGCCCTCGCCAGCCTGGAGTCAAGAGAGAACCAGAGGTCCCTCAGCTCCTCTCCGGGGAGGCGCAGGCCTGACCGAGAGGGAGAGGAGACGGGCGGTTTCTTGGTTCCTCCCTCCTCCTCAGGAATCATTCTCCCCGACACACGAAGTAGCCGCGGCTTCAACCAAGGCCAGCAGGGGGTCATCCCGACACCGTCACGCCGGCCTCATAACCGCATCGGGACACGCTCTGCATCCACGCAGGACCCCAACCCCGAGACCTACAGCTGCAGGGGGCCACCCAGGTGGGGAGCCGGGCAAGGGACTCCGCCAGCTCCTCCACCCCGTGGCCGGGACCCCTGGTCTGAGACCTGTCCCCTCGTGGCCAAGCTGAGCTCTGACGCGGGGGACAGGCAGCCTGCAGCCTCCGGGGCCCGAGCGAGGGAGCGCCCTGCCCCTCGTCCCAACACCACGAGAGTCCTGAACGTCGGAGCTGATGGCAGCTGCTTCTCTGAGCGACCAGCCACCCACTGACCCTCCACGGCTGTCCCAGAGGGCGCCAAGGGAGGGAGGGAAACCCAGGGTTTAAAGGAGGACCCCAAACTCTGCCTCCCTCGGTGCTCGTGCAGAATGACGCTAGTCCCAGGGACGAGCCCCCAGCAAGGCTGGGTCCTGCCGCGGCACGTGGGCGCCTTGTGGGAAGGGACGGGGCAGGGGGACGAGGGGTACCGAGCAGCCCCAAGCTTCCTCCGCGTCCTCGCCGACGCCTGTGGCCTCCTGACTGGTTAGCTGCAGCCGCTCTGCCCGGCGCGAGGTGGGCCCTCACGGTGGTTAGGGTTTGTATTTCCCCGACGCCGAGCCCCGAGTGGAGCAGTTTTCTCCTGTGTCTGTCGGCCATTTGTCCGTGCTCTTCGGAGAAATGTCTGCTCGTGTCGTCTGCCCATTTCTTGACTGGATTACTTGTTCTGTGGGTGTGGAATATGATGTGGAATTTAAGAAAACAGAGGATCAGGGACGCCTGGGTGGCTCAGTGGGTTAAAGCCTCTGCCTTCGGCTCAGGTCATGATCTCAGGGTCCTGGGATCAAGCCCTGCATCGGGCTCTCTGCTCAGCAGGGAGCCTGCCTCCCCCTCTCTCTCTGCCTGCCTCTCTGCCTACTTGTGATCTCTCTCTCTCTGTGTCAGATAAATAAATAAAATCTTTAAAAAAAAAAAAAGAAAAGAAAAGAAAACAGAGGATCAGAAGGTGAGGGAGGCAGAAATAAAACAAGAGGAAATCCGAGAGGGAGACTGAAACCAGGAGAGACTCCCAGCCGGAGGGCCGCTGGAGGGGAGGGGTGGGGCGATGGGGTCGCTGGATGACGGCACGTAGGGGGCCCAGGATGTGACGGGATGAGCACTGGCTGTTGTAGTTGAGCGATCAAGCACTGAACTCTACCTCTGAAACTAATAACACAGGATATGTTAATTAATTGGATTTAGATTTTAAAAGTGCAGAGTTAAAGAAAAAAAAAAACAACAGCCCCAAACTTTCAACATCCCATCCTCCTGGGTGAACCTGACCGAAGTGTTTTGTTGGGATATAAAAAACCATATGGAAAAAATAAATTAGGACCTGGTTAATGTTCTGGGTTGGAAGGAGAGCTTGGGCAGCGGGAAACGCCGCGTGCGGGGGAGGGGACGGCCGCCACCTCGGGGGACCAGCACGTACAGAGCCCAGAGCCCAGAGCCGTCGGACGGGAAGGCCTAAAGACAGCTGGGGACCCAGCCTCCTGCGAGATACTGAGATACCGTCAGGCCCCCAGCCGCCAGGCCAGTGGCTTCTAGAACACTGGCTCCACGTGAAGCTGGAGGAGCAAGGGTTTCCCATGACCACCGCTGTGGAAGGAAAGCGGGCGCCCCAGAGCTACCCCACGCCTCTCCCAATCACCCCTGCAACTCCCCCACCAAACCGCTGCCCCCGAGCCAGCCAGGACCAAAGCACGAGCCACAGGAAAGTTTAGAAACCATTCCTTTCTTTATTAAACATAGCTTGCAAGTGATAAATATTACAAAGTTTTTTTCTTTTAATCCTTTCTCCAAAAATTAGCTTATTATTGGAATCTGTTGCTGTTGAAACGCTCAGCAGCATCGGAAACAGATGGGAGTGTATTTGCCTTTTCGAAAACCAGTTTCTGTTGGTCTTAGTTTTTTCATTTTAATTTCCAAACACAATGCAGAAAATCAGAATGAGTCAAAAAAAAAGGAAACTTAGAGCCTGTGCAAAAGGGTCTTGCCCCCCCCACCCCCATTCAGAGAGGCCCATCCCGCCCCAGCCCTGCTCCCCGCCCCAACCCCGCTCTGCCCCCACCTTCGCCAGCCCTCAGCCACCTCCCCAGGTCCTCTCCGGGCTCCCCGGCCGGAGCCTGGAGGGTGGGAGCCTCAGCCCGGGCTGTGGGGAGCCGCCTGCAAGGGCTCGCGTGAGCTCCCGAGGAGACGGGAGCTGGGGCGCGTGGAGCTCGCTCCGCTGGCACCAGGAGGACGGGCAAGGGCTGCAGCCCGCGGCTCACGCAGGGCGCTACACCGCCGGCCTGGGCCCTGCGGCTGCCCGCGACGGCGCCGAGGGCCCGAGGCCAAGGCCGGCCCGGTCTCCTGGTGGCTAGACGGCGCTCTGCTGCCTCTCCCGAAGGCAGAGTACCGGCGGGGGCCTGGCGGCCGCTCCTGGCCGCGGCCGCACGCACTGCCCCCCGCACCACGTAGGTGTCCTCCCTGCATCGGCGGCCCCACGCCTTCCCCTCCTCAAGCTGTCGTTCTGCAGGTGAGGGAGGAAGCAGAGGGTAGAATTTTACATCCGGTGGCCAGAGGCTCTCCCGTCACTTCACAAGTCAGAAAACGGAGACCCGGAAAATGAACTCCACCAAAGGTCGCACAGCAGGTTAGTGGGAAAGCCTGGGGCGCCCCCGGGTCTCCGGCCGGTGCTGCCACCGCGCCCCGTGTGCTGTGGCGCCCCACTGTCTACGGCCCAGACCAGGAACCCGAGCTCTCATGGTGGCCCCCTCACCCCAATTTACGAAGCCGATGCGCGTGGCTTTCCTCGGATGACTTGTTAAAGTCCTTACTTTCTATCATCCCTCGATAATCTACTCTCAAAGACCCACGGAACTAGGTTCTTTTTTGGGGGGGTGGGGTGGGGGAAATCCCTTGCATAAGAAAGCTTGACACTGAATTTTGTTATATAGGTATATTGTATATATGCTGATGCAATCAGAGGAAAAAAACAGTGCAAATACAGTTACAATTCATAATAATACTTGGTTTCAATGCCCCCGGGAACTGCCCCATTCCTCGGCTACCTCCCGACCCCCAGCACTTCCCCACAGTATCCACCTAATGCTGGGGTGTCGGGGGGTGGGCAGGTTAGGGGAGGGAGTGGGCTCTGCCAAGGCAGTGCTGGTGACCCGGAGCAAGACTCCAGGGCGGGGAGGCAAGGCACAAATCAGGGGTGGGTGGTGGGGGAGGTGGCATCTCTAAGGAGGGATGGGGTTGGGGCAGCTGCCAGCCTCAGTGTGCTGGGCCCGGCCCACTCCCCGCCCCGCCCTCCACAGCCCTGCCTCCCTACCCCCGCCCCTTCCCCAGAAACCCTTTTGCACGGATCATACACAAACGGGCACATTACAAAATGACATAACACAGTTTCACAATATCCATGGCGAGGGCTTTTTTTTCTCTTTTTCAGGTTTTTTTTTTTTCTACACAATGTACAATTCCTTTTAAATGGATCAAGAAATAGCTTATATACACGAATGAGTCCTTGTTATAACATCTCGGCAGCAAGTATCATAAGCTAATGAAGGTCTTGGAGGGCAGGGGGGCCTAGGGCCGGGTGGGGTGGGGTGTGGAGAGGAGGGTTAGGGCGAAGGAGTGCTTGGGGAAAGGGACAAAAGTAAAATACCAAGAAGCATCTTTACAAAGCGTCTCTATAGCTAAGTCCTTTTAAAGGGGAAAGGAAAGGTAACCAAAGCAGGAAAACATTTATCTCTGTGTCTTAAAAAAAATTGTCTACCATACATACATCCAAAAATGTGGAAAAATACTTATTCCAGGGATGGAGAAAGTCCAGATGCTGTGGTCAAATGACAAAAATAGAAAATGAAAATTAAAAATTGAAAAAAAAAATTGACAAATGAGGACCTCTGTCCCTCAGCTTTACCCAAGCCTTCCTGCTCATCTACCTGCTTTGGGCGACTAGGGAGTAAGTCACAGTCCATAAATGACTACTTGGAGAGCCTCTGGATACGGAGGAAGTAGGGAAGAACCGGGGGGGGGGGGGGTCCTCACTCTAGTCACCCCGTGAGCTTCAAGAGCTCCGGGGGAGAGGGTAATGTGAACACAGCGTCTTTCCTCCTATCTTCAGGCATGAGGGTTAGTGTCCACGGGCCCAGCCTGGGGATGGAGAGCAAGAGACTTGGAGGGACACAAGGTGATTAGTGATGAAGAACTAGAGAAACCAGGAAGACCGAAGGGTGGGGGTGGGGAGCAAGGGGGAGGGGAAGCTAATACTTCACCATGATTATGGAACACCCTGCCCCATCACTAATCCCAGGGAAGGGTACGAATATGGGGAGGAGGGGTCAAGAAGTCAAAGCTTAGCGACTGAGCCAAGGGTCCCGGAGGGAGCTGAGCTGTACTTGCCAACAAGCAGCCTCTCAGGACTGAGCCCGAGGGGACAGAAGCAGGGAAGCCCTCCCCACCCCCAGCCCCCGTCCTCCCTGTTGTGCACTCGGCCGGCCGGGCATTCCTTCCCCATCACTCCCCTCTCGTCTACACGTCCTACTTCCGAACCC
>CM052893.1:58562788-58589614 GCA_028534135.1 Potos flavus
TCAATGGGTAATTATTTTGATTAAAAAAAGTAAACTATAAAAACACAGAACTGAGACTCTTAAAATAGGAGCAAAAAATGAAGAAAGAAATTGTTTTTCTTTCTTCTCTCTCTTTTTTACCTTAAACATCTCTAGGTTGGCTGCTTTGAGTCTTTCCTCCATTCGGGAGCTGGAACGGGGACTGGAAGCCTCATTATCAGATAAAACAATGATGTCTGGGGAGGGAGTCAGCCTTCCTCGGTCTGGCTCGCTAGACAAGAAAATAAAAAATTCAAGTATTTCAACGGTGAAGGTTCATAGAAAAGTTGAAATTTTTTTCCACACTAAACGAAGAGATTCAAGGGAACTTAAGTCTGTCCCAATTCACCCAGGGGATTCAAATCTTAGGACGAAGAAAATACTAAGAAGTGGCGTTGAAGCCTCAGCCATGGGACTTTCCATCTAAATTTCTTGTGTGGGGACAAGATACACACACAGCCACTGGCTTCAGAAATGGGAATAAGAGATGAGTGTTCTTATCACACTGATTTGAATCAAAATTCTGAATGTTTCCCCTGTATTTCACTCTCCTTTGGGCTGTCTCCTTAGCTGTGCAGAGGCTCAAGAAGGAAACAGCTAGCTTGAAGGGGGAAGAAGGGCAAAGGCAGTCGAGCTCAGGTACAGATGGTATGTTGCTAAGGAGGACCCTACGCTCATCATACCCCTAACAACACGGTCCTGGCTACCTGAGGATTTACAAAAGAGGAGGTTCTAGGACAACCCTAAGGACGGTCTGTCCTGTCACGAGTTAAGGCAAAAGAAGGTACTGTTGTCAGCTGCTTGAGGGAATGGACGGTGCCAAGTCTACAGCCTTCTGGAGGACTGAAACCCCAAAACTAGATATATGGAACTTGCATCTACTTGCCAGACTTCTACTTAACATCTTCCCTTAGCAAGAAACTCTAGAAACAACTTTGAAATCTAAATCTTCCACACTGGGTCCCCGTATTCCCAATCTGAATCATTAGACAATTGTAGTTTTGGTCTTTGGGGCTAGCTGTAAAAGCATCCTGCTCATTTTTCTAAGGTGATTTAAAAAAAAAAAAAAAGGCAATGAATTCTGGAGATTCTAATTGCCTCAGGCTCCCAAATCAATGACCACATCTTCTAACTCTCTGATTTCTTAACTCAAAGATATCCTCCCAGAACCTACTTCCTCGAGACCTTCAGGGCAGTTAGGGACACGCAGATCTAAAGCAATGTGTAGTTGTTACTTAAACATGAAACTAGAACCCTTAACACCCACAGATCTTTAGTGCTGACAGCCTTCCTACCATTTCTCTGGGTCTCTTCTCCCAGCTGTTGGGACACAGATGCCTTCTGAACAGGGCGCCCTGCCTACATGGGGTAAGCATCCAATTTCTCAACAGGGTAAAACATAGTAAAATCAACCAGATTTAGCTGAGAAAATAGAGGGACAAAGTGCTATGTGTGACATGCATGTCGGGAACGATTACAGTTGTCTGGATTGCTCTACAGCCACTGGGCACAGACGCCAAGCTGAGGATGTGCGGGCACAGAAGAAGCCACTAGCAGGAGAAGAGCCCGTCCTTCTCTGACCCCAAGTTGCTGTAATAATGGTCAGGCCTTACAGTGTTTGATTTTATTTTCTGGTGACTTCATTTTTCATTTCTGTATTCCTTCATCCCTGCCTTCCATCCCTAACGCTAACACAGGTGACTAATTTTGAGATCTAGTGGATTTCCAATTCTACTTGATTTCCCAATGTTTATTTACATCAGCAGTCCGAGGCTCCTTCCCTTCTGGTCCTGGTTGGATACATACATCATTATCATCTCTGAGAATTCCTCCTTTCTCAAACAAATGCCACCCACTGCTGATGCACTGCCCAGCAACGAGACAGGCAGAGACATTCCTGGATGGAGATTGTGGAACCAAGTAGCATTTATCAAGAAGCTGTATCTGAGAACAACCCTAACTAAATGAGATTTTATTCCTGGATATAAATCAGACCCACAATAGATAATAGCACAGGCAAGGCAAAACCCAAGTCGAGTTCTGTTTCATTCTTCAATTTTTTTTTTTTTTTACATCTGACTTCAGATTCTGGTCTCATTAATTAAACTTTCCAGGGAAAGAAATTATTTTGCTACTTTCCCAAATATACATATGATTTACATTATTTGGTGTTCTTAAGTATGAAACTTTACCTGTTGGAGAGAGATTATGAAAAGTCTGATTTGTTGCTGACCTCACTTATGACCCAGACTGGCAGATTCCCTTAAAAGCTATGTAACTTATAATCCTTACTCCAGTTGTAAAAACAACTACACAGAACGAAAACTGCTATGTTTCTCTAGCATTCCAAAACATAAGCAAGCACTCGTTTCACACACACCTTATTTCATATACGTTGTAACCTGCCCAACTGATGGGGAAAAAAAAAAAGATTTAGGCAATTATGATGTGGCTATCACGGATGTCAGGGCTCTTCACTTGTCTGCTTTTAAACTGTCTTCTTTCATCCAGATCAAAGACACTGTTGTTCTCCCTGCTGAACAATTTATCAATCCCGTTCATTCTTATAAAAAGCTTGGAGCTAGGTGGAAATAACTGTCAGTGTGTCTGGTGAAAGGGGAGAAGAGTGGCAGGGGCCAGCGGGGCCTACTTTTCCATGCAGAATGGGGATCTAGATAGTTTACATCAACCCTCTTTTCCTGGAGACCATTAAAAAACAGTTCCTGGTTTCTAGAGGATCAAATTTCAAAAGTTCATCCCTCTAAAATAAAATTCAATGCAATGGTAGGGTAATCAGGGCAGTCTGACTTTTCAACACAGAATTTTTAAAATTTATTTAATACAATACCAATAATACTAGTACTGAGATCTCACCAAAATGCGTAACAATGTTTCTATGGAAAAACACATTTTCAAGGCCAACGTGGGATGTGAGGAATCCATCTAACATTTGTCCTCTTCCTCTTCCCAAGTAGGATCAGTACTTGCTCCAGAAGGGTGAGGGTGGCTATGGGCAAGTGGGCTGCTCAGGGGCCTGATCTCATTCATCTGCTTTCTTTTTTTCCCAAAGGATCTCAGAATTAATCTATTTTCATAATATTCTGCTGACACTACATATAGCTTCCAAGCTACCCAAGGATTTTTCTCCTCTTTTATGACCAATAGGTGAGAGAGCACACACACACCAGTGCATGCGCACAACATGTGAATGTTTATGTGTATGTGGAGGTTGAAGAGAGTGGCACAAACCAAGCAAGAACGCAGAGAATGAGCACATGAAGACCATTCCCTTGTTCGCACGAGAAGCTGGGCCTGTGCTTTCGGATGTAACAGAAGTGGGGACTCCGTCACAGGCGGATTCTAAAACTCTCAGGGTGACCTGAAGGAAAGTCTGCTGCCCTCCTAAAATGGCCCGAAGATTGGAGTGAAGCCCGTATCTCGCTTCCAGCTCTATGGTGCCTCGTTCATCCAGAAATGACCTTTATCTTAAGGGTGTTAACTACGGATTCTCTGTGTGCCAAGCAGACACATGGGGCACCGAGTTTCATCTGGAAGTGAGAGGAATTCATGCTCAAGCCAAATGGCACACATCTGTCTTCTTGCCAGAAGCACCTCCTCTCACGGGAATCCCTCCCGTTTCCACAGGCCTGGTCTACGAGGAGACCCCGCCGCAGGAGGCAGCGGGACAGCCCTACCTCCGCCTCGCGCTCATATCCACAGGCTCGTCGCTGATGTTTTCCTTGCCGGGCCTTCCAGCAGTCCTGCTGTCTCCGTGCGGCCGGAGATTCCCATTGAGCTTCTCTTCATAGCCCTTGACACCACTGCCATCCTGCTTGGTGGGCAACTCGTGCGGCACCTCAAGATTCGCCAGATCCTTCCGTTTCAGCAGTGCCAGCATCTTCAGGCGCTCCATGGCCTCGTGCCCCTCCATCTTGAGTCGCTTAGCCAGCACATCATCTCGTTCATCCGCCGGCTCCAAGCTCCGCTTCAGCAGGTTCAGGCGAAGAGCATCTTCTGTCATTCTATCCATCCTACGGAAAGGAAAACATACGTGAGATCAGAACACAGCCCCTTCGACACTCTGGAAGGAATGCGAGGGGGTGGCAGGGGTACTCAGAAGAATCATAGGGGCGCCTGGCTGGCTCAGCTGGTAAAGCATGCAACTCTTGATCTCAGGGCTGTGAGTTCAAGCCCCACGTTAAGTGTAGAGCTTACTTAAAAAAAAAAAAAGAGGGGCACCTGGGTGGCTCAGTTGGTTGGACAACTGCCTTCGGCTCAGGTCATGATCCCGGGGTCCTGGGATCGAGCCCCACGTCGGGCTCCCTGCTTGGTGGGAGCCTGCTTCTCCCTCTCCTCTCTGCTTGTGCTCTCTCTCGCTATCTCTGTCACTATTGTCTCTCTTTCTCATATAAATAAAATCTAAAAAAAAAAAAAAACACAAAATAGTCTTTAAAAAAAAATCATAGACACATGGAAGTTCAAAGGTCACTGAACTAACCTACCTTCTATCTTCCCAGAACACCTATACTAAAGGAGATTTCTCCACGCAACTTCAGCAGTGGAACATAAACTTAAACTACTTTCTAGTCATCGAAGTCCTTACTATATCACCACTACACTCAACTGGATGGTCCATTAAAAGCTTACCTCTCTCAGAAAATAAACCTTCTTTTGTGATGGGCATTTTTGTAACTTGTATGCTCAAAGTCAGATGCTTTTTTTTTTTTTTTTTTTTTAAGATTTTACTTATTTATTTGTCAGAGAGAGTGAGCGAGCACAAGCAGGGGGAGTGGCAGAGGGAGAGGGAGAAGCAGGCTCCCCACTGAGCGGGGAGCCTGACTCGGGACTCCATCCCAGGACCCCGGGACCATGATCTGAGCTGAAGGCAAACGCTTAACCGACTGAGCCACCCAGGTGTCCTAGGCGCATTGGTTATAACTATCACACGAAATTCTTTTCCTGGGAAAAACTCTTATGAACAGGGAAGTTCCTCAAGTCACCCAGGCATATCTTTAACTGGCCTATCTTATTATTATTATTTTTTAGAGATTTTATTTATTTATTTGATACACAGAGAGAAATAGTGAGAGAAAGCACAAGGCAAGGGGAGCGGCAGGCAGAGGGAGAGAGAGAAGCAGGCTCCCCACAGAGCAAGGAGCCAGATGCAGGGCTCCATCCCGGGACCCCGGGATCATGACCTGAGCTGAAGGCAGACGCTTAACCAACTGAGCCACCCAGGCGCCCCTTTAACTGGCCCATCTTAGGAAGGAATACGAGAAAGATGAAACAAACAAAGAACATTTAATGGGAGGCCACAGTAGTCAGGATGCGGCAAATCTATGCAGATACAGATTCACTATCTTAAGATAATTGGCTTTAGGGGCTGCCTGGCTGGCTCATTTGTTGGAGCAGGTGACTCCTGACCTCAGGGTCGTTGAGTTCGAGCCCACTGGGCATGGAGCCTACTTAGGAAAAAAAAAAAAAAAAGATACTTGGCTTTAATGAAAGACTCAGGTGTTAAGGCTGATAAGAGGTTATACTTTCTCTACTTATGCAGCGAAATTATTAAAGGCAAGAAAACTATCATTTTCCCTCTCACTTTGATTTTTTATGCTAACAAAATTTAAATGCAGAATTTCTTCCATACTTTTAAATCCAGGGCTGTTTTCCTGGTAGGAAATAGCAATGAGGCACTGGAAAGAAAGTTTTTTGAGTCATGGAAACACAGGTTCAAACTGCTAATTACTTTTATAAGGTCAAATATTTATCAGTTACTTTACCTCCCTAAATCTCAATTTTATCTGTAAAAGTGGGTACTTAGAAGATCTTCAACAAAATTTCATTTCTATACCCTAGGATTATGACTTCTCTACCTAAAACACGAGCTCAGACCCAATAATTCACAGACTCGAGTAGCAAGACAGAGAAGACTACCAATTGTTAACTGGTGCTCTTGCAAAGAAAAATGTTTGTGCTTGAGGCATCTTCCTCCTTGTAGTGAGGAGTAAAATAACAGCTATTTGATCCTTTCCTGGGTATGACCAAACAAACACACAAAGAAACAAACAAAAAACCCAACAAAAGGAAACAGACATTTTGGAGATCAGAAAAAAGTCAGAAGCCAGATCTCTGAATTTTTGGGTAATGTTTGTTTGTTTGTTTCTTTCTTTCTTTCTTTTCTTTCCTTTCTTTTCTTTCTTTTTTATTATATTAGTCATTTTTAAAAATTATGTTATCTTTTTTTAAAAAAAAATTTATTTATTTGAGAGAGAACGAGCACAAGCGGGGGGGTGGGGGTGGAGAGGGGCAGAGGGAGAAGCAGACTCCACGTTGAGCAGGGAGCCTGATGTGGGACTCGATCCCTGGACGCTGGGATCATGACCTCAGCTGAAGACAGTTGCTTAACCAACAGAGCCACCCAGATGCCCTGAATCCACCTATTAAAAGCGTACACTTTGGGGTGTCTGGGTGGCTCTGTTAGTTAAGTGGCTGACTTTTGATTTTGGCTCAGGTCTGATCTCCGGGTCCTGAATGGAGCCCCGTGTCTGGCTCCATGCTCAGCGGAAAGTCTGCTTCAGGATACATCTCCTGTATGGGTGCGAGTGCTCTCTCAAATAAATGTTAAAAAAATAAAGTGCACATTTCGGTGGTTTTTACTTATTCACAGAGCTATGTAACCATCACCACAATCAATACGAGAACATTTCTTGGGGCGCCTGGGTGGCTCAGTGGGTTAAGTGTCTGCCTTCAGCTCAGGTCATGATCCCAGGGTCCTGCGATCGAGTCCCACATCAGGTTCTCTGCTCAGCGGGGAGTCTGCTTCTCCCTCTCCCTCCCTCCCTTTCTAATAAATAAATAAAATTAAAAAAAACAACAACAAAATGAAACCTCTCATATTGAGAGGACCACTGAGAATCCCATGGGAAGTTGCAGGTGGGAAAAGTTTGTTACTCAACTGATCATACACCTAGATGCAAAAACACACTCCAGAAAAGTACAAAGCAAGATACACAAATGCAAATTAATATGGCGCAATGTTCCAAGTTTTGAGGCAAATTATATTCATGAGCGCTGAATATATGTAACAAAGCAACAAAACTTCAATAAACTATAGAGTGAGTGGAGTCTGGGATCCCATCATCATCTCGGCTTCTCAGATGGTTACACAAACAGTTGAACACTGCTCAAAGACCCGCCCCTGCACCCCCCCCCCTTTATTATACTCCAGCCAAATACACAAATACACCAGAAGTTGGGAGAAACCAGAAACAGTTATATGAATGTCTAAGGTAAGTATCTTTCCCAAGAGATGCCTTGAGAATGCTGACCAAATCTTCCTTGCCCATTCTTTAGTGATCTAGCCATCCTGCCTCAAAATCCAATAAAACATGGATGAATCTTAAAAATATCGTGCAAAGTTAAGTAAGTCACACGGAGAAGGACAAATATTTTATGATTCCACTTACATGAGGTCCCTAGAATAGGCAAATTAACAGAGACAGAAAGTAGATTACAGGCTACCCATGACTGCGAGGGGAGACAGGGCAGTGAGGAACTATTATTTAATGGGAACAGAATCTCTAGGATGAAGACAAAGTTCTTGGTGGCGCCTGGGTGTGGCTCAGTTAAGCATCTGCCTTCGGCTCAGGTCATGATCCCGGGGTCCTGGGATCAAATTCTACATAGGGCTCCTTGCTCAGCAGGGAGCCTGCTTTTCCCTCTGCCTCTGCCCCTGCCTCCCGTTCATGCTCTTTCAAATAAATAATTAAATCTTTCTTTTTTTTAAAGATTTTATTTACTTATTTGACAAAGAGAGAGACAGCGAGAGGGGGAACACAAGCAGAAGCAGAGGGAGAGGGAGAAAAAGGCGTCTCACCAAACAGGGAGCCCAATGTGGGGCTCGATCCCAGGACTCCGGGCTCATGACCTGAGCCGAAGGCAGACACCCAATGACTGAGCCACCCAGGCGCCCCTAGGTCACTGTCTTTTTTTTTTTTTTTTAAAGATTTTATTTATTTATTTGTCAGAGAAGAGAGAGATCACAAGGAGGCAGAGAGGCAGGCAGAGAGAGGGGGGGAAGCAGGCTCAGTGCTGAGCAGAGAGCCCGATGTGGGGGTCGATCCCAGGACCCTGAGATCATGACCCGAGCCGAAGGCAGAGGCTTTAACCCACTGAGCCACCCAGGCGCCCCTAGGTCACCGTCTTTTAACAATTTCATTCTAACAGGAGACAGATGTGCATGTAACTAAATAAGAACTTGGGTGTTCACATGAACCCATCTTTTCTGCCTGCTTATAGCCTGCTTTTCTTCCTTATACTTCAATGAAGAGAACTGAATTCACCCACAGACAAAAGCTAGAAGCTTGGGAATCATCTGTGACTTTTCCTGACTTTTCAATCTCGGTCACCAGGTCCTATCCAGTCCTATATTCTCTTCCTCTGAATGTGAATGTGGAAATATGCAGTCCTGGCGTGTTGCTGTTGGCAGCCAGCTTGAGACCATGAGGGAAGGCCGGCAGCCTGCACACAGAGCAGGCAGTGCACAGCGACACTGAGACGGGAGCTAATCACATAGCTGGGCCACACATCAAACTGCCCCGAAGCTAGTTTCTGGATTCCAGTTACACAGGCCAATAAACTCCCTTAATGTGTAAGCCAGTTTGAGCTAGGTTTTCTGTTACCTAAACTGAAAATATCTTCATGGAAAACTGTCAGAAGTGCCAATATGAAACGGAGGTGGACACATCCAATAAATTGGTGGATACAGAGCAAACAAACTAGAGAGCCAGGGCTCAGGCCAGAGTTGGAGATAAATACTTGAACAGGCAGAAGAGGTAATGGAAGTAATGTATGGGCAATAAGTGACACTGCCCAGAAAAAAAAATACACAGTCACAAGAAAAGAGGGTCAAGCATAGACCCTTGGGCAATACCTACATTTAAAGGTTGGAGGAAACTAAGAAATGGCCAGAGAGCTGGGGGAAAACCAGGAAAACAGGACCTATCAACAAGCTAAAGGAGAGTTCCAAGAAGAGAGTAGTTGATCATGCCTAACAATTACAGCAGAAAAATGCCCAGCTTTAAATCTGCTGTTGACTGCCGTAAAAAACAAGAATGGCTAGGTTAACACAGCTCTAGACTCACGCTTGTCAAGTTTTCATCTCACCATTAACCCCAAACCAAAATCCAGGTCTGCAGCAAAGACTTAGAGGATCCTGAAAGAGAAGAGGATGGAGGGATGGAGAGGATGAGTGAACTAAATTAACATCTACTGAACGACTGTTCACCAGCCAACGTACAAAGCTCTTCATATCTGCTTTCCCAATTAATCACATCAGGGAATTAATAGAAAAATTTTAATTGTCAGTTAAGTTAGAAAACCCCAATTTTCAGGGCACCTGGCTGGCCTGGTCAGTAGAGCATGGGACTCTCTCGATCTTGGGGTTTTGAGTTTGAGCCCCATGCTGGTGTTGAGTCTACTCAAAAAAAAAAAAAAAAAGAAAAGAAAAAACACCAATTTTCAAAAATGATCAAATTTAAGCCTATGGTTATATATAAAAGTGAAACAGTATTCCTTTTTAAAAAAATTTAAATTCAAGTTAGTTAACATATAGTATAATATTGGTTTCTGGAATAGAATTGAGTGATCCATCACTTCCGTACAACACCCAGCGCTCATCACAGCAAGTGCTCTCCTTAATACCCATCACCCATCTAAAGCCATCACCCCGTCCCCCTTCCCTCCAGCAACCTTCAGTTTGTTCTCTATATTTAAGAGTCTCTTATGGTTTGTCTCCCTCTCTGTTTTTATCTTATTTTTCTTTCCCTTCCCCTATGTTCATCTGTTTTGTTTCTTAAATTCCATATAGGAGTGAAATCGTACGGTATTTGTCTTTTTCTTACTGACTTATTTCGCTTAGCATAATATACTCTAGTTCCATCCATGTCATTGCAAATGGCAAGATTTTTAAATATTTTATTTATTTATTTATTTGACAGAGAGAGACACAGCAAGAGAGGGAACACAAGCGGGGGAGTGGGAGAGGGAGAAGCAGGCTTCCCACTGAGCAGGGAGCCCGATGCGGGGCTCGATCCCAGGTCCCTGGGATCATGACCTGAGCAGAAGGCAGACGCTTAACGACTGAGCCACCCAGGCGCCCCGCAAATGGCAAGATTTTATTCTTTCTGATGGCTGCACAATATTCTATTTTATGTATCTACCACATCTTATCCATTCATCTGTCGATGGACATCTGAGCTCTTTCCATAGTTGGGCTATTGTGGACATTGCTGCTATAAACACTGGGGTGCATGTGCCCCTTCGGATCACTACATTTTGTATCCTTTGGATAAATCCCTAGTAGTGCCAATTGCTGGGTAAAAGGGTAGCTCTATTTTCAACTTTTTGAGGAAACTCCATACTGTTTTCCAGAGTGGCTGCACCAGCTTGCATTCCCACCCACAGTGTAGGAGGGTTCCCCTTTCTCCGCATCCTCGCCAACACCTGTCGTTTCCTGACTTGTTAGTTTTAGACGTTCTAACTGGTGTGAGGTGGTATCTCACTGTGGTTTTGATCTGTATTTCCCTGATGATGAGTGATGTTGAACATCTTTTCATGTGTCTGTTGGCCATTTGGATGTCTTCTTTGAAAAAGTGTCTATTCATGTCTTCTGCCCATTTCTTGATTGGATTTTTTGTGTTTTGGGTATTGAGTTTGATTAGTTCTTTATAGATCTTGGATACCAGCCCTTTACCTGACATGTCATTTGTAGATATCTTCTCCTGTTCTGTCGGTTGTCTTTTAGTTGTGTTGACTGTTTTCTTCTGCAGGAGCTTTCCATCTTGATGAAGTCCCAGTAGTTCATTTTTGCTTTTGTTTCCCTAGCCTCTGGAGACGTGTCTAGCAAGAAGTTGCTGCGGCCAAAGTCAAAGACGTTGCTGCCTGCTTACTCCTTTAGGATTTTGATGGTTTCCTGTCTTACATTTAGGTCTTCCATCCACTTTGAATTTATTTGTGTGTATGGTGTAAGAAAGTGGTCCAGTTTCATTCTTCTGCATGTTTTCCTAAAACATTCTTCCATGTTTTCTTAGGACCTATCAACAAGCTAAAGTCCAGTTTTCCTAACACCATTTGTTGAAGAGACTTTTTTTTTTAAGATTTTTTTTTTTTTTATTTACTTATTTGACAGAGAAAGAGAGATCACAAGTAGGCAGAGAGGCAGGCAGAGAGAGGGGGAAGCAGGCTCCCTGCTGAGCGGAGAGCCCGACGCGGGGCTCGATCCCAGGACCCTGAGATCATGACCTGAGCCGAAGGCAGAGGCTTTAACCCACTGAGCCACCCAGGCGCCCCTGCTGAAGAGACTTTTTTCCCATTGGATATTTTTTCCTGCTTTGTCGAAGATTAGTTATTTAACACATAAAAACTAAGTTGTTTTGGGATGCCTGGCTGGCTCAGTCGGAGGAGCATGCAACTCTTGATCTCGGGGCCGTGTATTCGAGCCCCATGTTAGGGGTGGAGCTTGTTTTTTGTTTTTTAAGTAAGTACTTAATACATATTATAAATATAATATACATGTCCGTATAAGAAATATATTCATATAAATATATAAAATATATATACTCTTCTTATAAGTTCTAATACTTTTCAAAAATCTGAAGACTTTTGGGGCGCCCGGGTGGCTCAGTCAGTTAAGCCTCCAACTCTTGATTTCAGCTCAGGTCATGATCTCAGGGTTCCTGGGATCAAGCCCCACCCCCCATCAGGCTCCCCACCCAGCGGAGAGTCTGCTTGTCTCCCTCCCTCTGCCCCTCCCCCTGCTCACACATGCTTTCTCTCTCTCTGCAATAAATATATCTTTTAAAAAAAAACTTTAAAGACTTCTTTTTTTAAGCAAACTCTACACCCAATGTGGGGCTCAAACTCACAACCCCGAGGATCAAAAGTCATATTCCAGGTACCCCCAAATCCAAAGACTTTTAAATGAATATTAGTAAGTTAGCAAAAAATACTTTCATTTCTTGTTTCCAATATTTTTTCTGATTTCTCTCTCTCTGACCCATCTTCCAAATGGTCACAACATGGGAGTTAAGGAGAATTTCATTGTACACATGAAGAAAGTACATGTTCTTCTCTTCATTTCGCTTCTATTTTATTTTTTAATTTAACTTTTTGAAGTAACTGTAGATTCATAGGAAGTTTCAAGAAATCATGCAGGAAAGATTCCATATGCCCTTTACCTAGTTTCCCCCAATGGTAACACTTACTAAACTATTATGTAACACCATGACCAGGATATCAACATCGATATAATCTACAGATCCTGGGGTGCCCGGGTGGCTCAGTCGGTTAATCATCTGCCTTTAACTCAGGTCACGATCCCAGGGTCCTGGGATCGACTCCCACATCAGGTTCCCTGCTCAGCGGAAAGCCTGCTTCTCCCTCTCCCCCTCCCCCTGCTTGTGTTCCCTCTCTTGCTGTCTCTCTGTCAAATAAATAAATAAAATCTAAAAAAAGCCAACCCCTGAGGTGTCTGGGTGGCTCAGTCAGTTAAGCGTCCAACTCTTGATTTTGACTCAGGTCAAGATCTCACGGTAATGAGATGGAGCCCCAATGTGCTGGCTCCAAGCTCAGCACAGAGTTTGCTTAAGTCTCTCTCTCCCTCTCCCTCCGACTGTCCCCCGTTCTTGGGTGTGCATGCTCTCTCCCTCTCTCTCAAAATAAATATTTAAAGAAAAAAAAAAAAGATAAAATTTTAGATATCGAAAACAGACTGGTGATCACCAGGGTTTGGGATGTAGTTGGGAGTAGCAGTGAGAGGATGGATATGTTTATAAAGGGGCCACATGAGGGATCCTTGAGGTGACAGAACTGCTCTCTATCTTGACCATGGTGGATACATGCACCCACAAATGCGGTAACAGTGTACGCAACTAAATAAGCACAAATGTATCCAAGTACAGCTGGGGAAGATCTGTAGATTATTTCTTTTTAAGATTTTATTGGGGTTGGCTTTTTAAAATTTTTTATTTTTTAAAGATTTGAAAGAGTGCGTGTGCATGAGAGAGAGAAACCAAGCAGGAGGGGCAGAAGGAGAGAGAGAGAGAGAATCACAAGCAAGAGGGGCAGAAGGGGAGGGAAAGAGAGAATCCCAGGACCCCCAGATTATGACCTGAGCTGAAACCAAGAGTGAGACCCTTAACTGACTGAGCCACCCAGGCACTCCTGGGGTTGGCTTTTTTTAAATGGCTTTTAGTAGAATTCTCTTGAGATTCATCCAAATTGTTGCATGTACCAATAGTCCGTTCCTTTTTATTGCCAACTAGTAGTCCATGGTCAGAATGTACCCTATTTATTCCATTGCTGAAGGACGACAGAGTTTTTTCTAGTTTTTGTTTTTTGTTTTTGTGTTGTTGTTGTTTTTTTGCCACGACAAATAAAGCTGTTATGAACATTCACATACAAGTTTCTGCAAAAACATAAGTTTTCACTTCTTTGGGATAAATGCTTAAGAGTGTGACTGCTGAGTAATACAGCATATTAATGTTTAGTTTTATAAGAAACCACCAATCTGTTTTCCAGTGTAGCTGGACCATCATATAATCCCATAAGCAATGTTTTAGAAGTCCAATTTCTTCATATCCTCACTGGCATTTGGTAGTATCATTATTTTTTATTTAAGCCATTCTGAGAGGTGTGTAGTGATATTTCACTATAGTTTTCATTTGCATTTCCCCAATGGCTAGGGATGCTGAATATCTTTCTATGTGTTTATTTGCCATCTGTATATCCTCTTTTGTGAAAACTCTCTGTTCATGTCTTCTGGCCATGTTCTAACTGGATTGTTTTTACTGTTTAGTTCTGAGAGTTCTTCACATATTTAGACCCCGGTCATTTGTCATATATGTGGCTTCATAACTTATTTTTAGTGAAATTAAACACTTACAGATATAGCCAAAGCACCCTGTATAACTGCACCCCCAAACCATTCCCCACCTCCTCCTCTCCCCAGAGAAAGGCGTTATTCTGATGGATTTGTTGTCATTTCCATGAATACCGTTATAAGATTATTGAATAAATATCTTCAAATAATATATAGCATAGTTTGTGTTTTTTTTTTTTTTTTTAAAGATTTTATTCATTTATTTGGCAGAGAGGAGAGCGGTCACAAGTAGGCAGAGAGGCAGGCAGAGACAGGTAAGCAGGCTCCCCGCTGAGCAGAGAGCCCGATGGGGGGCTCGATCCCAGAACCCTGAGATCATGACCTGAGCCGAAGGCAGAGGCTCTAACCCACTGAGCCACCCAGGCACCCCTACTTTGTGTATTTTTATAAATTATAGTTTAAAAAGTAGGCTCTTGTACATATCCTTTTCCATCTGCCTTTCAATGCTCATTTTTTAATATTTAAAATTTACCCAAGTAAATGTATGAAGCCCTAGTTCATCTGTTGTAACTGCTGTGTAGAACTCCATTGCAAAAATATACAATTTTGTAATCCATTCTCCAGTTCAATATTAAGTAGCAATTTGTTGGTGTTTAGCCCTGCGAAGTGTACCTCTGGCCAAGAGGGTGCTAGCAGGGCCAGACTGACCCTCCCGCTGAAGTAACAAATGCGCAAGAGCCGAGCTTTTCAAGACATCGGACATCAGGCAACAAAAGCGGTGATCCCGCAGGAACAGGAAACGAACAAGGTAAGCTAGCCAACCGCCCTCCTTTACTGTCTGGAGAGAGTTTCTAAGACACGGTGTGGGCAGGGGAACTGAAGCAGAGCCAGGCCGACCTGGGAGCAGAAGCGATGGAGAGGAGGCACAGTGAAAACACAGAGTACCAGAGAGGTGAGAGCTGCAGAGAGACACCTGTCACAAAAAACACAGGAAGCGGTGAGGAGCACGCAGAGAAAATGGAATTGTCACACACTGCTGATGGGAATGGAAAATGGTACGATCAGTTTGGAAAAGAGCTTGGCGGTTCCTCACAAAGTTAAACACAGAGTTATCTTATGACCCACCAGTTCCATTGCTAGGCATATACCCAAGAGAACTGAAAACATTATTTCCGCACAAAAATCTGTACACCAATGTTCACCGCAGCATTATTCCTAATAGCCGAAAAGTGGAAGCAACCCAAATGTCCGTGAACTGATGAATCAACAAAATGTCATGCATCTGTACAATGGAATATTATATGGTCACACACAAAAATGAAGTGCTGATAAGAATCACAACATAGGGGCACCTGGGTGGCTCAGTGGGCTAAGCCTCTGCCTTCGGCTCAGGTCATGATCTCAGGGTCCTGGGATCGAGCCCCGCATCGGGCTCTCTGCTCAGCGGGAGGCCTGCTTCCCTCTCTCTCTGCCTGCCTCTCTGCCTACTTGTGATCTCTCTCTCTGTCAAATAAATAAATAAAATCTTAAAAAAAAAAAATCACAATATAGATGAACCTTAAAAACATTCCCTAGGTGAAAGAAGTCAGTCACAAAAGGCCAACTATTATATGATTCCATTTATATGAAAAGTCCAGAATAGGTGAGTCACTGGAAATACAAAGTGGACCAGTGGCTGCCTAGTGGCTGAAGAGAGGGTCAAAATGCATCATGTTTGCTGATGGGTTGGAGGGTTCTTTCTTTCTTTTTTTTTTTTTTTTTTTAAGATTTTTTATTTATTCATTTGAGAGTGAGAGAGCAAGCCTGAGTGGGGGGCGGGGGGGAGGGGGGATGAGGGAGAGGCAGAGGGAGAGGGAGAAGCAGACTCTCCGCTGAGCAGGGAGCCCGATGCGGGGCTTTATCCCAGGACCCAGAGATCATGACCTGGGCCGAAAGTAGATGCTCAACCATCTGAGCCACGCAGGCACCCCAGAGGTTTCTTTTTTGGGGTTTTGAAAATGTTTTAATCTTAGAGTGTGGGGATAGTTGCACAACTCTATGAATATACTAAAACCATTAAACTGTACACTCAACAGGTGAATTTTGTGGTACACAGAATATATCTCAATAAAGATGTTAAAACGCACTGGATGGTATTAACAGATTAGTAATTACAGGAAAAAAAAAAGATTAACGTACCAGGAGACCTAGTAATAAAAATTACCTCAAAACAAAGATAGAAAGAATAAATAAGAAGAGGCATGAGGGGGTTGGGGGACTTTTTTTTATTTTTAAGAGAATAATCTATCTTTTTTTTAAAGATTTTATTAATTTATTTGAGAGAGAGCACAGGTGCGCACAAGTGGGGGGGGGAGGGGCAGGGAGAGGGAGCAGACATCCCAGGACCCCAGAATTATGACCTCAGCCGAAGGCCGACGTTTAACTGACTGAGCTACCCAGGCTGGGGAACAACTTTAAGCAGTCTAATATCCAGATAACCGAGTCCCTCAAAGAGAGGAGATGGGAGTGGACAGAAAAAACATGAATAAATAATGACCGAAAAAGAATAAACAATGAAAATTATAAACCTACAAATCCAAGAATCTCAATAAACCCCAAGCACAAGGAACATGAAGAAAACTATATATCAAGGGACATAATTAAATTGCTTCGAACTGCTACAAAAACTTAAAAAGTAGCCAGGATAGGGCAAGGGGAAGATAGATTATGTAAAAATAAGGATAATAACCAGATTTCTTGTTGGAAACAAGGCAAAAGAGAAGAAAGTGGAAGAAAAAACCTGACAACCTAAAATACCATACCCCCCAAAAAATATCTTTTAAAAACAAGGGTCCGCAGCTGGTTCAGTCAGTAGAGCATGGGACTCTTGATCTTGGGGTCAGCAGTTCAAGCCCCACGTTGGAACAGATTGTACTTAAAAAAAAAAATCTTAAAAAAAATCTTTTAAAAACAAAGGTGAAATAATGACCTTTTTAGTCATTTGAAATTTCCTTTACCAATGTTCTCCTTTATTTTTTTTAGTATATGTGCTGCCGAAGCGAGCACTGTTTTCCTTTATTTTTAAAAATTTATTCTTTTTTTCTAAGTAGGCTCCACAGTCAGTGGAGCCCATTGTGTGGCTTGACTCATGACCCTGAGCTCAAGACCTGAGCTGAGCCCAAGAGCCAGACACTTATCCGACTGAGCCATCCAGATGTGCCTGTATCTTTTTCTTTTTTTCAATTTATTTGTATCTTAAAAGTTCCTCTAATTATGGCCTCAAAGCTTATTTTGTCTGTTAGTAATATGAAGACATCGACTTTCTGGTTATATTTACCTGGAACATCTTTTTCCATTCTTAATTTGTGGTGTTTTTTTTTTCTCTCTTTGCCTTTTTGATAGGATTTACCTGAATTTTCCCATTCAACCTGATAATGTTGCTTTAGCTGGCTAGTTTAGTCCATATACATTTATTATCATGATTACTCATATATTTGGTTTTATTTCTACCATCTTCATTCTACTATCTTGCTTGTTCTGTGCTTCTTTTTTGGTCTTTTATGCCTTCTTTTGACTGGACTGACTTAAATATTCTTTATTCATTTTCTCTATTTTATTTCAGTCCCATTCTGTTTTTTAGCTTCTATCATTTTTATTTTTTTTAAAGATTTTATTTATTTATTTGACAGAGATACAGAGAGAGAGGGAACACAAGCAGGGGGAGTGGGAGAGGGAGAAGCAGGCTGAGCAGGAGCCTGATGAGGGGCTCATTCCCAGAACCCTGGGATCATGACCCGAGCCGAAGGCAGACGCCCAACAACTGAGCCACCCAGGCGCCCCTCAAATTAGTCATTTTTAAAATATATTTTATTTATTTATTTGAGAGTGAGAGCGTGCATGCACAAGCGTGTGTTGGGGGTAGGGGCAGAGGGAGAGCATCTCAAGGAGACTCTGCGCTGAGTGTGGAGCCTGACGCAGGGCTTGATCTCACAACCCTGAGATCATGATCTGAGCCAAAATAAAGAGTGGGACACTTAACCAACCGAGTCACCCAGGTGTCCCCCTAAGTAGTCATTATTAGTGTGTTATACATGTTAAAGCTACCTTGGATTTACCCACAAATTTCTTTTTGTCCTGCCAATCTTAGTGGATGCAAATTCTTCTCTCCTGATACATACACTTTATTAGTTTTTTTAGTAGAAAACCTAACTGCTAGCAATGTCCATATAGTCAAACTATGGAAAGAGGCCAGATGTCCACTGACAGATGAATGGATAAAGAAGACGTGGTATATACACACAACAGAATACTATGCAGCCATCAAAAAAATCTTGCCATTTGCAACGACATGGATGGAACTAGAGGATATTATGCTAAGCGAAATAAGTCAATCAGAGAAAGACAATTATCATATGATCTCAGTGATATGTGGAATTTAAGAAACAAAACAGAGGATCATAGGGGAAGAGAAGAAAAAATAAAACGATGAAATCAGAGATGGAGACAAACCAGAAGAGACTCATAATTATAGGTTGCTGGAGGGGAGAGGGGTCGGGGGATGGGTAACTGGGTGATAGACATTAAGGAGGGCACACATGATGTAATAAGCACTAGATGATAGGTAAGATTGATAATCATAGATCTGTACCTTGAAACCAATAATATGTTTGTTTTTTTTTTAAAGATTTTATTTATTTATTTGACAGAGAGGGAGAGATCACAAGTAGGCAGAGAGGCAGGCAGAGAGAGAGGGGGAAGCAGGCTCCCTGCTGAGCAGAGAGCCCGATGCGGGGCTCGATCCCAGGACCCTGAGATCATGACCTGAGCCGAAGGCAGAGGCTTAACCCACTGAGCCACCCAGGTGCCCCGAAACCAATAATATGTTCACTGGCTTTAAAAAATAATAAAATTTTTAAACGGATTAAAAAAAAATACCTAACTGCTAAACACATTCAAGTCTCCCTGAAAATGTTTACTTCATCCTCACTCTAGAATGAGCAGAGTTCTAATTCATTTATCTTTTCTCTGTACTTTGAAAATATTACCTTCCTTGCATTTTCTTGTTGTTGAGAAGTTTGACTGAAGTCTACTTTTCATTCCTTTGTGGTAATGTTTCTTCCTCTCTGGTTGCTTTCGTAAGTTCTTTGTCTTTGACGTTTTACAAGATTCAGTATCACTAATGTATTCTAATGTGTTTAGTTTTATTGCTCCTTTCAAGATTCGCTATTTTTTCCTGAAGTTGAAGACTGATATATTTAGCAATTCTGGAAAATTCTCAGCCATTATCTCTTTGAACTTTATTACCATCTGATTTTTTTCTATCCTATTCTAGAACCCCTATGACATATATCTTGGGCCATCTTATTCTGGTCTCCACTTCTCAATCTTTTTGTCATATTTTCCATTTCTTTCTATCTTGATACTGCATTCTGTATAATTTCCTCCTGTTGCTCCTTATTCTTTCTTTAGCTACGCTGAATATGCTATTTAACAAACATCTTCTGAGGGTTTTTTTTTAAGATTCTTTTTTTTAATTTGACAGAGAGGGAGAGAGAGAGAGTGCGCAGACACACACAAGTAAGGGGAGTGGCAGGCAGAGGAAGAAGCAGCAGGCTCCCCGCTGAGCAGAGCCAGATGGGGAACTCGGTCTTAGGACCCTGAGATCATGACCTGAGCCAAAGGCAGACACCTAACCGACTGAGACACCCAGGCGCCCCACAACTTCTGAGTTTTTAATTTCACTGATCTACTGCAGAACACATCAACTTTGGATACACATTAGAATCATCTGAGGGGGGCGCCTAGGTGGCTCAGTTGTTAAGCCTTTGGCTCAGGTCATGATCCTGGGGGTCCTGGGATCCAGCCCTGCATCGGGCTCTCTGCTGGGTGGGAAGCCTGTTTCTCCCTCTCCCACTCCCCCTGCTTGTGTTCCTGTTCTCGCTGTGTCTCTGTCAAATAAATAAGTAAAATCTTAAAAAAAAATCTGAGGAACTATAAAACAAAACAAAACAAAACAAACAAAAGCCAAACTGATACCAGGGGTCCCACTCACTCCTAAAGACTCTGATTTAATTGGTCTGCCATAGGATTCAAGCATCTGTACTTTAATAAATGCCCTGGCTCTTTCCATTATTCAGTGAGTGTTGAGAATCATCCCATTTTCATACCAACTTGGTGTACTATTTCCACCTTGGGAAAATTTTCCCATGACCTCTTGTCCTATTCCATTTACTGCCCCATTTCCCTGTACACTCCATAGCAAAATTCCTCAAAAGTGTTATTTCTACTGTCTCCACTTTCTCTCCTCCCGTATATTCTCTTGGAACTACTTCAGGTCAGATTTTGTTCCCATCAACATGAAGAAACTGTCTTTTCTAAGTCACTAGTTAACTTGATGCTATCAAATGCAATTGTTTTTCTCCTAAACTTTTTTTTTAAATCGATCCTCATCTTACTTGAACTTTCAGCAGTATTTAACCAAATCAGTATTCCTTCCTTCTTTCCTTTTTTTTTTTAAAGACATTATTTATTTGACAGAGAGAGACACACAGAAAGAGGGAACACAAGTAGGGGGAGTGGGAGAGAGAGAGAAGCAGGCTTCCCGCCGAGCACGGAGCCCGATGCGGGGCTCGATCCCAGGACCCTGGGATCGTGACCTGAGCTGAAGGCAGATGCTTAACGACTGAGCCACCCAGGCGACCCTTTTTTTTTTTTTTGAGAGAGAGAGAGCGAGCACACGCAATTTGGGGGTGGGGAGGTGCAGAGGGAGAGAGAAAATCTCAAGCAGATTCCGTGCCCGGTACAGAGCCTGACACAAGGCTCAATCTCACAACCCTGTGATCACTACCTGAGCCAAAGCCAAGAGTTGGATGCTTAGCCAACTGAAGCCACCCGGACGCTCCCAATATTCCTTCCTTCTTAAGTGCTTTCTACACCTGGCCTTCAGGACTTTATGTATCTGGTTTCTCATCCTACATTCAGGTACATTTATGCTTGCTTTTTTTTTTTCTTAATTGAGATACAGTTGACATACAGCATATTAGTATCAGATATACCTAATGATGACCTTTCATTTGTACATGTAGTGAAATAATGACCACAGTAAGTGTTACTATCCATCACCATACAAATACGTTTTTTATTGTGATGAGAACTTTTAAGATCCACTCGCTTAGGGGCGCCTGGGTGGCTCAGTTGGTTAAGTGTCTGCCTTCGGCTCAGGTCATGATCTCAGTGTCCTGGGATTGAGCCTGATGTCGGGCTCCCTGCTCAGTAGGGAGTCAGCTTCTCCCTCTGCCTCTGCTGCTCCCCCTGCTTGTGCTCTATCAAATAACATTAAAAAAAAAAAATCCACTTGCTTAGCAACTTTCAAATATATAACACAGTATTATTAGATATGGTCACACCATTGCTATACACTGCATCTCCATGATTAAAAAGCATCTCTAGAATTTATTTTCTAACTAGAAGTTCATACCTTTTGAGCAGCTCTACCCATTTCATCCACTCATCCCCACAAGCAACCATTAATCTGTTCTGAGTTTTTGGTTTTGTTTAGATTCCTCATGTAAGTGAGAAGGTACCTTTCTCTCACTTACCTGAGAATAATGCCCTTAAGGTCCATCCATGTTGTCGAAAAAGGCAAGATTTCCTTCCTTTTTACGACTAATATTCCACATTTATATTTGGTGGTCTGTTTTCTACCCACTAAAATGTTCAGCTCCTTGGGAGAGGTGTTTTTTTTCCTATTTTATTTAGTGACTGACCTGCTGAACAGACCATATTCGGCATTTTTAGATATTCTATTTGGTTCTTTTTTCAAATCTGTCTCCCCCAAATTATTTTTTCTATTCTTTCAAAATCTTTGTACTTAATAGTTTATTTTTATTTTTAAAGATTTTATTTATTTATTTGACACAGAGAGAGATCACAAGTAGGCAGAGAGGCAGGCAGAGATGGGGGGGGGAAGCAGGCTCCCCGCTGAGCAGAGAGCCCGATGCGGGGCTCGATCCCAGGACTCTGAGATCATGACCTGAGCCGAAGGCAGAGGCTTTAACCCACTGAGCCACCCAGGCGCCCCCTTAATAGTTTAAATATACTTATTTTTAAAGCTATAATCAAGAGATTTATTATCTGAAGTTTCAGTTCCTACTGATTTTTATAACAGTGACTCTTATTCACAGTAAATGAGTTGTTTCTTGTGCCTTTTGTCATTTTTTATTGTAAACTTTGTTTTCATTGGGACTTTATCTGCAGGAATCCTGTGTAATTTGGATTGTGAACCCGTTCCTCCAGAGTATTTTATATGCTTCTGACGGTTACCTCAAGGGAATAAAGGGTTCCGAATAACTTTTTTATATTTATTTCTCAGCTTGGGGATCTCCAGATGAAAATAATTTAAACCTATACGAGTGCAGGCCTGTACTTAAATTTTCAGGGGATATTCCCACCCATCCCTAATCAGAATTCAGAGTGTGACAGAAGTTTCCTTGTTTCTCTGAACTAGGGCATGGGATTTTTTATGGTCACCTCCTTGTCCTGAGAGCAGGAGCCTCTAAGGAGCCTCTAAGGCTCCTGGCCTCACATAGGGGTTCTCACCTTTAACTTTGCTCCAGGCCTAATGCTCTGTCTCTGGACCCCAAACATTAACGCATTAAAAACACCTCTTCTGGTTACTGAGACTGGAAAAGCCCCCACAACTGTCACAGCATTAAGTCATATACACACTGCTCATTCTCAGTTCCCTTCTCATTTGCTGCCCCTCAGGATTTTCCTTATTTCTTTCAGGCTTAGCTGTGCTTTTGTTTAAAAAAAAAAAAGAAGTCTGTTACACTTTATCCAGTATTACTAGGTTGTTGTTGTTGTTGTTTTTAAGATTTTATTTATTTATTTGACAGAGAGAGACACAGCGAGAGAGGGAACACAAGCACGGGGAGTGGGAGAGAGATAAGCAGGCTTCTCGCCAAGCACGGAGCCCGATGCGGGGGCTTGATCCCAGGACCCCGGGATCATGACCTGAGCTAAAAGCAGACGCCTAACGACTGAGCCACCCAGGTGCCTATTACTAGGTGTTTTGTCATGGAATTACAAAGGATTTTAAGGATATATGGTCTGCCACACTCCAGAGTCAAAAATGATAATCTGAAAGTGTAAATTTTATATTTTTAATAACTACTTTAGTATCTTTTCAGAGCAGATAGGCCTCCCAGCTTCAATAAACAAAATAACTCCACATACTGCTAAGTGCAAAGGGGAAAACATACTTTGATGATGGAGAGATCTTGCTGTCAACTGAATCCAGGGATCAGATTTGGCAGTGCAAACAGCGAGACTATCAGGTATGATATGCCTCCTGCTATGATACAGTATCTCCCACGAAGTATTTTTGCCAAACACATAACCTTCGCAATGAAATCCACTTTACGAGAAATACAGAGAATCAGAAAGCAAGCTAAATGATACCATATGGAAACAATATGACAAATCTAAAATGCAGAAGGTGTTGCAGAGAGAGACTGGTCTGTTCAAAAGTTGTTATGAAAAAAGGGTATTGTGGTGGAACAGGGAATTTTTATTTTTTTGGAGAAGTATTTCTATAGCTGTTGTAAGAAACAATCACAAAGTCGGTGGCTTCAACAATGCAAATTTATTGCCCTCTGGTCTGGAAGTCAGAAGTTTCTAACGGGTCTTGCTGGGCTAAATTCAGGGCACCAGCAGGGAGGTCTGCCACATTCCTTCTGGGGTCTCTGAAGGAAAATCCATTCTCCTGCCTTTTCTAGCTGGATACTGCCTGCTTTCCCTGGCTCATGGCCATTTCTCCATCTTCAAAGTCGTCAATGATGGGCTCCCCTCCTCCTCAAGCTGTCATCTTTCTGACTCTCTTCTGCCTTTTTTCATGTTAAGGACACTTGTGATTACAGTGGGCCCACCTGGATAATCCAGACTACTATCCTTATTTTAAGGTCAGCTGATTAGCAACCTTAATTCCATCTGCTATCTTAATTCCCCTTTGCCAGGAAAGTGGAACACATTCACAGGTTCTAGTAATTAGAAAGTGGCTATCTTGGGGGAAGGGGCGTTATTCTGCTTAACACAGCAAATCTTCAGTATCTAGAAGTAGCCTAAAACTTACTTTGAAACGGTCACAAAAAGTATGCATACGCTACACACCAATGAAGCAAATATAGCAAAATGTGTATTGTTAACTGAGGATGACACTTACATAAGCTGTTTGTTGTTCTATTCTTTATGTTTTCACATATAAACATTTCCAATTTTCTTAGAAATTGAAAGGTTTTTAGATTAACTGAAAAGGGGGGGGCGTGAACAGAACAGACAGAACAGAGGCCTTTCACTGGACCACAGAGAACAGAAAGGCGCGAGGCAGAGGACACAGTGACACCGCACTGAGCAGCAGTAGGAGGTGAAGCACAGCCAGCCCTCTTGAGCGATGGACACCGTTACTGCCGGGCTTGTGCGAGGGAACTCTGCCCCCCGTTCCTGGCACAGAGCTAATAAAACTCTTGTCATTTCCTAAGTGATAAGAACACTAGGAGCATCTTTGTTCTAATGAGGCGCATCTGGGTGGGCTCCTGGAGGGCCCCCAGGTGGCGGCTGGTCACCAGTAAGACCAAGCCCCAATCAGAAGCTCGAAACTTTCCCTCTCTATGCCCATCCTCCAGACAGGGGCTGGAAGTGGAGTTGATGGTCCGTCCAGCCTATGCGACGAAGCCTCTGCAAAACCCAAAACACACGGGCTGCAGGAGCTTCCAGCTGGGTGGGCAGTTAGGGGTCCCGGGAGAGGGGGTGCCCGGATAGAGCATGAAAGCACCTGAGATTCCATGAAATACGATATTTATGAAATGCCTCCTATATTATTAGCATTATTCGAGGCACTGAGGATACAATGTTGAACAAAGTCTCTATCCTCCTGGGCTTAACATTCCAGTGGGAAAGAGAAAACAGTAAATAAAACATACATATGTAAAGTAGGGAAACATACCTTTAAAAGGGTTAAGCATGAAAATGGGTTAGAGAGCGTGGGGGGGGGGGGACTATTCTTAAAGCACAGTCAGGAAAGTCCTATCTCCTGAATTAAGTGAGGAAGTGAGGTTTGGATGTATGTGAGACAGAACGTAACGAGCACAGGAAACAGCAAGAATGCTGCCTGAAACAGGTGCTTAGTAAGTGCAAGAAACAGTTAAAAAAAAAAAAAAAAGTGTAGATGAAATGCCACATCTGAGACAGAGAGTGGTAGAAAATGAGGTAGGTGAGGTAATCTAGGGACCAAATCAGGTACGATCTTGAATCAAGAGTATCAGTTAGGATATACACCTTGAAAGAAGGAAAAAGAGAGGGGTGCCTGGGTGACTGAGAGGGTTAAGCCTCTGCCTTCGGCTCAGGTCATGATCTCAGGGTCCTGGGATCGAGCCCCGCATCGGGGTCTCTGCTCAGCGGGAGCCTGCTTCCCCCTCTCTCTCTGCCTGCCTCTCTGCCTACTTGTGATCTCTCTCTCTGTCAAATAAATGAATAAAATCTTAAAAAAAAAAAAAAAAAAAGGAAAGAAGGAGATGCCTGGGTGGTTCAGTCGGTTGAGCATCTGCCTTCGGCTCAGGTCATGATTCCAGGGTCCTGGGATCGAGTCCCACATTGGGCTAATTGCTCAGCAGGGAGCCTGCACCCCCCACCCCCGCCTGCCACTCCCCCTGCTTGTGCTCTCTCTCACATGCTCTCTCTCTGGCAAATAAATAAATAAAATCTTAGGGGAAAAAAAAGAGAAAGAAGGAACAAGAGAAATACTGATGCACTGGATGTGAAATATGAGAAAAAGAATAGTCAAGAATGACTCCAGATCTTTTATCTCTACGAGTGTGTGAGTGAATGATAATGTCTTCCATGAAAATGGAGAATAATGGGATGTCTGGAGTGAAAAATGAAAAGTGTACCTCTCTAACACAGTAAGCCTGAAATGCCTGAGACACAAGCTAGAGCTAAGAGGAGATGTTTAGGGTGAAGATGCAAGTTCAGGAGCCCTAAACATACAAACAGTGCATGAAGTCATGGGGGTAAAACAAAATCATTTAGAAAAAGTGAGATCAAACAGAGAAGAGTCCAACATTTACAAATTGAAGAGAACACCTAGCAAGAAAGATGGGGAATGGTCTGTGAGGTAGAAGAAACCTAGGAGCAGGTGTCCCAGAAGCAGAGTGATTTTTCCCCACAAAAGTAAGTATCTCTAAAGCTTTTCATATCTCCGGAGTCTCTCTATTCTTTCAACTTTCCTGCCATTCTTCAGAATATCATCTTTTCTCTCCTGATCTATAGCAAATACATTCCATGACCTTGAGGTGTCAGCATGTAAGGCACCCCTGCCCCCACCCATTCATCTTTCAGAGCCAGCAAAGTGATCAGAGAGAGAAAGAAAGAAAAGAAAAGAGCAATCTTACCATCTCAGCCTTAGTATCGAAGACTTCCCATTATCTACAACAACAGCACATTGGTCCTTACATCATCTGGTCCCAATTTCCTCCTTCTCTCCCGTCCCCCTGCCCGCCCTGCCCCTAAGGATTTTACGGGCCCGGTTGAATGAATTCCTGGCTTCAAGGCTCTCTCTCTCGTGCAAACGCTCTGAGAGGAGGAGCCCGGTAGAGGAGAGGGAAAGAAAGGGTGTGGGGCTGGAGAGCAAGACCGAGACTGGAAGCCAGTTGAGAGAAGGGGTAATCTGCTCCAGGATTAACAGGAAAGGACGCTACAAGGAGTACCAGAAACTTCAACTCAAAAGGGTGCCTGACTACAAAATGCTTCCAATCTGTTAGGGAAGTATGTTACATGCTTTCAAAATTTCTTATCTTGGAATTATTACAAAGAAACATCACCAAGTTATACATTTTAAAAATGTAAGCATGCTACTGGAATCCAGAGCAAGACTGCTCAAGTCTAGGAAATTTTTA
>CM052893.1:58599788-58624219 GCA_028534135.1 Potos flavus
CCCCAGGCGCCCATGATCTTTTTTTTTTTTAAACGCCAAATGTAAACTGTGCAGCAGTGAGGAGCACAATGACTACCGGTACAGTTTGGTGCCACGGCTCTGGTTCATGCTAAGGCACCAGCAGCTTTACTCACCACTGCTTCTGGATCATCAATACCAATGTCAACACAGTAAAAAGGAAAAAAAAAAAAAAAAAGCCTTTCTATTATTATAGTCTTCATCTCAAAACTCCCTGAAACACTCAGGAATTCCCAGGAGTCCACAGACCACACTTTGAAAACTGCTAGCCTACTCCAACTAATGCACTTGTTTAATAAAGTAATCTACCAATTCATATTACTTTCCACATTTTTAATGTTATCTCTACCCTCAACGTGGGGTTCAGACTCACAACCCTCTTTAAAAAAAAAGGGAGGGGGTGCCTGGGTGGCTTAGTCATTATTAAGCGTCTGCCTTCGGCTCAGGTCATGATCTCAGGATCCTGGGATTGAGCCCCACCTCAGGAGGGAGCCTGCTTCCCCCTCTCTTATTCTCCCTGCTTGTGTTCCTGCTCTCACTCTCTCTCTGTCAAATAAATAAAATCTTAAACACAAAAACAAAAACAAAAAAACAAACTCACAACCCCAAGATCAAGAGTTGTATGCTCTACCAACTAAGCCAGCCAGGTGACTGTTTTCCAGGGTAAATGCAAACTACTTGGTAGTTTGGTAAACCTTTCTTCTTTGTATTTCTCTTTAATACCCACCATATGAAATGCCCCAATAGACTACATAAGTACTATTATTGCCTAACCAACTCCAAATGGTACTGTCCTTCACCTTAACTCTTACCAGCTATGTCAATAGACCTTCTTTCTATTCCCCAGGCTACAAAATCCCATATCTAACACCCTCTCCTCCTGGTCCATTTAGTCTATTTTAATTACCTCTCTTTTGATTTCTAGAACTTTCCTACTGGCCCACTTTTCTACTGAAAAAAGACTCTTGGTCTAGACCAGGGGTCTGCAAGCCTTTTCTGTCAAGGGCCAGATAGTTAAGTATTTTAGACTTTATGGGCCATCTACTCAATTCTGTTATTGTAAAGAAGTATGTGTGGCTGTGTTCCAATAAAACTTTATTTACAAAAACAGGCGCTGGCTACAGTTTGCTGACTTCCAATCTAAACTCTTCCAACAGGCAAGTCAATATATCCAGTCTTAATAGAAAGATATGCCAAAAGTAAAAAATGGAGGTGGGCACAGACTGGCTAAAAGGAACTAGTGAGAGCAACGAAAACAGCAGGATATGAACCTAATAGATACAATACTAGTAACAGTTGCTAAAATGCACCGAGCTCTTTTTTTTTTTTTTTAAAGATTTTATTTATTTCTTCAACAGAGAGCAAGAGATCACAAGTAGACAGAAAGGCGGGCAGAGAGAAGCAGGCTCCCTGCTGAGCAGAGAGCCCGATGTGGGGCTCGATCCCAGGACCCTGAGATCATGACCTGAGCCGAAGGCAGAGGCTTTAACCCACTGAGCCACCCAGGCGCCCCGCCATTCTTGGTTTTTTGATCCAAACTGGTAAGACAGTTATTCCTAATAAGAATGGACAGGCCATTGTTGTTTACTTACTCTTACTGTGTCTCTTCTGTTTCACTTAGTTTTCCACACAAACGTGGCTCAATCATCGACTAGAAGAACCTAGGTGGCCATGTTTTAGTTAACGTACTGTTTAGTAATATACACCAAAGATCATAAAGGCCTCTATGCTTAACTGTGACAACTTAGGGTATGCTGCCTAAAAACTTAACGAATAGGAGGTAAGCAATCCTCCCCCACTGTGATCTTTTAATAAATCTATATAATAAATGAGCACAAAATAATATATTATTATGCTAATACATATAATAATAAATCAGCACAAAAGTTCTGACATATAAAGAAAATCCTGCCGGACGTCATTTAAAACAAGGGATATTAGAATGAAGGAGACAAAGGTGCTCAAAGGACAGATTCCACACATCCTTCAAAATGACTCTTCAGCCACTCCTAAAACTGTAACTAGGGCCTAATGAGAAGAAATAAAAAGGCTGTCCATTAATAAAATGTCTTAACTTATGCCTCACTGACTGTAACTATTTAATCATAAGATTATCCCTACTAATCTGCTCCCAAGCACCAAGAGAAAAGTTAGAAATAAAAGGTTGCAAAAGATCTTTTCTGAAATCTATTGGTCCGATAAGCAAGCATCAGAATACAGACAGAATCTTAAATTAGAGAGGGTAAGGGGAGAAATAACCCTTACATCCTCACTTCTCTTTATATTTAATATAAACCATGTAAGAGGGGAACCTCATACCGCACATATACACATGTAAAATGGCTACTTCCTATGGAGAACACTACCAAGTAATCGTATAAAAATGGTATCAAGTAAAAAAGGTAATTATTACTTCTAAGAACTAGGGAATCTCACAGCTCTGAATAAATCTTTAGTCTCTAGGTCTGAGCTAGGTTGGTCTGATGCTGTTTTATCTTTCAGTATTCAAATGACTGGGAAACAATCTCCCTTAATTCATTTATAAATAAAATGAATACTAGTGATTCCAGCTACTTGGGGTAGGGAAATAACAGCCTAGGGAATGAGCACAAGCCAGCCACTCTGGTATATCCCATCCAGCAACCCTAAAAGGATAACGTCATATGTACCTCCTAACACTTGCACCAAAATCCACATACTAAAGGGAAAAATACACATGTTCAAAGATTGTTGGTTGTAAAAATGTGGCAAGAGAACATATTCATAGGCTATAACAAAAAGATTGAATTAGGAGCTTCCTCTAGATTGCAACCTGACAAAACTTACTAGAGGATAAAGTAGTTCGAAAGCTCCCTCCCACTCCAACTACTGCATATCCCTTCTATTGATTACTGCACATCAGCACCATTATTCTGAATGGTCAGACAACAAACAGAAAAAAATTAACATAAAACAACTGTAATAGTATGTCTCCCTTTTATTCATTAATACACTTTATTTCATATTCACCTACCACAAAGAGCTGCTTCATATATGCATCACACCTCACAAAACCATAAAGAGAAATTAAGAAAAAAGACACTGATAAATTGGTGGTAAGTTGAAATACAATTTCTGAATGAATGTTGAGCTCCTAATAACCAATGAAAGATAAAATCATTCAAATGAATCTCCAAATGGCAACACCTACAATGTCTGGAAGTTCAGATCTCTAATTTTTCCTTCTTTCCATGTGCTAGCTGACTTTCCTTTTGTACAATTCTAACTCCGTAGCAGATGGCAGGGGAGAACACTGCATTTTTATAATACACTAAATAGAACAACAACAAGAAATGAAGAAAAGGAAAAGGGAGGAGGGGACTCAAAGGAGTGGTTAACAGATATCATTTGGTATCTATTATCTGGCTTTTTGCTTCTCCTTAAAAGAACCACCTCGGCCATCAACTCCTGTACCCCTGGCAATCTTGAATGATTAGAAACAGTTTGGGGTGGGAGTGGGGGGTCTTAACAAATTACAGCTGTTAAATCCAGGCAGCAATTCTCTCTAGAGATTCCAGCAGGCACACCTCTAAGTGGGGGAAGAAAAGATGCGGAATGAGCGGCCTCAGCTCCCAGAAGAGTCACTAGTCCCACCAGGAACACAGTCACTATACCACTTGGACAGAGACGCTCCCTCTCATTTTGCCACAACAAAAATATCTTTTATTTTTTTTTTAAGACAGCAAGGGAAAAAAGTGTGAGTGAGTGTGTGCGTGTGTGTTATCAAATGGGTATTTTTCCTGTTTTAAACCTTCCCCTTTTCCTTGTCCATCAGCCCAAGTAAGCAGAGATGACGCGGGTTTCCTTATATAATAGCCTGTGATTTCCTAGACTGCAGGCCTTTCCCTTTGTGTTCTGTATACACTTACACACGCGAGCGCGCACAGATTCTCACTGCTTTGCAGCCCCTGGCGTGATGCCAGCACTCAGTCAGCTGGTTGACTCCATTCACAGAGCAGGGTTGGAGCTGACACGGAAAAAGGGGGGGGGGCTAAGTCAGGGTAAGGGGGAGCTAGAACTATCATTGCTACAGACAAAAGAAATTTTTTAAAAAAGAAAGAAAAAGAAAACCTCAGTATAACGTTCTTCTTATAGCTTCAGCTCAAACAAAACTAGAAGCCAGAGACCATTACAGCAAATGGATGAGGCAGAAGGACTGAGGATCCAAATCGAAAGGAGCTTTGTATGAGAAACGATTAATCCACAACAAATTTTAAAAAACAGTATTTATTACTTCAATCCCATTAGAAACCTCAGCGTATCACCTTCTACACATAGTCAGGAAAAGGCTGTGAAGAACTCAGAGCAATTCTGAGTTTCTGCTTTTAGAAAAAGAAAAAAGGGAGGCGAGGGGAGCAAGACAGTTAAAAGTACTTACAGGTATACATTTTTCTGCTCCCTCCTCTAGCTGTCAGGAAAGCTGGAGACAAGAAGGGGTGGGGGAAGGGAGGGCAGAAAAAGGAGGAAAAGAAGGAATAAAGGATGGGTTTAGGTTTTTGTTTTTTGGGGGTTTTTTTGGGGGGGAGGAGGTGGGGAAAGGTTCCCTTTCTCTTTTCTATCATAAGAGAGGCTTTTCCTATAGCACAGGGACGAACCCCATACGTGCCAGCCCCCTTGAGAGACCTGCATAAACCCGGTCTCCAAGCGGGCACTGCCCTGCCAATCACATGGCGTACTGTTACATTAAACAAAAGAAACAGGGGGATGCTTACTTTTACCCATGATGCCTAGCGGGGGCAGGAGGGGGGGGAGAAAAACCAGTTGTAGCCGGTTTATAACCTCAGGACATGGAATTATCTCTTAATTTTTTAAAATGTCATTTGTGGTACAAAAATCAGTCTCCCCACCCTAACAATTCCCCCCATTATTCTGGCCTAATGCCAAACTTTGCCTTCATTCATGAGAGCTAGTTTCCTCTCAAATCATGATGCTTTAACTATTTAGTTTCCAAACCCAACATCCAGGACAGGAAATCACAGCATCGATAACAAAACATGCCCGAAATTAAAAAAAAAAAAAAAAGAAAAATGAATACATTGCCAACAAGGTCCTTGTCTTTACTCCTTATTGCTAGTGCCAGGGGAACAGACATCGATAAGACAGTAGATGTGTTCATTAAGATTTGCTCCTGGAGCTGTCCCACAGGTAGATACTGATTTAGTTTATTAATTTCACATCACTCAAGGCAGTGAAACCACATCCAACACAAATTACAGCAAGGTTTCAGAGCAGCGTAGTCATGATAGTATATGCATATTCCATAAAAATGGGCTAGGCCCTTGTTATGCATATTCTACCACAATTAAACCAGATTTTTAACGCTTTAGGCCTAGCCACAGTACGGTGGCAGAATCATTCTACTTTCCTGTGTCCCAGCCAGAACACTCTTTTTCCTCTTCACATTCCAGAAAACTTCTCACCCACCATGTATCATTTACACCATCCTATGTCATTCTATAGACTGATCGAGACTCCAGACATGTCTGAAACATTCTCCTGATTTTCTTTTTTCTGTTTATTATTTGTTTTGAACAAAGATTTCATTTATTTATTTGACAGAGAGACAGCGAGCACAGCAGGGGGAGCAGCAGGCAGAGGGAGAGGGAGAAGCAGGCTTATGGAGCAGGGAGCCCAACGCTGGGCTGGATCCCAGGACCCTGGGATCATGACCTGAGCCAAAGGCAGACGCTTAACAACTGAGCCACCTGGGCATCCCTCTTTTTTCTGTTTTAGAGAGACTGTCTCCAGTTACTTTATAGTGAGTTTTCATTTCTCAAAAGTACTCATAAGAGGTCAGAAAGTGGTGGGGAAGAAAACCAAGCAAACCAAAAAGGAGGTAAAGCAGTAATTGTTTTGGAGACCTACTGGCTGGAAGACCCTTACTCTAGGCTCTCTGTTTAAGGAAATAAGTTCTTTATAAACAGTAACAAGGAATAATGGGGGGGGGGGGTCCTTATTTTTCAACTGATCTCTTCTATCAATATACACCCCAAACACCTGCCTCATTTGGGCCTCTGAAACTCAAATCATAATTGTACTAGCTCCATCAGAATCTCTCACAAACCCTTATTTTCCAAATATTTAAAGCTTCTAGAGTCTAGAGAATAGAGAAAAATAATCTATGCCCTACCCAAAGATTTTAGTTTGTAAATAGAAGTTTTTCTGAGCAATCTAATTATCAACCTTAATTTTCAGAAAACAAATACTGAGTTAAATCTGAAACAGGCAGTACTGGCCATTGGTAAAAGGCATTCAATAATTTACAAACTACAAAGGAAAATCCTACATCTTCTCCAAGTTAAGCTTCAAGCGGATGATGATGTGACATCTCAGTCACAATAAGATGTACTTAATAGAAGTCCATCAGAGGTCCCCAGATCTAGGTACTGCTGTTATTTTAGGAGACAAAGGAAATCATTATGCCTGTGAAAAATGGGGCCAAGAAAATAATTTATTTTCCTCTTATTCAATACATTTCCACAAGAGACCAACTATGAATTTCAAACTGAAACTCACTAGATTCCATGTTTAATCAGGGCAGGGAAGACTGTGTATTTTTCAAGCATCACTCAGAGACCATGCTCATTTAAATCCACTGAATACATTTTACTGCATTTATACACTGGTCAATTTCTACCAGACTCTGAAATCATATAAAAGGCTTAGATAGGGGCGCCTGGGTGGCTCAGTAGGTTAAAGCCTCTGCCTTCGGCTCAGGTCATGATCTCAGGCTCCTGGGATCGAGCCCCGCGTCGGGCTCTCTGCTCAGCAGGGAGCCTGCTTCCCTTCTCTCTGCCTGCCTCTCTGCCTACTTGTGATCTCTCTCTCTGTCAAATAAATAAATAAAATTAAAAAAAAAAAAGCCTTAGATATGACCAAGCAGTTAACAGTGATTACCATTAGCTATGAGCTTAATTCTCCGACATTACGCGGGCTAAGACAGTGCTCTGTGAACTATAGTACCTTCTGTGTACTACACTGCTTAGTAGTCCACAGGGACCACCGATGTTCTCAAACCAACAGGTAGTTTTCTTCAGGTCCTGAAAAATTAAGAACAACGAGGCAGCCAACAACCCGGACCTTTTCAGCTGAATCATAATCATCCCAAACTGGAGGTACTTATTGTATAAGCTGAAAACTGTAAATTATAAAATACCTCTTGGTAACTGTTACCCAAACTGTGATGCTCTGAACATCAAATTCTTTCAGAAAAATAAAAGATCTAACATTCACTGAGCATTTTAATACACTAAATATTTATTTCATCCATACAACAAAGCAAGAAGATAAGGTTCTCGTCCTATTTTATAGATATGGAAATTAATTTGGTGAAATTAAGAAATCTAAATGAAGTCATTCATTCAGCTAACAACAGTAGATGCTGGCTCCAAAACCCATACTCATTCCATTATACCATGATGACGTGAGCATTTCTCGGCCAAAACTCAAGAGCCCAGTTCACTACGCGTGCCTCGCCAATATCTACTCTAAGCCACTGGATTAAAGAAAATATTAGCCAAATGCAACTGAGGTAAAAAAAAATACAAACTCTTTGGCAGACACGTATGATTTCCATTCACAGAAGATTTGATTCAGGACTTCTCGTTAAAGGACGTACAATCTAGATATGGAAAAAGGAGATCTGATAGATAAATGGCCAGGAAGGTCAATGCATAAAATTCCGTGGTGATGAAAGAAGTGATTATCCATCCAGACTCAGGAAACAAGACTTCAAATTAAATACAACTAAAAGCTTGAAGGTACTCCTACAAAAGAAGTATTAACTTCATACAAACACTTAAAAAAACCCTTCACCAATAACAGGAACAAATGTGCAAAAATTATATAGTCCCCATCTTCTTCAAAAATTTTATAATAAACTGCCAAATTTTTGGTGCCGGTTTTAACATAAATCCCTGGGCTCAGAGAACGAGAGGATCAAAATCAGAACCACTGTTAAGGTTGAAAAATAAAATTTATTTTTTAAAAAGCCAACTTTAAGATTTTATATAAAATTCACGAGCTATTTATTGGTGTCCAAGAAAAACAAGCTGGAGTTTATCCAGCTGTTCGTCCTCTCCTGCACATTCCCTATAGGTCTGTTTTCAGTGGGTATAGTCTATTTGGAGAAATCGGCTCACCATGTTTCAAAGTTACAATTACAACAATGACAGATCGCACAACAGCAGAACCCCATTCATATGATCAATAAGATTCATTTTCTTCATTAAATGTATAAAAGCTCAATTAGTCAAAAGGAAAAGTTAATTCTTAGGTGATAGGAGTTCCTCTCCACATTATTTAGAGATGGTACACAATACAATCAAGCAATACTACAATCAAACACCTACCACCCCCACAAACACCATTTTGCTTTTGCAAAGTTTAATACATAAATTGGGAATTACTTCCAAAATAATGTATTGGTTTTAGTCTCTAGAAATAGGTGATTTGTACTCATTAACTAAAACAGAATAATTTCAGGGCACCTGGGTGGCTCAGTCAGTTAAGCACCTAACTTCGGCTTAGTTCCTGATCTTGGGGTCCTAGGATGGAGCCCTGCATGGGGCTCCCTGCTCAGCAGGGAGTCTGCTTCTCCCTCTCCCTCCCTCTGCTCCTCCCACACTTGTGCATGAATGCACACACACACTCTCTCTCAAATAAATAAAATCTTTTTAAAAAATTTAAAAATCAGAATAATTTCTATTTAAACGGGGGAAAAGCCAGTCCTCAATGATGTGGGTGTTATAAATTAGTGATTGAGCGAGTGATTGATATTGAAATGTCCACCACTAATTGGGAGAATGTACTTATTAAACTTTTGGTTAAAACCAAGCGAAGACTAAGGATAGTACCTTACAGAGCAGAAAATGGACTGAGTCTTACACAGGTAGAAGAGGAGGGGAGAACAAGACTCCCTCTCCTGACACAGGTTTGAGTCAGGAAGCACTGTTTTTCTCAAAGCAGGATTCCTTAACGTGTTCACTCCTAGGTTTACAGGAAGTAAGACTACTGTAGAGGTCAAAAAAAACCTCTACTGACTCACATATTGCAAATAAGTATAAAAAGCTACTGTCGCACCCTACTATCAATGACTTAACCACCATATAGAAATACAGGAAGTAAATTATATCAAGTATTTCATTCCTTATATAGCATGAGATGTTTCTAGATCAGTCTTTTCTATGAGACTGGTTTAATTTTCCAACGGCACTAGGGAATTCCTCTGCCTACCCCCAGGAAACAGAAACAGGAAAATCATCTAGAACATTAAATTAGTATTTAACATCTTTAAAATTATAACTCTCTTCTTCCAAAACACAAAGCACCTGTAACAGGGGCCCTGTTACAGGTACCTAACTAGGATAGTCTTGAATCCCTTACTACTTTTTTTTTTAAAGATTTTATTCATCTATTTGAGAGAGAGAGAAAGCACAAGCAGAGGGAGCAGCAGGCAGAGGGAGCAGCAGACTCCCCACCAAGCAGGGAGCTGGATGTGGGACTCGATCCGAGGACCCTGGGATCATGACCTGAGCTGACGGCAGACGCCTAACCGACTGAGCCACCCAGGCATCCCCTAACTTACTATTCTTAACCTTTCATCAGCAGCACGCTATTGATTCTCAGTGACCAGGCCTGCGAACGACCCATTTCTTTTTTTTTTTTTTAAGATTATTTATTTATTTTAGAGAGAGTGCACACACACATGTGCAAGTAGGGGGAGGGGCAGAGGGAGAAGCAAAGTGAGAGAGAAGCAGACTCCCTGCTGATCATGGAGCCTGATGCAGGGCTCGATCTCAGATCTCACAACCCCAAGATCATGACCTGAACCAAAATCAAGGTTGGACACTTAACTGACAGAGCCACCCAGGTGCCCCTCATTTCTTATTTTTTAAAAAGTAGGCTTAATACCCAGGATGGAGCTCAATGCAGGGCTTCACCCTGAGATCAAGACCTGAGCTGAGACCAAGAGTTGGGACACTCGACCGACGGCCACCCAGGTGCCCCAACATCTCATTTCTTAATACCTGATTGCTGACTGATTATTTTTATTCCCTCCTATCAGTACCTTCCCTGTATCTCTGCAGGAGCAAGTTCCTTTTAGGCAAGCCACAAATGTTCATACTTATTTGACAATAAAATTCTGGTTCTCTGTAAAGATAAATGAAATTGATAAACCTCCAGCCAGATGCATTAAGAAAAAGAGAGGGCTGAAATAAAATCAGAAATGAAAGAGAAGTTACAAGTGACACCACAGAAATACAAAGGATCATGAACGACTACTAAGAACAATTATATACCAATAAACTGGAAAACCTACATGAAATGGATAAATTCCTAGAAACACACAACCTTCCAAGACTGAAACAGAAAGAAACAAAAAAGCTGAGAATGATTACAAGTAAGGAAACTGAATCAGTAATTTTAAAACGCCCAAAAAAACAAAAGTCCAGGGCACGATGACTTAATAGGTGAAGTCTACCAAACATGTACAGAAGAGTTAGTATCCATCTAACTCAAATTACTCCAAAAAAACTGAAGAGGAATGAACACTTTTAAATTCGTTTTATGAAGCCAGCATTACCTTGATAAGAAAACCAGACAAAGATACCACACATAGGGGCGCCTGGGTGGCTCAGTGGGTTAAAGCCTCTGCCTTCGGCTCGGGTCATGATCTCATCGTCCTGGGATCGAGCCCCGCATCAGGCCCTCTACTCAGCGGGGAGCCTGCTTCCCCCTCTCTCTCTGCCTGCCTCTCTGCCTGCTTGTGATCTCTCCGTGTCAAATAAAAAAAAAAAGATACCACACATACACAAAATCTACAGGCCAATATCCCTGAAGAACACAGATGCAAGAATTCTCAACAAAATACTAGCAAATCAAATTTAACAATACATTAAAAAAGTTCATACATGATCAAGTGGGATTTATTCCAGAGATGCAGGGATGGTTCAATTTCTGTAAATCAATCAACATAACATACCATATTAACAAAATGAAGGATAAAAATCACATGATGATCTCAATAGATGCCGAAAAAACATCTGACAAAACTCAACATCAATTTATGATAAAAAAAAAAAATCTCAGGGACGCCTGGCTGGTTCAGTTGGTATGGTATATCATGACTTCTGATCTTGGGGTTGTGAGTTTGAACCCCACAATGGATGTAGAGACTACTTAAAAATAAAATCTTAAAAAAAAAAATCTCAACAAAGCATGTTTAGAAGGGACACACTTCAACACAGTAAGGGCCGTATACAACAAACCCACAGCTCACATCATGTTCATTGGTGAAAAGTTAAAGCTTTACCTCAAAGCGGAGGAACAAGACAAGGATGTCCACTCTCACCACTTTTATTCAACGTACTGCTGGAAGTCCTAGCCATGGCAATTAGGCAAGAAAAAGAAATAAAAGATGCCCAAATCAGAAAGAAGTAAAACTGTCACTATTTGAAGATGACATGGTGCTATATAGAGAACACCCTAAAGACTCCACCAAAAAACTATCAGAATAAATAAATTTATCTGACAATGAAAAACTCAACCCTAACACCTCAACCTGTTAACACCTATCATCAACTAAGTGCCACTGAGAAAATAGAGCAAAGTCATGATTAAATAATCTTATTAGTGACGTTTTCTCACAGATTTTCTATGCACTTAGATTCTACTTTTGACCTGGCTTTTTTCTCCTACTAAATATCCACCAGTCTCCTCCTCTCCACCTTTCCAAGGGTAGAGGCTTCCAGACTGGAAACAGCTTCACTTAAAGCTTCAAATACGTGACTCCCCATTAAGCTTCTCATCTTCCACTTTTGTTGTGAACAATGCTTTTTTTTTTTTTTTAAAGATTTTATTTATTTATTTGACAGAGAGAGAGATCACAAGTAGGCAGAGAGGCAGGCAGAGAGAGGGGGAAGCAGGCTCCCCACCGAGCAGAGAGCCCGATGCGGGGCTCGATTCCAGGATCCTGGGATCATGACCTGAGCGGGAGGCAGAGGCTTTAACCCACTGACCCACCCAGGCGCCCCTAATGCTCTTATCTTTATCATTCTCTGAAGTCACTAACGATGCCCCAGAAAACCAAAACCAAAATGCACCATTCTCCAGGAGCGGATGCGCCACACAATATCTGACTTTAAAAGGGTCTCCACACAGGAAGAAAAAAAAAAGAGAAACTAATATAAGAAAATAAATGATGGGGCACCTGCACAGCTCAGTCAGTTAAGCCTCTGCCTTTGGCTTCGGTCATGATCCTGGGGGTCCTGGGGTCAAGCCCCACACGGGGCTCCCTTCTCTGTGAGTAGCCTGCTTCTCCCTCTCCCTCTGTAGTTCCCCCTGCTTATGCTCGTGCTCTCTCGCTCTCTCACTCTCAAATAAAATCTTAAAATAAAAAAATGATTACAGCTACAGAGTCAGTAACTTCCATACACTTCTTAACCTATCTTCCACTTTTCAGTAATTACCACACTGGATTCCTATGATCAACAGGCTATGCTAGAACGAGATCTAACTATCTCCTGATGATCAGAGATGAAGATCCTGTGCATCCTACTGTCCAGACTGGGCAAACTCAGAATGCACTTCACCCGATTTCTATGATAATCTTGGCAGACTCATGAGGCATCAGTTACCAGAATTTCAGGACCACACAATTATCTCATTATTATGCATGAGAAAAATGGAGGCCAGTATAAAAGGAAAGATCAGGAAAGAGAAAATGGATGTGTGTGACTGTCAAATTTGAAATAAACTTTCATGTTATTAAATTTTACATATCTTCAAAATATTTTCTCTATATGTTCAACACTGAAATTAACTGTAAAGAATGGCAAAATGTTGCTATTTTTGCAGGTTAGCAGTGGGTACACGGAAACTACTCTATACTCTCCCCTTTTGGGTGTGTATTTTAAATTTTGCAGAATAAAAAGATTAACAAAAAGAGAAAGAGAAAAGTCTTTTTAAGTTTATAATGTCTATCTTATCTGTAGAAAGATACCAAGAAACAGGTAAGTTCAACCTCCAGAGAAAAGATGTACTTTTTTTACTGCAATCCTTTTTCCAACTGTGAATACTACATCAGGTGTGTATACTACCTGTCCAACAATAAAATAAACTTTGAAGATAAACATACCAATTGAACTTAATATAATTTTTAAAAGATGTATATGCACAATGAAAGTAAGGGACAAAGCTCCCGGACCCAGCCAGAAGGGGCATAAGCCACCAGTAAAACTCCATAGGAAGATAGGTAACAAGACTATCATAGTATACAGAACACTAGCAAAGATACCCTAAAGGCTAAAGAACAGAGATCTAGAAGAAATAATCTAGCTGACCAAATACTAAATATACTGGTGAGTTTAAGAGGATCTTTTAGGATCAAAGAAGCATTACTCAACTAGAATTATAGTACTATACAGGGTTACACTAGTACATATCTGCTTAGGCAATTGTAAATGGTCAAGAAGTTTAAAATCAAAATTGATGAATAAAATATTCCAATGGACATTTTTGACCATTCATCACTCCTATACACAGCAATATGTAAAAATAAGGATCTAGACATCAAAATGGGCCCACGATTAGATGTATACTTCATCCAGTATACTTGCAAAGAATCTTCTTTACTGAAATGAGGGAAGAACATATTCGTGCAGAAGTGGATTAAGTACTGTGAAATTATACCTAACACAGTCCAAAGGGGAACACTTACCTGTTCTGGATTTCACCTGGGGCAGCTTCTGACAGTCTATTAGCTAAGATTTGCCTATCAGCATTAATAGTCACAGGGAGCCTACAGGACAAAAGGTGTCACTTTTCTTCAGTACAGGGAAAAAGATCTAGGGCTGTTGGTAGGATCTGGTATCTTAAGTGACCAAGAAAGAGGCTTATCATTTTATCAGGCAGTAAATATTCACCTTAAGAAGTTTACCCTTGGGGCACCTGGGTGGCTCAGTGGATTAAAACCTCTGCCTTTGGCTCAGGTCATGATCTCAGGGTCCTGGGGTCAAGCCCCGAATCGGGCTCTCTGCTCAGCAGGGAGCCTGCTTCCCCCTCTCTCTCTGCCTGCCTCTCTGTCTACTTGTGATCTCTCTCTGTCAAATAAATAAATAAAATTAAAAAAAAAAAAAAAAAAAGAAGCTTACCCTTGGGGGCGCCTGGGTGGCTCAGTTGATTAAGGGTCTGCCTTCGACTCAGGTCATGACCCCAGAGTCCTGGGATCAAGTCCCACATCAGGCTCTTTGCTCAGTGTGGAGCCTGCTTCTCCCTCTGCCCCTCCCTGCACTCGCGGTCTCTCTCTCTCTCTCTCTCTCTCTGACAAATAAGTAAAATCTTTAAAAAATAAAAAAATAAAAGAAGTAGTAGTTTACCCTCAGGACACCTGGGTGGCTCAGTTAGTTAAGCTTCCAATTTTTGGTTTAGGCTCAGGTCATGACCTCAGGGTTGTGAGATCAAGCCCTGCATCACACTTGGCAAGGTCTCCTTGAGGTTCTCTCTCCCCCTCTGTGCTCAACGTTTTCGCTCTCTAATAAATAAATAAATCTTTATTTTTTTTTTTTAAAGATTTTATTTATTTGTTTGACAGAGAGAGACAGCGAAGAGAGGGAACATAAGCTGGGGGTGTATGAGAGGGAGAAGCAGGCTCCTCGCTGAGCAGAGAGTCCGATGCGGGGCTGGATCCCAGGACCCCGGGATCATGACCTGACCCAAAGGCAGATGCTTAACAACTGAGCCACCCAGGCGTCCCAATAAATAAATCTTTAAAAAATAAAGAAGTTTACCCTTAAGAGTTCCCTGTAAATGATGATTTTTTTTTCCTGTAAGGATTTTTGATTAATGACAAAAGTTTCAAAAGTAGAAAAGGTTTTCTTTCTTTTTTTAAAAAAGATTTGTTTGTATTTTAGAGCACATGTGGTGGGGGAGGAGGGGCGGAAGAGGGAGAAGGAGAGAGAATCCTCAAGTAGACCCCCTACTGAGGGTGGGTCCGACTCACGGTTTGGTCTCACTACCCTGAGATCATGACCAGAGCCAAAACCAGAAGTCAGGCGCTCAAACAACTGAACCACCCAGGCGCCCCCAGAATAGCTTTTCAACAGCTGAATGAATGTGTCACTGCCAGAATCACTTCAGTAGGTCCTAGCTATCAGAACAGGGTTTCTCAACCTCAGTAATATGGAAACTTTGGGTCAGACAATTCTTTGTTGTGGGAAGCTGTCCTGTGCATTGTAGGATACTTCCCAGCCCCGCCAGCCTTTACATTACTAGATGCTAGTAGAACCACCACCTCCAGTTCTGAGAACCAAAATACCCCCATACACAGCCAAACGTCCGCTGGGGGGCCAAATTCTCCCAGTTGAAAACCATTATATTTAACACCACCAACAGGATTTCACTCTTGAGGAGGTCTGTAGCTATTATTACCTCAATCCACAGCTGAACGATGCTAGTAGAGGAAGTCAGAAGAACAGTGGTCACCTCTGGGGGTGGGGAAGGAAGGATAATGGCTAGGAGGGAAACTGAAAAAGGCTTCTGGGTAGAGGTAATCTTCTTCTATATCTCCATCTAGGGGGTCACCTTATAAAACTTTTTCTGTATGTGTATTACACCTAGGGGGAGAGAAGAAAGTTCACCAAAAACACAACAAAACTGATATGCAAGAGATCAGTAGTAATTTCCTTGCCTCAGTGCTGTTAGAAATCCGGTACAGGGGCACCTGGGTGGCTCAGTGGGTTAAAGCCTCTGCCTTCAGCTCAGGTCATAGTCTCAGGGTCCTGGGGTTGAGCCCCCCGTCGGGCTCCCCGCTCAACAGAGAGCCTGCTTCTCCCTCTCCCTGCCGCTCTGCCTACTTGTGCTTTCTATCTCTCTGTCAAATAAATAAAATCTTAAAAAAAAAAAAAGAAGAAATCCAGTGTAACAACTGGGTATTTACCCTACAGATACAAATGTAGTGATCTGAAGGGGCACGTGCACCCGAATGTTTATAGCAGCAATGTCTACAATAGCCCAACTATGGAAAGAGCCTAGATGTCCATCAACGGATGAATGGATAAAGAAGATGTGGTATATATATACAATGGAATACTACGCAGCCATCAAGAGAAACGAAATCTTGCCATTTGCAATGACATGGATGGAACTAGAGGGTATTATGCTAAGCAAAATAAGTCGATCAGAGAAAGACAATTATCATATGATCTCTCCGACATGAAGAATTTGAGAGGCAGGGCGGGGGGTTGTGGGGAGTGAGGAAATGAAACAAGATGGGATCAGGAAGGAGACAAACCATAAGAGACTCCTAAACTCACAAAACAAACTGAGGGTGGCTGGGGGGTAGTGGGGGAGTAGGGATAGAGTGGCTGGGTGATGGACATTGGGGAGGGTATGTGCTATGGTAAGTGCTGTGAAACGTGTAAGCCTGATGATTCACAGACATGTACCCCTGGGGCAAATAATACATTATGTTAATAAAAAAATTTTAAAAAAAGATAGAAACAGTGTATAGGAGCATAGAAAAGAAAAAAAAGAATATGCAAATAAAGTAACCAACTTAAAAAAAAGAAAAAAAGAAATTCGGTGCAAGAGGTACAGAACTAAAACATCTGAGGGGCAAGAAGTCACTAAATGCTTCTTGATGATGCAATGATTTACCCTTAAATTCAAGACAGCTGACAGTATCCAGGTCCTTCCTTTAGCCACACAGCAAAAGTTACCCATTCCTTTTTACCTAAGAAGCTTTCTAAGATTGGGGCACCTGGCTGGTTCAGTCCGTTAAGCACCTGACTCTTGATTTCAGCTCAGGTCACGATCTCAAGAGTCATGAGATCAGGCCCTGCATTGAGCTCTGAGCAGACTCTGCCTCTGTCCCCCCTACCCCACGTGGGCTCGCTCTCTGTAAAATAAATAAATCTTAAAAAAAAAAAAGAGGCTAAGATTGATAATCACATCTGAGGTCAGGGGTCATGTATCCTATTCGCTGAGACTTTCATACCTTTGACTTTGGTAGTTAAGAAAGGCTCTTCAAGGGGCATCTGGGTGGCTCAGTCGGATAAGTTATCTGCCTTCTCCTTAAGTCATCACCTTGCAATCCTGGGATCCACCTGAGTCACACTCCCTGCTCAGCAGGGAGTCTGCTTCCCCCTCTCCCTCTGCCTTTCCCTCCCCGCCTTGTGTTCTCTCTTTCTCTCAAGTAAAATAAAATCTTAAAAAAAAAAAGACAGGCTCTTCAAAAATCCCTCTAACACGATCTTTAAATAGCATTAAAGAGGTCTACACGAGATCAGGCATGAAACATATTGGTTCCTAATATCAAGACAGTTGGGATGCCTGGGTGGTTCCGTTGGTTAAGCATCTGCCTTCACCTCAGGTCATGATTCCAGGTCTTGGAATCGAATCCCACATTGAGCTTCTTGGTCAGAGAGCCTGCTTCTCCCTCTGCCTGCCACTCCCCCTGCCTCTGCCCCTGCCCCCCCCCCCCGACAAATAAATAAAATCTTAAAAAACAACAACAACAACAAAAGTTGCCCATCCCCAAGCAAAAACACCACTCAACAAGAACTGGAGTCTCTACTCCACTTAGGACAAATAAGGGGATAACCTGAATCAAAAGGAAAGGGGACCATAAAAACAGAATGGCTTGTAGGTCTTTCTGTAGATAGGAAAATTTTCAGACCAAGAAAGGAATTCCCAATATTGACTCAAATATTAATTGCAGAAGACTTTAGAATATACATCCCCAGACTTCTTAGAGAAAAAAAGTCATGAGACTAGACACTCTATGTGTCATTACTTTTTATATTTTTATATTGCAACTTTATTAAGATCCCTTTTGGAAGGATCTTTTCGTTTTTGGAAGGATCTTTTAAAAAAAGGAATTGGTAAAGCAAATGATTCCAGTTAATTAAAAGAACTGGGAAAGGTGCCTGGGTGGCTCAGTCGTTAACTGTCTTCCTTCGGCTCAGGTCATGATCCCAGGGTCCTGGGATCCAGTCCCACATTGGGCTTCCTGCTCTGCGGGAAGCCTGCTTCTCCCTTTCCCACTCTCCCTGCTTGTGCTCCCTCTCTCGCTCTCTGTCAAATAAATAAATAAAATCTTGGGGCGACTGGGTGGCTCAGTCGTTGGGCGTCTGCCTTTGGCTCAGGTCATAATCCCAGGGTCCTGGGATCGAGCCCTGCATCAGGCTCTCTGATAGGCAGGAAGCCTGCTTCTCCCTCTCCCACTCCCCCTGCTTGTGTTCCCTCTCTCGCTGTGTCTCTGTCAAATAAATAAATAAAATCTTTAAAATAAATAAATAAATAAAAATCTTAAAAAAAATACTGTGGCTATGGCTTTGAAAACTAAAATAAATCTTTTTTTTTCCCCCCAAGATTTTATTTATTTGACAGAGAGAAAGAGATCACAACTAGGCAGAGAGGCAGGCGGAGGGAGAGCAGGAAGCAGGCCCCCTGCTGAGTGGAGAGCCCAATGCGGGGCTCGATTCCAGGACCCTGAAATCATGACCTGAGCCGAATGCAGAGGCTTAACCCACTGAGCCACCCAGGCGCCCCACTAAAATAAATCTCTTAAAACACTTTTCATAAGGAAGAAAAGATCGAAGAGCACTCAAATCATCCAATTTTGCCTTTTCCATTTCTTCTAATATGATGAAAACAGAATAATCTCGTGCAGTCTGGAGAGAATGTGAACAAAAGACACTCACCTGAAACAGGACTAACTTGACTTCTGGTGCTGTTTCAGACTCCCCAATGGAGTGCAAGGGAAAGATTAGTGCTTCTAAAGGAAATACTGAGTAAAATCAATATTCTTCTACAAATAATCAAATTACATCATGTTGTTCTGAAGTGGAAGTCTCCTTAAGAAAATTTCTTCTATAGGGTTCCAGCATTGACTTTAAAAATACCAACTATACTGTAATGGATTCAGATCACCACTTCTGCTATATAGTGCTAAGTTCCCAAGGCTAAACACTTGGCCAGAGTTTAATCCATTTTAAAACTAAAAGGACTGATGGGGCGCCTGGGTGGCTCGGTGGGTTAAAGCCTCTGCCTTCGGCTCAGGTCATGATCTCAGGGTCCTGGGATCGAGCCCCGCATCGGGTTCTCTGCTCAGCAGGGACCCTGCTTCCCCCTCTATCTCTCTGCCTGCCTCTCTGCCTACTTGTGATCTCTCTCTGTCAAATAAATAAATAAAATCTTAAAAAAAAATTTTTTTGAAAAAAAAAAAAACCTAAAAGGACTGCTGAAAAGGTTGACCTTACTTTAGCGACTTTGTATGTTTGCATATTTTAATATTACATTCCTCTAAAATGCTGCTGGTTTGCTAAAAGTTGTTGGAAAGAAGAAACATTAAGCTACCCAAATCATGCAGCTCTGGTAGGTATTTAAAACTGTCAAATATCCAAGATAAATCTAGAATCAGGAACTTTAATAACAAGCAAGTTAAAGAGGGAGTCAAAGGAGAAAATTCATTAGATTTGGATTCATCCAACGAAATGGGATTCCTCCTGGGTAGTCATTTTATTTCTATTATTTTTAAAAGATTTTATTTATTTGAGAGAGCGCACACACATACATGCACACAAGCATGCAAAGAGTGGGTGGGCAGCAGAGGGAGAGAGAGAATCTTAAGCAGGTTCCACGCCCAGAATGGAACTCAATATCATGACCCTGAGATCATGATCTGAGCTGAAATCAAGAGTTGGACACTTAACCCACTGAGCTACCCAGGCAACCCTGGGTAGTCATTTTGAAACTTCCAAGAAAGTCAATTTCTGGCTGACCGAATTTCCTCTGAACAAAATATCCTTTCAAAAAACACAATCTGGGGATAACTACCTGAAACTTATTACAAATGTTTACCAAATAATAGCTCATTTGCCCAGTTATACCACTATTAATCTCGGGCTGGAATTTATCTACACCATGGATTGGCCTTTTCTGTATAAAGCCCAGACAGTAACTATTTCAGTCTTTGGGGGCATTATCTTTGTTGTGACTACTGTGACACTGGAGCGGTGTGAAAGCAGCCATACACAGTATGTAAAAAGTGTCATTATTTCCAATGAAACTTTATTTATGGCTACCAAAATCTGAATTTTATATAATTTCTCCATATAGTGAAATATCCTTCTTTTGACTTTTTTCAACCATTTAAAACTATAAAATCATTCATAATTCTTAGCTCATGGGCTACAAGCAAAATTTATCAACCCTTAGTTTTCTGACCCCTGATCTATATGCGCTCATTTATTTCTACTAAACATTTCAAATTTCAAAAAAGTACAGAGAATATTATAACAACCATTTACTTATCATCTAACTTAAGAAATAAAACCTCAGGAGCGCCTGGGTGGCTCAGGTGGTTGGGCGTCTGCCTTCAGCTTAGGTCATGATCCCAGGATCCTGGGATCGACCCCCCACTGAGCAGGGAGCTTGATACAGGGCTCAATCCCAGAACCCGGGGTTCATGACCCGGACTGAAGGCAGACACTCAACCAATGGAGCCACCAAGGAGTCCCAAGCTTACAGCATCTTAAGAGTAGAACCCCCTTTGCAGTTGCCTTCACTGAGGCTTACGCTACAAACAGGTCAGTAGTGATGATAAAATAAAACCAAAGATAATGGTTTTATTTCTTAGTGATGATATAAGATAACTGATGCTTCCAGTCTCTTTTCTCTTAATTTCCAAAAATGAGTCTTATGCAGTAATGAAGATAAAGATCAACAGCAGATACAAATCTTTTGATAACTCAGCAAAAGGAAATATCTTAGTAATTCAAAATTTAGGGGAACAGATATTAGGGGCTCCTGGCTGGCTCAATTAGTAGACCTGTGACTCCTGATGTCAGGGTTGTAAGTCTGAGCCCCAGGTTGGATGTAGAGAGTACTTAAAAATAAAATCTTTAGGGCGCCTGGCTGGCTCAGTGGGTTAAAGCCTCTGCCTTCGGCTCAGGTCATGATCTCAGGGTCCTGGGATCGAGCCCCGCATCGGGCTCTCTGCTCAGCAGGGAGCCTGCTTCCCCCTCCCTCTGCCTGCCTCTCTGCCTACTTGTGATCTCTCCCTCTGTCAAATAAATAAATAAAACCTTTAAAAAATAAAAAAAATAAAATCTTTAAAACAAAACAAAAAAACCCAAAAAACAAAAACAAAAAAGAGAGGACAGAGAGAGAGGGAGAGACAGAGTGAACTGATATTAGTAGGCCCAGAAGACAAGCTCCTTGGAATTTATTTTAAATGTATTTTAAAATAACAGACTCCTTGAATAGGAATTAAGCAAAAGAACACCATCACTGACAATAAATTAATGAAAATATCTAATGTTCTTCTAATTTCAAAGGAGATGGTAACTTCGAACACACGTCATGCCCTTAAATTACTCAAATTTCCTGTCATTCCTTAAGAATGTTTATGAAAACTAAGTTTCATTTTACTCTTCACAGCAGACCCTGAATATGGGATAAAATAAAGAATGTGGGACTGTGGTACCACCAAAGGTAACCTCTCTACTCTGACCCTATTAAAGCCTACTAATAAGTTCTAAGTTCACTAAACAAAACTTAAATCTATTAAATAAAACAAATCACCTTTGCCCTAAAAGCACAGAAATAGAATGAGGAAGACGAGTGACCCACTGGGCAGGAAAACTAGTCAGAAAGGAAATCTAAGTTGTGTTAGGCATTTGGTCTTAGCCATCTGAACATCCCCATTTCCTGAAAACAGAACGACCCTGCTGACAGAGCAGGGTTTCCGTCTCTCGCCTCTGCCGGCTGGGAGTCCAACGAGAACCCAGTAAGGCGCTGCCATGTGAGCAGCCAGCTGGGAAGTTACATGCTCCCTCCTCCTATAGTTGTTCTGATTTAAAAAGAATGTGGTGACAAGAAATCAATTTATCAAAAACGTTTACATCTAGATTGACAATTGAGAGGTTTAAGGGACATCTCAAACATGAACATTTTTCTTTTAAAATGCCTACTCCTGGGGCGCCTGGGTGCCTCAGTGGATTAAGCGTCTGCCTTCGGCCCGGGTCATGATCTCAGGGTCCTGGGATCGAGCCCCGCATCGGCTCTCTGCTCAGCAGGGAGCCTGCTTCTCCCTCTCTGCCTGCCTCTCTGCCTACTTGTGATCTCTCTGTCAAATAAATAAATAAAATCTTAAGAAAAAAAAAAAGGCCTACTCTTTCCAACAATTGGCTACAGTCACATGGCCAATAATTAAAATTCAAAGACATCTGGTTTTAAGAAAACAAATGCTAATAAGGTACATAAGTGTTCCCAAAAGCACCCGAAGACAGGTCTCATCACTGTCCAGCCACACTACTTCTGTCAGTTTAAATTGGGTTGTTTTAGAAACTCTCATAGCCTGTTGGTGTGAATGTAAATTGGTACAAATTTTTGGAGGACAATTTAATAATACCTAACAAAAAAAATTTTTTAAAGATTTTATTTTATTTATTTGACAGAGAGAGACACAGTGAAAGAGGGAACACAGGCAGGGGGAGTGGGAGAGGGCAAAGCAGGCCTCCCGCCAAGCAGAAAGCCCAATGTGGGGCTCAATCCCAGGACCCTGGGATCATGACCCGAGACAAAGGCAGACGCTTAACGACTGAGCCACCCAGGCACCCTAATATCTACCAAAATTTTACATGTGGATACACTTTGATCCAGTAATTACATTTCTAGGAATTTTACTTACAGATAAACTACACTGTATAAAGATGTATGTAAGATGTTTCACTGGAACCCTGGTTATGAGAGAGCACAGGCGCACACACACACACACACACTGGAAACGCTCCTGGCGCCTAGGTGGCTCAGTGGGTTAAGCATCTGCCTGGGCTCGTCATGACCCTCGGGTCCTGGGATAGAACCCCGCGTTGGGCCCACTGCTCAGTGGGAGTCTGCTCCTTCTTCCTCTGTGTGCATGCTCTCTTTCAAATAAATAAATAAATAAAATCTTAAAAAAAACACACAAACATATCCAAGGTAGTAAATGAATATGGGCAAGCGATCACAACAGCTAAAACTAAAGCAAAAGGGATAGGCAGAAATTCAGAGATTTTGAAAGCAACATTTTCAGGATTTGGTAAGGCTGTCTCACACTTAGACTTATGTAGCAAAAAGGGCTGAATAAAGGCATGGTTTCTACTTAAAAGCCACTTTTAATGCTGGTTACTTAATTTATAAACACTATCAACTACTGTAGTTATTTTAATACAGGTTTTCCCTTCCGGGCTATACATCTTCTAAAAGAATGAGGTTGTGTCATTTACCTTTATATACTCTACAACACCTACATCCAGGTCTTTTCCACAGTAGGTGTACAACAAACATTTTGTGAATATATAAATTTGTCAGGGCTTTTCAGTTCCCCATAACCAGTGAATTTAAATGGTTACAAAGCTCTGACAGGTAGAACAAGAGAAGAAAACCACGTTTTCTCTTTTTTTCCCCTAAATTTTCTCTTTATCAGAGTGATTAACTGTCATTTTCCTAGACTGAACCAATAGGATAGAGAAAACCATGTGAGGTCTATACTCAATGAACTGGAAAAATAGTTCCATATCACTGATAAAGGCCTTGGATTTTCTGACATAATCTGATTTCATGAACTGGGTAGTCAACATTCCTAAATTAAGTTGTTGGGTTTTTTTAAAAAAGATTTTATTTTAAGTAATCTTTACACCCAACATAGGCTCAAACTCACGACCCCAAGATCAAAGAGCTGCATGCTCTACCGACTAAGTCAGCCAGGTGCTCCTCCTAAATTCAGTTTAATAATCTAGTAGTACTCCAATCATGTTTATTCAATGCTAAGACAATAATAGCAATGAAAGTCTTTAAAAAGGAAGACTTGTAGGAAATAGGAAAAGTCCACAGCCATAAACCAATATTATTTCCCAATTAAGCTCTGATGTCCATGAAAATGTTTCGCCCTTAAAATTTTCATTTAAAGAGGGACACCTGGGGGCGTCTGGCACCCAGTGGGTTAAAGCCTCTGCCTTCGGCTCAGGTCATGGTCTCAGGGTCCTGGGATCGAGCCCCGCATCGGGCTCTCTGCTCAGCGGGGAGCCTGCTTCCCCCTCTCTCTCTGCCTGCCTCTCTGCCTGCTTGTGATCTCTCTCTGTCAAATAAAATAAAAAAAATAAAAATAAAAAAATAAAGAGGGACACCTGGGTGGCTCGGTCACTTGAGCACTGGACTCTTGGTTTCTGTTCAGGTCCTGATGTTATGGGTAATGGGATCCAGCCCCTTCTAGGCTCCACACTCAGCGGGGAGTCTGCTTGAGGATCCTCTCCCTCTGCCCCTCCCTCCTACACCTACTGGCTCTCTCAAATAAATAGATAAATCTTTAAGAAAAAAATGTTTCGGGG
>CM052893.1:58624719-58652981 GCA_028534135.1 Potos flavus
GGGTGGCTCGGTCACTTGAGCACTGGACTCTTGGTTTCTGTTCAGGTCCTGATGTTATGGGTAATGGGATCCAGCCCCTTCTAGGCTCCACACTCAGCGGGGAGTCTGCTTGAGGATCCTCTCCCTCTGCCCCTCCCTCCTACACCTACTGGCTCTCTCAAATAAATAGATAAATCTTTAAGAAAAAAATGTTTCGGGGCGCCTGGGTGGCTCAGTGGGTTAAAGCCTCTGCCTTCGGCTCAGGTCATGGTCTCAGGGTCCTGGGATCGAGCCCCACATCGGGCTCTCTGCTCAGCAGGGAGCCTGCTTCCCCCTCTCTCTCTGCCTGCCTCTCTGCCTACTTGTGATCTCTCTCTCTCTGTCAAATTAAAAAAAAAAAAAAAGTTTCATTTAAAGAGTAATTCTCTATGTACTGATTTGAAAAAAACCCTCATATTATGTAAAAAAAAAAAAAAGCAAGATGTGGAAAACTATGCTATTTTTGTATTAAAAAAGGGGAAACTAAAAATAAATTCATATTTGTATATATGTAAAGAAACTCTCGGGGCACCTGGGTGGCTCAGTCATTAAGCATCTGCCTTCAGCTCGGGTCATGATCCCAGGGTCCTGGGATCGAGCCCCACATTGGGCTCTGTGCTCGGCGGGAAACCTGCTTCTCCCTCTCCCACTCCTCCTGTGTGTGTTCCCTCCCCCGCTGTCTCTCTCTGTCAAATAAATAAATAAAATCTTTAAAAAAAAAAAAGAAACTCTCAAATGACGGAAAAAAAAGAAGGGAGTAACAGTGGCTCAGTTGGTTAAGCCTTCTGCTCAGGTCATGATCCTGGAGTTCTAGGATCAAGTCCCACATCGGCTTCCTGCTCAGCAGGGAGTCTGCTTCTCCCCCTGCCCCTTGCCCCTCTCACACTCTCTCTCTTTCATTCTCTCTCTCAAATAAATAAAATGTTTTTAAAAAACTAGGCAAGTGAGAAACAATGATGAAAAACTTTCACTGTATATCTTGGTTTTTATAAAAATTTGAACTAAACTTTTAAAAATAAAAAAAACTGTTCCAACCATAACAAAATAATTCAATTGATTTATAAGAGCAAAGGTATTTGGAGTAACCCTGCTTCTAACACTATAAAAAAATAAAACAAAACAGAAAACTGTGATCTGGGGAGCTAAAACTCAATTCAAAACTCATGGACAGGAATCAGCGGCCATATTGTAATAACAGGGTCCCATTCAGTTCAGTTTTATATTCTTTGGTCAGATACAAAAAAGCATGTGAACACGGGGCACATGGGTGGCTCAGTTGGTTGAGCGGCTGCTGTCGGCTCAGGTCATGATCCTGGAGTGCCGGGATCAAGTCGGGCACCGGGCTCCCAGCTCCATGGGGAGTCTGCTTCTCCCTCTGACCTTCTCCCCTCTAATGCTCTCTCTCACTCTGTCTCTCTTTCTCTCAAATAAATAAATAAAATCTTAAAAAAAAAAACACACAAAAAACATGTGAACAGAAAAACCCAACCTAAAATTCACAGGGATCGCAAATGGCCAGCCTTGGAAAAAAAACAGAGAAATCACACTTCCTTACTTCAAAACCTGCTGGAAAAATGGGATACCACATGCAAAAGAATGCAATTGGACCCTTACAGCATATACAAAAATTAACTAAAATGGATCAAAGATCTAAATATAAGAACTAAAACTATAAAACTCTTTGAAAAAAAACATAGGGGGTAAAAGCTTTGTGACTTTGGATTCGGCAACAATTTTTCTTTAAAAAAAAAATAGAAGGGTTTTTTTTTTTAGGATTTTATTTATTTTTAGAGAGTGCACACACACAAGCCAGAGCAGGGGGACGGGCAGAGGGAGAGAAAGAATCTCAAGCCGACTCCCTACGGAGTGCAGAGCCCACGACCCCTGAGATCAAGACCTGAGCTGAAATCAAGTCAAATGCTCAACCAACTGAGCCACCCAAGCGCCCCTATTTTTTTCTTAAACACTGTATTTATTTGAGAGAGAGCGTGCATACGTGTGCATGCATATGAGCAGGGAAAAGGGGAGAGGAAGCTGAGTGTAGGCACCCCTAAAAGATTTTATTTTTAAATAATCTCTACACCAACGTGGGGCTTGAACTTAAAAATCCCAAGATCAAGAGTCCCATGCTCCACTAACTAAGCCAGCAAGGTGCCCCAACAAGTCCTTGAATACGATACCAAAAACACAGGCAACAAATGAAATAATAAACTGGATCTTATCAAAATTAAAAACTTCTGCGCAGGGTGCCTGGGTGGCTCATTCAGTTAAGCGTCTGCCTTTGGCCTGGGTCATGATCCCAGGGTCCCAGAATTGAGCCCTGAGTCAGGCTCTCTGCTCAGTGGGGAGTCTGCTTCTCCCTCTCCCTCTGCCCTTTCCCTTGCTTGTGCTTGCTCTCTCTTGCGCACTCTCGGTCTCTCTGTCTCCCCCAAAAATAAATAAAATCTTAAAAATAAATAAATAAGAACTTCTGTGAATCAATGGACACTAGCTACAAAGTAAAAAAGCAACCCACAAAATAGGAGAAAATATTTGCAATTATACATGTGATAAAGGATTAATATCCAGAACATATACAGAACTCCTACCACTCGAAAACAAAAAAACAACCCAATTAAAAAATGGGGGGAGGGGGACACTGACTGGGTCAGTCAGAAGAGCATGAGATACTTTTTTTTTTTTTTTAAAGATTTTATTTATTTGAGAAAGAGAACACGATGGGAGAGGCAGAGGGAAGGAGGGGGGAGAGAGAGAGAGAGAGAGAGAGAGAGAAGCAGACTCCTCACTGAGTGGGAAGCTGGACGTAGGGCTCTATCCCAGGACACGGAGATCATGACCTGAGCCAAAGGCAGACGCTTAACCGACTGGGCCACTCAGGAGCCCCAAAGCACAAGATTCTTGATCTTGGGGTCATGAGTTTGAGCCCCATGCTGGATGTAGATTACTTAAAAATAAACATTAAAAAAAAAAAAAAAAAAGATGGGCATGAACTTGAATAGATATTTCTCCAAAGAAGATATACAATGACCAAAAAGCACATGAAAAGATGCTCAAAGTCACTCATCATCAGAGAAATGCAAATCAAAACCACAATGAAATACCACTTCTCACCAATCTGGATGGCTTTTATAAAAACAAATACACAGAAAATAAAGTATAGGTAAGGACGTAGAGAAGTTGGGGCTCCTTGTGCATTGCTGGTGGGAATACAAATGGTACAGTCACTGTAGAAAACAGTATGGTGGTTTCTTGAAAAATGAAACCCAGAACTGTCATATGATCTAGCAATTTCAACTCTGGGTATATACCCAAAAGAACTGAAAGCAGCAACTTAAACAGATATCTATACACGAATGTTCATAGCAGCATTATTCATAACAGCCAAGAGGTAGAACAACCCAAGTATCCACTGACAGATAAAATGTGGTTAAAACAATAAAGATGGGGCGCCTGGGTGGCTCAGCGGGTTGGAGCCTCTGCCTTCAGCTCAGGTCATGATCTCAGGGTCCTGGGATCGAGCCCCGCATCAGGCTCTCTGCTCAGTAGGGAGCCTGCTTCCCCCTCTCTCTCTGCCTGCCTCTCTGCCTACTTGTGATCTCTCTCCTCTCTGTCAAATAAACAAATAAAATCTTAAAAATAAATAAATAAAGATAAAAGAAAAATGTAGTATATGCATAAAATAGGATATTATTCAGCCTTAAAAAGGAACGAAATTCTGGGGTACTTGGCTGGCTCAGTCAGAAGAGCACCTGACTCCCGATCCTGGGGTCAGGAGTTTCAGTTCCATGGTGGGTGTAGAGATTACTTAAAAAATAAATAAATAAAGGGGCGCCTGGGTGGCTCAGTCGTTAAGCGTCTGCCTTCAGCTCAGGTCATGATCCCAGCATCCTGGGATCGAGCTCCACATCGGGCTTTCTGCTCAGCAGGGAGCCTGCTTCCCCCTCTCTCTCTGCCTGCCTCTTTGCCTACTTGTGATTGCTCTGTCAAATAAATAAATAAAATCTTTTTTAAAATAAATAATTTTAAAAAAGAAAAAAGGAAGGAGATTCTAATACACTACAAAATATGGATGAACCTTGAAAACTTTATGCTAAGTGAAATTAGCCAGACATAAAAGGACAAATATTGTATGATTCCACTGATATGAGGTACCTAAAGTAGTCAACTGTGTAGAGACAAAGTAGAATAGTGGCAAGGGGCTGGGGGAGACAGTGGGGAGGGATTGGAGAGTTGTTGGTTTTTCTGTTTGTCTAAAGTAGGCTCCACGACCACTGGGGAACTCAATGCGGGGCTCGAACTCATCACCCTGAGATCAAGACCCGGGCCAAAATCAAGAACTGGACACTGAGGGGCGCCTGGGTGGCTCAATGGGTTAAAGCCTCTGCCTTCGGCTCAGATCATGATCTCAGGGTCCTGGGATCGAGCCCCACATCGGGCTCTCTGCTCAGCAGGGAGCCTGCTTCCCCCTCTCTCTCTGCCTGATCTCTGTCAAATAAATAATCTTTAAAAAAAGAAAAGGGGGAGGCGCCTGGGTGGCTCAGGCGTTAAGCGTCTGCCTTCGGCTCAGGTCACAATCCCAGAGTCCTGGGATCGAGCCCCATGTCGGGCTCCCTGCTCGGTGGGAAGCCTGCTTCTCCTTCTCCCACTCCCCCTGCCTGTGTTCCCTCTCTCGCTGCTGTGTCTCTCTCTGTCCAATAAATAAATAAAAATCTTAAAAAAAAAAAAAGAATTGGACACTGAACTGACTGAGTCACCCAGTCGCCTCTATTTTTTAATAGATACAGAGTGTCAGTTTGGGAAGATGAAGAAGTTCTGGAGATGGGTAGTGGTGATGGTTGCACAAGGAGAATGTACACACTGTATACCGTATGTATATAATATACATTACAATGGATACAGTAATACCACTGAACTGGATACTTAAAAATGGTTAAAATAGTAAATTTATATATATGTAACCACAGACCATATGCTAAATTTACTATTACCTTTTAAAAGAATGTCTAACTTTATTGAGTAATTACTATCTGCAAGGCACAGTAAAGTTAAGTAATAGGCCTTAAAACTACTAGTAAGTGGTGGAGCAGAAATTTGAACCCAGAACTTTGGACCTCAGAGCTATACTTTTAATCATTACAGTAACCAAAGGGTATTCTAGTTTAACCAAGGAAAGAAACCTTTCAAGTAACTAAGTGAAAAATATCCACCAGGAATAGTAGCAATAGACTACGCTCTCATATCCAGACGGCAGAATTCAATTTATGCCTAACATTGAGAATGGTTGGTTCGAGGGTGGGGGTTGGGGGGACCACACCAAAGCTTTTCAGAGTAACAAGCAAAAACTAACGTAGCACAGTCTAGGCAGCACACTAAGATGTGCTAAGCAGTCCCAGAAACAACAAAATTAAAATGACAACTTCCAAAAGCTTCTTTGGTTAATTTATAAAGCTATAAAACAATGACTAAAAAATCTCACAGTCGGGGCGCCTCGTGGCTCAGTTGGTTAAGGGTCTGCCTTCAGCTCACGTAATGATCCCAGGGCCCTGGGATGGAGCCCTACATGGGGCCCCCTGCTTAGTGGGGAGTCTGCCTCTCCTTCTCCCTCTGTCCCTCTCCCTGCTTGTGCTCACGCACTCTCTCTCTCTCAAATAAATAAAATCTTAAAAAAAAAAAAAAAAACCCAGCTCATAAAAGGTGGTACCTAATTAAGACCTGTAGTAAATCATTAGATCTCAGAAATTTTTACACGCCTACTTAAGCTACAATGGTCTTATACCCTTGAATCCTCAAGGTGTTTCAAAAATGCACTTGTTATTTTTAAGATGTTTCTGTCCACTGCAAAACATACCTATAAAAGATCTTTTTCCAGTCATCCATATTCCTTGAAATCTTTTAGTTCAATATTAATGCATTACACAGAATTTAGATGGGAAATAGCTCTCCAAGCAGAAGGTGAAGCGTTAAAAATGAAGGCTAATGAAAATTTAGTACTGGATCTTAGTGCAGTAAGAGACCAATATTCTAGTTTCCACTCATTTGGCACAAAATACTCTAAAACACTCAATTGGTATAAAATACTCTAAAAAAAACCTTTCACATTTATAATGCACTCAGCTGAGGAACTGAGCATTCTTTACTACCTGAATTATAAAATAAGAAAAGAACGGCATCAGATTAACATACCAATTTATTCAAGGACACTTATTATAAGCCAAAATCTAGTATATGGCAAGAGTGGGATGCTACTCACATTAAATTTTCATAGAAGATATTATCAGGTCTTCTAGCCAACCTGTCTAGGGCAGTAGGAATACACAATGCCAATTACTTCAATCTTTTTGATAGCAACGCATCAACCTAACCATACAAATGTTAAAAAATGATTAGAAAACCGCCCCTCCCTCCAAAAAGTTCCCTCCCCTATTGGGGAAACATTTTCAATATTTTCACTGGTAGCTCAAACTTTGAGATAAAAGCTTGAGATTCAGGGGTGAACACCATTCGGGTAACCTTTATGCTTTTAAACAACAGTTTCTCCAAGTTTGGTTTTGTTTTTAATTTCAAGACCAACATATCACCTTCAAATGACTGTAAACCAAGGACAGTGCTCCTTTCCTCCTCTGAGCCCCAGGTCCCTCTGCATGCCTCACACTCGAATGATGGGCTTTACGGATTCCCTAGTGGGGTACTAACATCTTCAGGGAAAGGAAGGGCTTCTTGTTCATGGCTCCAAGGTTTCTGTTTACTTACAAAGCTGCAACCTTACTCTCCTGCTTCTAGCACATTAGATTAAAGATGGTGGGGGCAGCAGCTCAGTTATCCTCCTGGGAATTCATTTAAAGTGAGGGCCAAGCTGAATGAGCTGTGCCATTTGCCTTAGAAGATTCATGGGGTAAAAAAATGGCAGCCTCCATACCAGGGAGGTTTCTAAAAAATATCTAGCTTAATGCCAGCATTCTAGTTCTCTGGAAAACTCGCACGCAAAAGCAATCAATTCCCTCATTCCAGAGTGACAACCCTTCAAAAACTTTCAATTCAAAGAGGAAAGCAGAGTAGCAAAGTGTAGTATTCTCAAAGCACTGAGATCACTAATACCTTAAGAAGCTCTTTCATGGCCAAATAACTATGAGAACCACTGCATTTTCTAGCCATTCTTTTACTACTCCCAATGTACAATGTATATTTAGACATGCAAGGCTCTAAGAAATCATGCTGTAAAGAAACCTGCCTTAACTTAACTCAGAATTTTTCAGAACACCATTTGACCACATAACTTTTTTCACATAAGACCTATTAATGGGGGGGGTGCCTGGGTGGCTCAGTGGGTTAAAGCCTCTGCCTTCGGCTCAGGTCATGATCTCAGGGTCCTGGGATCAAGCCCCGCATCGGGCTCTCTGCTCAGCGGGGAGCCTGCTTCCTTCCCCCTCTCTCTCTGCCTGCCTCTCTGCCTACTTGTGATCTCTCTCACTCTCTGTCAAATAAATAAATAAAAAATCTTTAAAAAAAGAAAGATGACTTAAAAAAAAAAAGACCTATTAATGGGCACCTGGGTGGCTCAGCTAGTTGGGCAACTGCCTTCGGCTCAGGTCATGATCTGAGTGTCCTGGGATCAAGCCCCACATCAGGCTCCCTGCTCTGCGGGGGAGCCTGCTTCTCCCTCTCCCTCTGCCTGCCGCTCCCCCTGACTGTGCTCTCTCTATCAAATAAATAAAATCTTAAAAAAAAAAAAAAAAGACCTATTAATACTATTCTATTTTTTGTTTGGTTTTGGTTTTTGTTTTTTTAGGGCAAAACAAAACTCTACAAGAAAGGGCGCCTGGGTGGCTCAGTCGTTAAGCGCCTGCCTTCAGCTCGGGTCATGATCCTGGGATCCTGGGATGGAGTCCTGCATCGGGCTCCCTGGTAGGCGGGAAGCCTGCTTTTCCCTCTCCTCCTCCTCCTGCTTGTGTTCCCTCTCTTGCTGTGTCTCTCTGTCAAGTAAACAAATAAAATTAAAAAAAAAAAAAAAATCCTCTACGAGAAATGTTAGGAGAATGGTAAGATCACAACTCTTGAGGTCATGCAGAGTTGTTACATACTGGATTCCAGCAAAATGACACTACCTCTGGGAATTGGGTTTTCTCATCTGTAATATGGTTACAATGTCTCCCCCCCAGAGTTACCATAAGAATTAAAATAGTAGGGGCGCCTGGGTGGCTCCGTGGGTTAAGCCTCTGCCTTCGGCTCAGGTCATGATCTCAGGGTCCTGGGATCGAACTCCATGTAGGGCTCCCTGTTCAGTGGGGAGTCTGCTTCTCCCTCTCCCTCCCCACCCACTCCTGCTTGCTTGCTCTCTCCCAAATAAATAAGTAAAATCTTTTTTTTTTTAAGATTTTATTTATTTATTTGACAGAGAGAAAGAGATCACAAGCAGGCAGAGAGGCAGGCAGAGAGAGAGGGGGAAGCAGGCTCCCCGCTGAGCAGAGAGCCCGATGCGGGGCTCGATCCCAGGACCCTGAGATCATGACCTGAGCCAAAGGCAGAGGCCTTAACCCACGGAGCCACCCAGGCGCCCCAGTAAAATCTTTTTTAAAAATCTGAGGAAAAAAATTACAGAATTTGTGACTGAGACACTCCTTGAGAAGGGTAACTTCCCAGGATTTTGCAGCCTTTTTTATCCGCTGGGATACTGGGAAAGTCTTTAAATCTTCCACACTTAAGGTGACATACAGGAGTACATCACACATATTGATGAAAATGGCTATGCACAGAACACACGTTGCAGAAGAGTATTTATGGCTTCAATGATAAAAAAAGGGGGGGCCTCATTTCAATATGAACAAGAAAAAAGGGAGTTATGAGGAAAGCTCAGCTTGTGTCAGCACAGAACAACTGTACAGTGCTGTCCAGTTAATAAAGCACCTTTATGCATAGTCTTATTTGACTGACACGGAAATCTAGTGAAAGAGATAAAGCACCTCTTGATCCCCATTTCTAAGGTGAGGGAACTATGGCTTGAAGGCTTCAAAGGACTAAGCCAAGGTCACACAGATGATAAATGGCAGAGCAAGGACTCCAACAGTGTTCTTCTGTGCCAGAACATAACAAAAGGGGTATCTTCTAAATGTATGCAACATTTTCTCATATTTGCATCTTTTATACCTTTCGGATGACAGGTACCATCCTAGGCACTGGACACACAACAGTAAAAACACATGGTATCTTTCAGGATGTTTACAGACCATTGAGGGGAGACAAACAATATTTACAGAGGGAGATCAAAGAAGAAAGCAAATCTAAGTCTCTCTGGGAAAATCAGGAGAAGGCTTCCCAAAAAGTAGCATTTGAGATGAGACTTGGAAGCTGATCTAGGAACTAGAACTGTATCTGCTCATGTATAAACTGTAAGGGAGAAATGTAAGGCCAGATAGAAAGGCAAAGGCCAAGATTACAGGGCCTGAATATTAGGCAAAGTTTAAATTTTACCTTTATACGATTGGAAACTATTGAATACTTTTGAGAAAGGCCAAGAGAATAATCAGATCTCTCTGTCAGACCATCTTGAAGCCAACAGGATTGAGAGTTTAAAAGGCAACAAAACTAAAAACAAAGAGAACTATAAAAGATCCTGGCAACCTCCAAATAAGAGTTGTAAGCCTGAAGCAGGAGACTAGCAAGAGAGAGAAAGAGGTACTGGTTCAAAAACATTTAGAAAGTAACAGATAAGAGAGATCTAACAATGGTGCTCCCATTGCTGGCTTAGGTGACTCAATGAATCACAGAAGGGGAGCTGATGATGAAAATATTGAGTGTGAGGTACCAATGGAATACAGAAGTGGGTCATGTCCAGCACACAGTAGAACACTGGAAACAAGAGGTTAGAGTTTAAGAGAAATGTGATAATCTATGTGAATACATGAAAGGCTTTTTTTGAATAATCAAGTGTCATTTACCATGTCAATGGGAAGGCAATAATTTTATCATCATTATTTGTATAATACTTCAAAGTTCACACTCTAAAATCCTATATTATGCTAATCGCATTTCATACTTTTGTTAAAAACAATCACGAGATTAGGAAAATAGTTATTATTTGATCAACAAGTATTTATTATTAACCATGTATCAAGTACTGTATTAGGCATTAAAACACCAAAATAAGTCCATGCTTTTGTGGACCCTGTTTCATAGGAGGGGAACCAATAAGCAACAAATGTTAAAAAAAAAAAAAAAAAAAAAAGGCCGGGGCTGGCTGGCCCAGTTGGAGGAGCATGCAACCTTGGTCTCGGGTCATGAGTTTGAGCCCCACGCTGGGTGAAGAGATTACTTAAATAAACTTTTTTAAAAAGGCAATAAAAGTCAATCAGAGAAAGACAATTATCATATGGTTTCACTCAAGAAACAGAGCAGAGGATCACAGGGGAAGGGAGGGAAAACTGAATGGGAAGTAATCAGAGAGGAAACAAACCATGAGAGACTTACCTATAGGAAACAAACTGAGGGTTGCTGCAGGAGAGGTGGGTGGGGAGATGGGGTAACTGGATGATGAGCATTAAAGGCACGTGATGTGATGGGCACTGGGTGGTATATGCAACTCATAAATTATTGAACTCTACATCTGAAACCAACGCTGTACTATATGTTAGCTAATTGAATTTAAATTAAAAAAGCAATAAATATAACAAATAAACATGTTATAAAGTTATAAGCACTATAAAAAAAGAAAATAAGAGCATGGAAAAATCAGGAGTGAAAGGTGGGAACTGAAGGTACAATTTTAAGAGATCTCACTGAAAAGGTGAAATATTTAAGCAAAAACTTGAAGGTAGGGAAATTAGTCATTTGTATTATCTCTGTGGAAAAAACTAGCTATTTCCCACTAAAGGGAATAAACAGCTAGTGCAAAGGTCCTAAGATAAAGAGTGTGACTGATGTATTTAAGAAACAAGTCAAGGTAGCTGGAATGGAGTGAGCAAGAGGAAGGATGGCAGAGATCAACAGAGAAAGTGGTGGGGAACCACAGATCATGCAAGACCCTACAGGCCACTGTAAGAACAGATTTTCATTCTGAGAGAAATGGGAATTTAAAAATCAGGGGCCTTAGGTAGGGTGGGGAAAAAAAATTAGAAGGCTTATCCAAAATCAGACAGCTAGGGGCGCCTGGGTGGCTCAGTGGGTTAAGGTTAAAGCCTCTGCCTTCGGCTCAGGTCATGATCTCAGGGTCCTGGGATCGAGCCCCGCATCTGGCTCTCTGCTCGGCAGGGAGCCTGCTTCCCCCCTCTCTCTGCCTGTTTCTCTGCCTACTTGTGATCTCTCTCCTGTCAATTAAATAAATAAAACGTTTAAAAAAAATCAGACAGCTAATAAATGGCAAAACTAGAATTTGACTCAGGATTTCTACATTCTCTACACCTGTGTTCTACTATTCCAATTTGCCACTTACTAGCCCTACAACCTCCCTCCCAAGAAGTCGGAATTTAAATACTCTCAAAAAACTAACTCCGTAAATATTTTCTAGGTAAGAGATGTACTAACTCTCTCGTTAACATTTCTAATCCCTCACAACTATAATGGGACTTTATTAATTCTGATGTCTGATCTAAATTCCACTGACATTCCAGCCTACATTTTGGGTGATTAAAAATTCCACTTTCCGGGTGCCTGGGTGGCTCAGTGGGTTAAAGCCTCTGCCTTCAGCTCAGGTCATGATCTCAGGGTCCTGGGATCAGGCCCCGCATCGGGCTCTCTGCTCAGCAGGGAGCCTGCTTCCCCCTCTTTCTCTGCCTGCCTCTCTGCCTACTTGTGATCTCTCTCTCAAATAAATATCTTAAAAAAAAAAAAATTCCACCTTCCCCCCAAATGAGACAAGCCCAAGAAAGCTTTGATCAGGAAGCTTAAAGCATGACTTCCAGCTTCAAGTAATGGTAACCTGAATTACTTAAAAACATATACCCTTCAGATGTGAAAAGCAAAAAAGAGAATGGCTGTTAGTATTGTCATTTTTGTTAATACTTTACCGGTTAGTATTAATAACAATTAAAAGTTTATATGTTGTCAAAGAAGTTTCTGCAGTTACTGTAACTTTGAGGTCTGGGATTTGAACAGTTTCATATCTCAAAAGTAACAAAATATGTGTTCATCTGTTGCTTTTGGTACTTTAACCCAAAACTCCTGATGGCTTCTTGCCAGTTAATGGCAATTTAAGGCAACGACAAAAGATTAAAGGATTTTGAGGGATACACCATCTAAGAAGTAGACAAGTTTAGCTCTTTAGTGACCCTGGGTCACTCCTTTCCTACTGAATGAACTCAAAACCACAAAGGAATATTTGAAATATCGCTGAGAGGGAAAAATGGAACATGAAGAGGGAGCATTTCAAATCCGATCTATTCTTCAATGCTTTCACCATTACTACACAAGTCCAGGAGTCTCTGCTTCATGGACTCGGGAGCCACCAAGATCCCCAACCAGTACTACAGAAAGTGTCAGAGGGTTACTGAGGATAAACCAAACAATACAGTTAATAGAATGTTTCCCCTTAAAAGGCACACCTTTTCAACAAAAACTGAACTTCCTTATGCATCTTTTCCTAAGCTTAGTCAATGCAGGGGAACTGCAACTTTGTGTGGCATTGTCTGATAGGTTGGATCTTTTCCTGAGCAAGAAATGGACAGCTTTACGCCAGAGCTAGATTTATAGTCAATCTGGGTGTGTCTTTTTTTTTTTCCCCTCCCCTCCAAACTGCTTCAGAAAATGCCTGGCTATTGTGCCTTGATACGTAATGATACACAGCTTTAAGTACTGTAAAAGGTCTAGGAAAGAAAATTCCTTGGTCCTAGCTAAGGCTCAAACCTTACACTTTCTCTAGCAGTTGTTTTAATCAATCAAACAACATAAGCATTCTGAGTGTAAAGGGGCCGCTTGTTAACATGCTTATCCCAGTGGGCTGGCTGACACGGAATATACTCCAGTCTGGAAACCAGGACAGCACAACGGCTGTTCCCCTACACACGCAACTCCAGCTTGGTGGTAAGGAAGAAAGAAACAGTAAATTGAAGCAAGAGGCCTGGTTTACATACAACATACTGTTTAAAGCTAGGATGAATCCAGAGGTCCCAGCATTTGATCAGGGTACTATTACTGAGGAACTCCTGAATGGCTCAGTTGGTTAAGTGTCTGCCTTCAACTTGGGTCATGATCCCAGGGTCCTGGGATCAAGTCCCACATCGGGCTTCTTCCTGCTTCTCCCTCTGCCTGCCTCTCCCCTTGCTTGTGTGCTCGCTCTCTGACAAATAAGTAAAATTAAAAAAAAAAAAAAAAAAAAAAGGATGCTCTTATTGACACACATACACCCTCCTCCCACCCCTACTCTGCTGTTCTGTAACCAAAATCTAACCTGAAGGTCTGGCCAAGCCCAGCCCGGGAAAGAGGAAGAAAAAAAAAAAGTATGTGTGTGGGGGGGATTGGAAACATTTGTCCAAGAAAGAAAGAAAGAGAAAGGGGGGCAGCACACAGACTTTTAAATATCTTTAAGACTATGAGGTTCAGGAAAAATGTTCCACATCTTCCCTCCCAGCATCCGTGGCTTTATGCTAAACACAGCAGTAAAAGTCACAGCCAGAGCTTAGATGAGAAGAGCTGATCAGGGAACCTGGGCAACACTGTTCCCAGTCAAGTACTGGAGTGCAGCCCCTATTTGGCCCCTCTTCGGACTGCCTCTGAACAGGAAGTTAACAGACATGACACACACAGGGGAAGCAAACCACAGTGTCATAAAGATGGATGCGGCTGTCAGCTACAAATTCCTCTCACTTCATCAAAGTGTTCTCAAGTAAGGAGTAAGCAGGACAAAAGTCCATAAGCCTCACCTCCTCTCAAACTGGGTCATTCAGCCTACAGGTCTGGCCTTCTGATTCCTGATTAATATTTATCTGCTTCATTCCTTACAGTCAGATGATTACAACTGCCCCTAGACTAAAAAAACTGTATGCCTCTAAAAATGGAAGACAGCACTGCCAGATCAGTACTCCCACTAAGTCATTATTCATACAACCTACCTGTTTAAAAAGCCCAAGGAAAGACTACCCTTGACCCAGTCCATCCCCAAACAGAGACTAGGTATGAGTTACCCCCCCCCAAAAAAAAAAAAAAAGCACCACTTCCAACAGATGGGGGCCTTTAAAATGTATGATGGAGGCCCTCCACAGCACCAGCTTTAGTAGCTCCGGAAGTAACCTCCTTACCAATCAAGCACAGACAAAAATGTTGCTCTAGAACAATACTCTATCAGATCGCTCTAACACCAAAAACATGAGTCAGACTTGAAGGAAGAGTTTAGGTCAGTACATCAAAGAAAAAGCAAAAGTTTGCTTCATCTCCAACATATAGGCACGCAGCTGCCAGAAAACAACCAGAAATCAGTGAATGGGGAGTGGGGCTAGACGACTGGAGAAGTGAGAGGGAAGATTGCACTTTGAATCGCATGCACGCGCTATCTATCCAAAAACTAAATTTTTATATATAAAAATGTTTCAAAAACTCAAAAGCATCAGCTCTTCAGCATGACCTGCGGGACCTCCAGCTGCTGCTAGTCCAGATCTCTGTTGCAGTCTGGCCCGAGAGCACTGCTCTCTTCCTCTGCCGGAACACAGTAAGCGGCTCCCAGCTCCCTCACACGCACACAAAAGCCCTCCAAATAATCACTGATCGGAAATGAGAAAAGTCTTTCTCGGGAGGCTACCTGACTCTCCGGATGACAGCAGGAGAAAAGGCCGACGGCCAGCTCGGCCAGCAGGCCCATGCCCTCCCCCACCCCACCCCCCCAGTGCCTCCACCTCCACCTCCGCGCCAGCCCCGGGAGCTAACACCGCGCGCCTGCCGGGGGAAGAGTCCGAAGAGGCGAGCACGCCTTTCCGGGGGGCCGGGGGGGGGGGCCTGTCCCGGGCCGGCGAACGGCACCCACAGGAGCGGCCCGCTCCTCGGCGTCACTGCCCGGGAGTGCAGAGGGGCAGAAAGTACTCCAAGTCCCGCTCGGGTCCAGGAAGGGCCAGTCCCAGCTCCGTCGGCCCCCGGAGCGCCCCAGCGGCCCCGCCGAGGAAAGGGGCGCCAGGGTCGCTCGGAAGAGGAGCCCCCACCCGGGCGGAGACCATACCCTGCTCCGACGGCAGGGCGACGGAATAAAGGGGCCCGGTTCTGCGCTCCCGATTCCGTCTCCTAAATAAAGAGGATCCCGCCGCGCTCCCCTCACCGGGGGGACTCCCCGCGGGTCCCGGCGGCCGGCGGGGCCGGGACTGCGCGCGGGGAGCGGCCCCGGTACCCCCGAGGGCACCCCCGCGGGCGGAGGGAGCTGGGGGGGCGCTAGAGAGGAGCGGAGGGGAGCATGGCGGGCGGGAGGCAGGGAGTGGAAGCGGGGATGGCGGGGGAAACGGGGCGCGCGGGAGGGAGAAAGAGTCAGAGCAGAAGGAGCGGAGGGACGCGAGGCGGGGGCGCGCGAGGCCGAAGGGAAAGGCCGGGGAGCGCGCGCGCGGGGCGGGGGAGGGGACGAGGTGAGGGGAGCGCGAGGCGGGGGCGCGCGGGGCCGGGCGGGGGAGGGGGGCGCGAGGCGGGGGCGCGCGGGCGGGCGTCGGCTCGCGGGCGCTTCCCCTCCCCCGCCCTCCACCTTTCCCTTCCCCCACCGCCGCCGCCGCCGCCGCCGCCGCCTCCCGGCTCCCTCCCGTCCTCGCGGCTCGCCGCCCCCGGGCGGCCGGGCGGCCGGGCGGGCCTAGGCCAAAGCTCCTCACCTGGCGGTGGTGGGGTAACTCCCGGCGAGCTCGCCTCCTCAGGCGGCGGCGGAGGCGTCGAAAAAGGGAGGCGACGGCACAGTGGGTTCCGGGCCCCGCAGACGGGACCGGGGGCGGGGGTGGGGGAGGGGGGCGGGCCGGACCGGGGCGGGCGGGCGGAGCAGACACTGCGGTACAGACGGGGGGCAGCGGCGGCGGCGGCGGCGGCTGCACCGGCGGCGGCACCACACAAACAAGGACGCTGATTGGGCAGCTGCCAAGCGCCTCGGCTCCGCCTTCCCCACACGCCACGACGCCCATTGGGCGACCCCAGCCGGCCTCCCCGCCCTCTTCTGCTCGGCCTCACCAATAGGAGAGGGGATGCCGGGACTACACCCCACCCTTGGAGAGTGAGTGGCTGGAGCAATGATGATTGGCGCACGCAGTACCCAATCCTAGGCGGAGGAGGGGGATGGTCTAGCGGGGGCGCGTTAATGGGTACCTCGGCCAGTCCCAGACACATCCGGGTCTTCAGCAGCCCATTAAGTGTCGGGGGTCAAAAAATCGCTTCAGGCTGCAGCTTTACCTTAGAGACGTTTGGTCCCCAGGCAGCCGCCGTACCCCAGTATCCCCAAACCCGGCTTCCCCCTCGGCCCGCTCTCATTCTTCCGACTCCAAAGATGGAGACTGGCGAGCGGCGCGGGGCTCCGCGCTGGGTGGCGGCTCCTCGCGACCGAATCCGGGAATCTGACGAGGGCAGCGGCCGCGGGCGCTCGGGCCTCGCGCTGTGTGCGGGCGTGGCCTGCCCGGGGCCTGCGGCTTCCTGGTGAGCGTGGGGCCCCGCGCGCTCCTGCGGCGGCCCCGGCCGGGCGGCGGCGGCAGTGCCCCGGGGCCGCGGGGGCCGGCGGGGGGCACCGTCCCCCCGGGGCGCACACCCCGCCACGCGCCCGGAGGCCCCCACGCTCAGTCTCCGCTGCGGCCCGAACCCCGAGATCAAGAAGCGGCTCAGAGACGTGGAGTAACTTGCCAGGGCGGACGGCGCGTTAGGGAGAAAGCGGGGCTTCGAACCCAGAGACCCCGGGCTCCCGGAGCACCACGGAGTGTTCCCGCAGTCGTTCAGAGGTCGTGCGGTGCCGGGGCAGCGCAGCGGGCGGAGGGGGCCACGTGAAGACAGGTGCACCCCAGCGTCACCCGAAGTGGGCGGAAGCCTGGCTTCCTTCCTGCAGTGTCCGCGCAGAGAACACGGTCTCGGGAGTCAGCAGGCCTGGCTTTGGAGCTTGGCGTCCCTCTTACCGGTTCTAGGATTTGGGTGCAAGTGACTTAACCTCTGTTCTCTGTGCCCCGGTCTCCCTTTCTGTGAAATGGGAATGATGGAGAAGAGTGTCCAGCTCATAGGGGAATTGTGAGGGTTATGAAATAGTACATTTAAAATGTGCAGGACAGTGCCAAGGACACAGTAACCACTCAGTAGGCACAGTAGTAACTATTATGAGTTTTCCTCACTTTTTCAACCATTTCACTCCCTTAGTTCTAAATTCAGCTTCCCTTGGTCTTCTAACTTGTACCTGGCTTGCACTACAGTGAAGATCATCTCATTTTAACGCTTTTCCCGAATCAGTTATTTAACACACAAGACAGAGGGCCCATCGCGTCATCAGGCGCCCCTCTGGGTGCTGGGGATATAGCAGTAATTGTGATGGAAAAATCACTGCCCTCTTTCCCTAACCTGCCGCGTGGCCCATTGTCACTCGGATGCCTTCTCTGCCATCTGCCGAGCCATTCTTCAAGGGCTGAGAGGAGGGGAAGCACGGTGGTTGAAGGCACCAGCCTGACGAAGAGACTAGTGAAGCCTGAGAAAATACTTTTCAACAGAATTAAAGTCAGACTATGGAGGGGACATGCAGTCTGGAGTGATCAAACTCCAGGGAAGACAAGTGTGAGGCCACCGTTGCAGTGGGGACCTGACCATTCCCTCCACAGACTACGTGCTTGTTGGTTTTGTGAAGCCAGCACTCACAGAGTGAGCTTAGCACTTGATGGGGCTCATGTAATTAATCTCGGAAAACCACCTCCTCAATTTGTACGCAAGGAAAAACTGAGGCATGGGAGCTAAGTAATTTGGCCAATATAATAAAATTAGTACATGGCGGAGACAAAATTTAATTAAAATTTTGTCGTACCCAAGCCTGTATACACTCTGAAGTCTGGGAAGAGAAACGGGGCCAGGACGAGGCACGGCCTCCGTCATCCAGCTCCCGAGGCCACGGGACAGAGATGTCAGATGCCCGGGTGAGAACTCTGCTGTTGGAATTTCCAGATAGTCTTGTGGTGAGAGAACTCCGTAGTCCTGACTGTAGGGCTCTACAAGGACGCCCAAAGGTGAGAAGGACACGCTGGAGGCAAGGGTGATTACCATTTTGTCTGAGTCAAGGGGCACTCTAGACATTAACATTGTACGCTCTGTTAAAGTAGGGACCGAGCCCTAAAATTCTCTCTAGAATTCCAGGCAGTTCCGCACGCTGCTGGGCACACTACACTCTACAATGCTTGTGAGGTCAGGGGGGCGACTGCTCCCTTGCAGAGACCGGGAGAGGCTGCTTCTGGGGAGTGAGGTCTGATCAGAACCTGGGCTGATGTGAGGATTTCCCCTCTGAAGAGGGCGCCTCCTAGTCCCAAGCAGCACAGAGGGCATTTCCTGAGCCCCAGCTTCCCTCCTGTGCAGCTCTTTTCGGACACAGGAAAAGCATCTCCCATACACAGCACAGGATGGGGAAGGGTCAGTCCTGTGGCTTGAAGTTTCCCAAATCCAGAAGTACTACTTCTCTCTTCATCCACTGTTCTCCACCCCTGGGAATTTGCACTAAAGCCTCATGTAAGTTACTCCCTCCACGGACACTCCTGCCTTCCTACCCCAAGGCATTTGTTTTGTTGGCTAATTCCCTTTGGTGATTGGTTTTGCAGCTCCGTTAGGAGTTGCTTCCTGTGTTTACTTCGTTATATATACAGGAAAGGGAGAATTGCGGGTGGGCCTGTCTCCCTGTCGCCCACATTCAGCGATCTTAATCCTTGCCCCTGTCTTCCTGGTCTGTCCCCAGGTAGAGAGCCTGGTGGGAAGGGTACTGCGTGCAGCTAGAGCAACTGAGGGGGCCTGGGATGGCCTCCAGGGCTCCCAGGAGGCGCGAGAGCCACACCACCAGCTACTAGGGAGAGGGCTGTGCACTCTGTGGGGGAACTGGAGAAGCCGGGGGGCGAAAGCTGGGGGAGAGGCAGAGATGAGCTCCAGGCCCCCAGAGAATGGAGCCTTTGTGTGGGGTACAGATGAGGGACAAGGGGGTGATTGTGTGGGAGGGCCGGAAGTGCCACACAGACCGGCGCCGCCATAGGCAGCCCCGGATTTGGCCTCTCCTGCTCCGAGAACTCCCCAAGCCCCAAGGGACCAGTACCAGACCTGGTCTGGGAAAGCAGGGCGTGCCTGAGGCTGCGAGGGATGGGAAGGTGGAAAGAAGGATGTGCAGCCAGGGCAAAGAGAGAGGTATCCCCCGCCATGATCCCAGACCCAGGGAACAAGAGGCAGAAGGAAAAAGACAGAAGCAGCTTTTACTATATTTACATCCAACAAAACTTCGCAAGGAACAACCCTTACTGCGCAGTTAGGGCCCCGGGCGGGCGAGGCATTCCCCACGGGGGAGGAGACGGGAAGGGTTAGGGCTGGACAGGGCCCCGGTTCCTCCTGAGGGGAGCCTGGGGCTCCTCCAGCTCCCTCCTGACTTTCCAGGAGCTACAAACCACTGAACCATGGTACCCCGTTTCCCTTCTCTTTCTCATCATCCCTGGGAACCTCATAAGCAAGGGGGCTGTGGTTCCAAAATAAATAACTGAAAATACAAACACTAAGGTAGAGAGATCTTACGGAGCGCTTTGGGCTACTTCAGCAGTTCCAAGGAGGAAAGACCATTTCTGGCGGGGAATGACCTCCCTCCCTCCCATTCAGGGCAAAGGCTCAGTAGCTCTGTGCCTTTCCAGTTGTTTTTTAAAACAAAAACTTAGAAAATGACCAGGGCAGTGCAGATCTGTGGGGACCCTGGAGGAGAGTTCCCGGCGTCTGGGGAGGAACAGAGCTGTGCCAACTCCCGCCAGGCCTCGTACAACATCAGCGTGAGCATACTGGGCAGGCTGGAGGTACGGGAATATGACTTTTGCTAACAGTGGGTCCCTCTTCTTGCTGCTCACATTCGGAGCCTACGGCTGGGCCTGCTTCCCAGCCCGTTCCCAACTTTTCTATGAAAGGAGTAGGAAAACAGGGTATTTCTAGAATCCGTTCTCCCTCACCTCCCCACCCCAGGCTGGAGAGGAAAGCTGAAGGGTCCCTAGCATTCCAGAGGTACTCCAAAACACTTGCGGCAGTCAATGGCCTTTGGGGTGGGCATCTGTGCCCGTCGCTGCCTCAGCTCCTCCTTGCCCATGCTGCTGGCCAGCTTGTTAAAGGCAGACTTGTACTTCTTGTCGAAGGCCACTAGGGAAGAGAGCGGAAGCAGGCAACGGATTACAACTCTAACCCCCCAACACCGGGCCTCAGATACTTTTAAACTCCTCAGCCCCCTGCCTGCTCCCTCACCGATGTCCACGTGGTCCTTGCCCAGAGCAGCCATTGTCAGGAATAAGATCTCACGGTAGATGCCCCTGGAGTGGAGGCAGAGGGTACGGGTGAGAAAAAGGGGGTACGGAGCCGGGGACAGGCCAGGGACCTCCCGGATGGGAGCACCATACCTCTGCAAGTGCAGACCCCTGGGAGGCGGCCCTAACGTCTCCAGCAGGAGCCCCACAGCCTTGTGCACCTCGTTGAGCCCCACGTGGCGCAACACGGCCTCCAGCAGCTCCAGGCCAAGGGCTGCGGGGATGGGGCCAGGCCATGCCACCCGCTGGGGGATCTGGCCTGGGCGAGACAAGGGAAGGCAGCCAGGATCGCTGAGCCCCCCGGGCGTGGGACCGACCCCTCCCCAGCCTGGGCCGAACACCAGACTCACTGTGGGCCCTCCAGAGCACGTAGAGAGGCGGGCAGCTACTGGGATCGGGGGTCAGGACATCCCACAGCAGCCGCACCTGCACGGACGCCGGGTCAGGCGTCAGCCAGGGAGGCGGGGCCTGCAGGGGCCGAGACAGAGGAGGCAGGCTCAGGCAGCGGCTGGCGGAGGGCTGCAGGTGGCCCGGCGGTGCTCCAAGAGACCGAGGGACGTCGTGGGCTAGAGCCCGAAGGAAGAGGGAGAGGGGCCGTCGGCCCCCACGAGACTGCAGGCTCCCCGAGAGCACCCGCTTGGTTCTGTGAGCTGCTGCATCCCTCGCGCCTGAAACCGCCCGGAGCCCGAAGGCTGGTCAGTAAGTGCCGGCGGAATGACGACGCCAAGGCCCGCGGGCAGGCAGCCGGCACTGCACGGGCATCGGACGAGCCCGGCACTTAGGCCGTTCCACAGATGAGAAAAGGGGGGCTCGGGGGTGAAGTGCAAAGGCCGGGGGTCAGCCCCGACGCGACCGACTCCCAGGCCTGTGCGCGCTCCGAGGGGCCCGAGGGGCAGACCCAGAGGTGAGGTGGCCACACCCAGCAAGTGCCAGCAGGGGCCACGGGCGGGCACTGACCTGTGGGGGCGAGGGCCCGTCGCAGGAGGCCAGCACCAGGCATGGCAGAATACTGGGCAGCCGCAGCCGCTGGAAGTACCACAGAAGGTTCCAGAAGATGATGGGGTGGGCAGCAGGCAGCTCAGGCAAGGCCAGCACCTCACTGCCCTCATTTTCCACCAGCGACTCCAGCTCCTTACGCAGCACCAGGGGGCTCAGGTACGCCCAGGCCCCCCCATCGACCCGCCGGGAGGCAGCCTGTCGGGCACGAAGAGGGAGAACGGTCCCGCCCTCAGAGCCCCGCTTCCCGCCGAGCCACCATGTGCCGTACCTTCCGAGACGCCCATCGTGCCCCACCACCGCCGGGCAGCACACACGGACCCCCGTTCCCTGTGTCCCTCCGGCCCAGCCCTTACCCCCGCGTGCCCGTTACACAGCTGGGGCTCATCCAGGGCAAGGCAGAGCCTGCGGTCACTGAGCACGGGGCCTGGGCCCCCAGGGACGGGAGCATCTTTGCTGCTACTGGCACCAGCAGGGGCAGGCTTGGGGCTGGGGGCACTGCAAGGGGATAACGGGGGTCAGCCCCGGAACCCCCGCCTCCCCGTCCCACCTGTAGCACTTGCCCTCCCTTGGGCACCTGGGTCGGGAATCAAGGGTCTGGACGCTGAGCAGGGGCACAAAGGGGCAGGCACAGAAGGGGCACACTGTGTTGAGGTTGGAGTCATCGGGGGCCCAGCCAGCCATGATCTCCTCGTCGTACACCAGCGAGTCACAGGCCCGGCACAAGGAGCAGCTGGACAGCAGGATCTGTGGGCGACAAGAGCCCCCCAGGCTCAGGAGCCCAGCCACCTGCCCCAGCCCCCGCCTCCTCCGGAGGGAAGGTGGGGGGAGCCTGCACGGGTGTGTTGGGCCCGTCTGTGTGTGCGAGGGGCTCTCCTCACCTCCAGGGAAGGCGGCTGCGAGGACCCGGTGGTGTCGCTGAGCCGCTCCGAGGAACGGCGCAGGCTCAGGCTGCTGACGGAAGACTCGGAGAGGTCCCACTCGCTGCCCAGAGAGGCCGAGCTCTGCCACGGCAGAACAGGGGCGCTCAGCCAGCCCCCTCCCCCCGCCCCCGGGCCTCCTCTGGGCTCTCTCCCCAGGCGTCCGGCCCCACCCCTCGCGGGCTACCTCGGACGCCGTGGATCCAGGCCGCTCCCGGGGGCGCAGGAGGCTGTCCATCGGGCTGCGGTGGGCCGGGGGCGGCAGGTCAGGGGGCAGGTCAGGGGGGGGGGCACGAGAGGCGGGGGAGCGGCGGGAGGGAGTGAGCAGCTGCTGCAGGCGGGCGCCCAGCCCTCGTCGGGGGGTGCCAGCCTCCTCCTGACGCCCACCAGCCTTGGGCGCCCGCCCGCCTGGCCCCTCCAGGGCTTCCACCGACTGGGCGCTCAGGGCTGAGCCCGAGTCCTCTGGGCTGCCTCCGGGGGCTGGCTCCTCGCCGGTCAGGCTCAGGTCTGAGAGGCTGCCATCGCGCCAGGGCACGGGGGAGCCCCGGGGCTCCAGCACCCCCAAGGCCTCTATCACTGCAGGGCAGACGAGAGTCAGAGAAGACGGAGCCTCGCCCGTCGTCCGGGAGCCAGGGAAACACAGCCCCTGGGCGCAGAGAGACAGTGACCCGGGCAAGGCCCCCCAGCTTCCGCAGCACCCCCCATCCCCTCGCAGCCAGGCTCTGCTCTCCTCCTCCTCCTCTCTCCCTGGCCCGTGGTGAGGAGAGGAGCTGGGACGGCTCCGACGGACACTCACTGTGGGCCACGCCAGCCTCCACGGTGGGCTGCGCCCCGCGGGCACTGCCCAGACTGCCGCTTTTCACCAGGCGCCCCGCGGGGGAAGCTGGGTCCCGGAAGCTTCGACCGGCCCAGGTGGTCTGGCGCTGAAGCGGGCGGGTAGGGGAGGGCCGCTCCAGGCAGGGCTCTGCGGAAGACCAGCGGGCGGCTGAAGACAGCCAGGTAGAAGCCCGGCCCCTATCCCAAAACAGGGCTCCTTGCACGGGCCTGGGGTTGGAGGACTCCCTTAGGGCAGAACGTCCTCTCCCTGGTGGCCAGCCAACTGCAGCGTCCCCGTCCCCAGGACACCCGATGCCAACCACGGGGCCAGCCCCAGCTCTCCACGCCTCTCCCCGCCGGAGCCTGGCTGCTCGGCCCCCAGCCCGGCCCCCTACCCACCTGTCCGGCCGCTGCCCGCCTCTCGAGCGGCCGCCTCCTGCTCCTGCTGCTGGCGCCGCCGCCGGTCTCTCAAGGGCTGGCGGAACTGAGCAGCGCCCAGGACAACGTTCCGGAGTTTGGCCCAGCGCAGGCGCCCACCCGGTGTCCCGGACAGCCACTTGCTTTCCAGCACGGCCTGCCAAGCACAGTGCCCATCAGGATGGCCCACCTCCGCACCCTGACTGCAGCCGGATGGCCGCTGCCTGTTCCGGGGACGCCGGGCACCTGGGGGCCACCTTCCCCTGCAGACATCCTGCCCATGGTTTGGCCAGGAGTGAGCCCCCACGAGGCAGGTGGCAGAAGCCACCCGGGTGGGATCTGGAGGAAGCCAGAAACTGTGTGGATACTTTGTATCCAGACTCTGCTACTTATCAAGCATAGGTCTTTGAAGAAATCTTTTCATTTTTTTGGTCCTCAGTTTCGGCATGTAAAAACCAGCTAAGTGTTGTGGTTAAGGACCCCAAACACAGAAAACGTTCTATGCTTGTCTTCCTCGCCCTGACTCCCTCATTTCTTCCCTGTGGGACCCTGGACAAGCCGGCCGCTCTCTGCAACCTCACTGCCCCCCACCCCGAAAGATGCAGGGGGCGGGGGGTGACGGCCTGCGGAAAAGATGAACTGAGAGCAAACGTATGAGGTGCCGGGCAGGCTGGCTCACACCCCGGCTACCGCGGGGAGGGGCCGCGCTCCTCGGTGGGGCCGAGGCGAGTGAGGGAGCCGTGTGGCAGGAGGGGACGCCCGCCCAGTACAGGGGCTGACGGTGGTCGCAGGGCTGGTCTTGGGTGGGGGGGGCCTCAGGGAGCGGCCCCCTCCCCGCCCCGCCCCGAGCAGACCCCGTACCTTGTTGTAGTAGCCGTAGGTGATGGTGTTGGGCACCACGCCCGCCCGCCTCATCTCCAGCATGACCCGCACCGACAGCACGGGCTGCCCGTAATGGGAGCACAGCTGCATCAGCACGCGGTAACACACCTGCGCCGAGGACGCGAGGAGTGAGGGGCTGCCCCTGCCCCCGGTCTCCGCAGACCCCGCCGGGCCGCGCCCCGCGCCCCCCAGCCCCCCTGTCCGCCCCCTCTCGGCCGCAGCCGCGCAGGCCCCCCACCTCGTCGGGCAGCACCACCTTGCGGCTCTCCATCTGGCGCAGCACGTGGTAGGCCGTGTGCAGGGCCCGCACGCGGGAGGGCGCCGAGCGCACGTAGGCTGGCAGACACAGGAACCACAGCCCATAGCAGTGCCCCAGCAGGCACCGGGCCCACAGCTCGGGCACGGCCGCCGACTTTTGCGCCGTCCGCTGGGCCACCTTCATCTCCTGGATGGGGCGGGGCGGCCTGGGTGAGGACGATGCCAGGCCCGGGCTGGCGTCAGAACAGTGGGGGGGGGGGACGCAGCCCCCTCCCCGAGGCGGGGCCTGGGCTCCGAGGGGGCAGGGCGGACGCCGCACAAAGGGTTCGGGCCCGGGGCCCCCGGCAGAGACGCCCAGCGCCCGAGGATGGACAGGGGCCCCGGCTTCCCCGAGCGCCCGGAAGACGAAGGTGGCGGCGACGACGGCAGCGCCAACGGCTAACGATTTATGGGCCAGGCTCGCTGAAACCTGCTAATAATAGCAGAGCCACTGCCACGTCCGCTTCACAGCTGAAGAAATGGCCTGAGTCCCGTGCCTCTGCGGGGCCCACGTCCCGGTTACCTGCTTGGTCCGGCGAGGGGCAGGGCTGCTGGGCGCGCTACGGGCCGGGCCGGGCACGGGCAGCGCCCCAGGCTGCTCCCGCGGGGACTCGAACAGCTCCGGCCGCAGCTCTGGGAACCCATCGTAGCTGCGGGGGCGGAAAGAGGCAATAGCAGGGGCCGCCAAGGCGACAGCTGCTGCAGGGCCGGAGAACAAGAGGCTCTCACCAGTACTGGGGGGTGGGTTCACCGCCCTCTGGCACCGGAGGCTCCTCGGGGGGCGTGATAAAGACGGTGAGCTCACTCCCCGACAGCTCCTCCAGCTCCACCAAGGGCGTGGGCTCGGGCTTCTCCTGCTCCGGGTGCACCTGCGGCAGGACGGTGAGGGCGAGCGTCAGGGCGACAGGCACAGCGGGCACCCCTCCCGGCTGTGCAGGAGGCGGCCCCGCGGTGGGGAAGGAGCACATGGCTCGGGCTCCGCTGAGGCCCCGGGGGATACCGCTGGGGGCCGGCGGCGGGCACAGGAGGGGGTGTGTTCGCAAAGCCGGCTGCGTGCACGGTGTAACTGCGGGGGGAGGGCACCCCGGCACAGGCGAGGGGTCCAGCGCTCGGAGCAGCGGCAGTGGGCATGCAGGGCGGACGGCGCCCAGAACCTTGTCCACACAAGAGTCGAAGAACTCGAGGGCGGCGTGCCGAGCGGAGCCGAAGGAGCATTCTTCGATGAACTGCGAGAACATCTGTGTGCGCAGCAGCTGGCAATACAGCTTGTGGCTGGAGCGCTCCCGGGACTTGAGGAAGCCTGGGGGCGGGCCGCGGGGGGGTCAGCAGGCTCCGTGGGGCCCCGGGCTCGGCCTCTCTCGGGCCCCTCTGGCAGGACACCCGCGGGTGCCGAACGCCAGTCCCGTGGGGCCCTCTCTTCCATCTGTCTGCGCCCACGGCCTCAGACCGGGCTTCCCTGAGGTCAGGGCCCCGGGGAGAGCTTGGCCTCTGGGGCACTGCACCCTAAGCCCTGGGCCCCCAGAGGGCAGGCCAGCGCTGGTGCATCTCAGGGCCCCGACTCCGAGCCCGGTGGCTGGTGCGCCTAACAACCGTCTCGCCCACCGAAGGACCGAGCGAGGGAGCGGCGGCCCGCCCCCGCCGGCTTCGCCCAGTGCTCACCCCACCACCCACCTCGGCCAGCTCCCCACGCGGAGACAGGCCCCCCTTACCCTGCAGGAAGAAGAGGTTGTCGACATCCCGAGCCCCCTCCGAGGGGGCCTGGGTGAGCGGGCGCAGGAAGTCCCGGTAGCCCTTGAGCAGACAGGCCATGAAGCGGAGAAAGGCTCCCTGGACTTCGCGCTCCAGCCTCGCCCGGCGCCCGCACACCGCCTCGTAGTCCGTCAGCAGGAACTCCAGGGACGCCTCCTCCTCGGGCCCAGTGTATGCTGGGGACCAGGGGAGCCGGGGTCAAGGCCGGCTCCGGCGCCCCTTGGCCGGGACTGACCGCAGTATCTCCAGCGGGGAACGGTTTCGAGCCTCCCATGACCTGTGCGGCCCCCGCCCCTGCACACGCAGCACTCTCGTGGAAATCCTAACTCCTCTGAGCTCCTCAAAGAAGGTCTAGCTCTCCCCAGGGCTCCCTGCCTGGGGGCCCAAGGTCGGCGCCCGTTTGCCCCCCCCCCCCCGGCCGCGGGCTCTCACTCTGATCCAGCTGCCGGTACAGGTTTGTCAGGGCGGCCAGCAGAACCTTGTGGGGCCTGCGGGGCAGGGTCCGAGGGGAGAGCAGCTTCTTCTCCTCGGTCCTGTGACACACAGAGAGGGAAGGCCATGGGGCTGCTCGCCAGTCTCCCCCGCGGCTTGCCGAAGGCTGCGTGAGCAGATGGCACGGTGCACGCCAGCCCCGAGGGAGGCCCAGCTCTCTTACTGGAAGAGCGTGTTGGTGTCAAGATCGACGCAGATGACGTCAGCAGGCGGGTCGTGCAGATCGAAGTAGCTGGAGTGGATCCCCACGATGAAGGGCACGGGGGCGCTCAGCACATCTGCCAGCACCAGCGGGCACAGCGGGATGTAGGGGCACTGCCAGTGCAGCGGGAAGGTCATCTGGAGCACCAGGGAGGGGGGACCAGTGAGCAGGGGGCTGGGGCAGCCGAGGGGGCGCAGGAGGGAGGGGGGGCACTGGCCGGGGTGGGGGATGAGAACAGCCCCGACTCCCACTCTGTGCCCAAAGAGAAGGCCGAGGGACACCCCCGCCCACGCCCCCGGGGAAGGGAGAGGAAGTAGAGTCGGGGCAGGGGTGTCTGCAAGGGCAAGAACCCTCTGGGGAGGGAGGGCCGGGCAGCGCGGCACTCACGGAGACTAGGGCCTCGCAGACGCTGGTGAGCAGGTCTGGCCGCAGCGAATGCACCAGCAGCTTGTGCTCTGTGAGCACGGCCAGCAGCAGCGTGACAGCCAGCTCGGAGCCCAGGCTTTGCAACAGCTGCAGAAAGCTCGCACCGCTGCAGGGGTGCCGGGGAGGGGGGGTCACGGGGGCCCTGGAGACCTCTCCCCAGACACTGGGTGCAGAGGCCGCCGGGGCCCAGCCTGGGCCCACCTGCCTGGCACCTACCCGGTCCTTGGTCATCGCAGTCCCCCCGCACGGGCACATACCTGAGGGGCAGGGGTGAGGATACCGGCTGGCAGAGGAGCAGGTTATCATAGGGAGACATCTGGGAGGCAGAGGAGCGGCAGGTCAGAAGAAGGGAGGCCCCCCCACCTCCCTCCTCCCGGCCAGGCCCTGCTCCCACCTGCACCAGGATGCGGGGTCTCTGTGGGGAAGGGAAGGGAACGTTGTGAATGAAGTGGGAGATGTGCCTGGGGAAGAGAGGGCTTCGGGTCAGAGGCAGACTCCCCAGTCCCCCCTCCCTGCCCGACCCCCCCCCCCCCCGCCGTGCTTCGCCCACAAGAACCTCATACTCCCTGAGCTCAGAGCACAGCCCCTGCCCCTTGGTGAATGTAAACCAGATTTCAGGCCTCCCTCCCCATCCCC
>CM052893.1:58659318-58689370 GCA_028534135.1 Potos flavus
TCAGCGTGCACCAGCGATATGGAGCGGGCCCCCCTGCTTCTGGACCAGGGTACTCACGTTCCCCAGGCCGAAGTCACTCGCTGGCCGGTGGCAAGGCTGCTGGCCGTGGCCGCCGGAGCCGGGCGGGTACAGTGTCCCATAGTGCGCTGGCCGGCCCGGGGGCTGCCCCCCAGAGGGCTGCACGGGGCAGGCGTGGGAGGCCAGCCCTGGCTGCTGCAGGGGCTGTGGGGTGGGCGGCGGGCCGGGCAGAACCAAGCTGGGGGGGCTGTATGGGTACGGGGGCAGCCGCTGGTCGCTGGGCAGTTTGCTGGTGTCCAGGGCGACACCCTGAAGAGAAGCAAGAAAAGAGGGAGACGCTGACCCCTCAGGAGAGCCCCTCCGTTTCCCATCCCGTGAAGCTGCCACCATTCTCCACACAAACGTGCCAGCGTTCCACGGGGCGCCCCGGGGCTGGGTGCCCACACTCGACCGTGTGCATCAGGACACGAGCGAGCGAGCGAGCGAGGCCGCCACACCCCACGCAGGTGCGCGCCCCGTGGACTTGAGGCCGAGGCAGGGAGAGCAGGAAGGAGAGAGGGAGGGCGGTCAGGCTCACTCCAGGCTCCCAGGGCGCAGAGGCGCCGCTGGCCTGGCTGCAGTCTTTCCTGCAGCAACACGGCCCACCCATCCCGGGGAAGGGCGGCGGAGGAGAGGAAGAGGACCGAGAGAAGGGGGCGGGGGGAGCCGCACGGCTCGGCTTGGAGGAAGGAGCCCGCCGCTAAGTTCTCCGTCCGCTCCCGACTCTTCCTAACTTGCTAAGCAAGCTCGGAAAGTACTTTCCGTTTGGGGAATACCCTCATCTGTGCCACGAAGAGGCTCCATGCCCTGAGGGCCACTGACGCTATGAACTGTGCGGAAGGACAGCGACGGGAGAGGGCATGGGACAGGATGGAGGCAAGAGAGACAGACAGACGAGGAAAGCAGCAGGGGGAGAAGAGGGAGGGAAAGCTCCCACCTGTGCGGAAGCCCCTGGGTGCGCCCGGCCTGAGCACCGCCCGTGTGCGGCTGCTGTGACCCTTACGGCAGCACCCTTGTCCGGCAGGTGAGGCCGTGAGGCTCACAGCCCGCACAGCGACTGTCCCAGGAAGGGGCGGGGGCGGGGTGTGAACCAGGAGGCGGCGAAAGGGACCGAGGGACACCGAGGGACACCGAGGGACGGAAGGGGATGGCTGAGCCAGGAGCGCAGGAGATAGGGGGTGGGAGGGAGCACGTGGCAGAAAGAGAGCAGGGGAAGGGAGACAGACAGGGACGGGAGGCGGCCGCGCGTACCTGAGTGATGGAGGACAAGGTGGGTGACATTGTTGGCGAAAACTGTTTGGGCAGCTGCTGCTGGGGCCTCCTGGCTTCAGCTGGGCCCGCGGGCAAACTCAAGGGGCTGAGGGGCACACGGCGGTGGCGGGGGGAGGTTCCGGGGGTCGAAGGTGGGTAAGGGAGGGCGCCCAGCGCGGGAGACGAAGCGGAGGAGGAGGAATTGGAGGAGGAGAGGGCCGGGGCGCTGAGCGAGGGGTGGCCCAGGGAGGCGGCAGGCAGCGCGTGGCGGGCCAGGGAGGACGCGGGCAGGGAGGGGTGGCTGTGGGAGCCCTGGAGCTGGGGCTGGGGGCCGCTCAGGGAGGCCTGCAGGTTGGGATTGCTCAGGGAGGCCTGCAGGGACGGGTGGCCGAGAGGGGACTGGAGGCCTGCAGGCACAGACAAGAGGCACGGATGCCAGCGTTACCGACGGGAGCCGGGCCCCTTTCTGCCCAGAACGGGGAGCGGCGACCAGACTATGACGAGGCGACACAGTGTCCTCCCTGCTCTGTCCCTGACAGTGAGGTGGCCACGGCCCACCTGGGGGCTGCCCGCCGTCACCTTTCCAGAAAAAGCCGCACCTGCCACGCGGGAATCCTGGGGAGGACTGGTGTGGGCAGTCACAGGAGGCTCCCGGGTGCCCCGGCCGCCCTCCCCGCGCCCCCCTCCAGCCAGGGCAGCCGCTCACCCGGCGCATCGTAGCCCGCGCCCGGGCCCAGGCCCAGGCCCCCACTGATGCCGAGGTGGGTCATGGTGTGGGTCAGATTGGAGGTACTGTTGGCCCCGCTCAGGCTGGGGCAGGCCGTCTCCTCCGGGTCCAGGGGGGTGGGCAGTGGCGGGGGGAAGTGCAGGTTGGTGAGGTCGGGTAGGGAGCCGCCTGCGTTCATGGCGGGTGGGAGGGCGGGCACGCCGGCAGGCTGGTCGGGAGACGGGAAGATGCTGCGGGGGGAGAGGAAGAGAGGCGGAGGTGGGGGCAGCGGTCGGGGGGGGGGGACGGAGGCCAGCCTCCCATGTTTCCCTCAGCCCCTCGGCCAACCTAACAGAGGCACCTACTTAATTCCAGGGACTTCGCAGGACCGAGGTCGGGAGGAGGATGAGGACAGCTGAGGAGAGAAGGAAGAACGTGGGAAAGGAGGCCAGGGCTCCGCGAGGGCCGAGGAAGAGCTGCCCCACAGAAAGAAGGGGGGTAGTGGGCCACACCGACCTTCTTAGCGTCCCACAGCTTCAGCAGATGCTTGTCATCGAGCAAGTTCTCCTCGAGAGCAGGGACTTGAAAGAGAAAGCCCGGCGATGAGAGGGTTGGAGAAGGAGCCAGTAAGGCAGGAGAGGAAGCCGAGGTGAGCGGCCCCAAAATTCGTGGGCACCAGGACCCACGAGTGGCGAGGAACACATACCTCTGGAGTCCACTTCGCCATCCGGAAAACCTACAAAGGATGCGGGAAAGTTGGCTACAGTCCAGACTTCTCTGGGGACTGCAGACTACAGCTCCTCGGGTCACTCCCTGCCCGGGGCCAGGCCACTTACCTCCGCGGCGGCTGGGCAGGATGCTGGGAGGGGCAGGGCCTGGGTAAGTGTCCTGAGGGCTGGGGTTCATCACACTGGTGTGAAGGGCAGAGTCAGAACTTGTCCTGGGGGGGTGGGCAGAGATGAGCTGGGCCCTTGTTTCCGGTCCCCGGGCCCTGCTCCGCAAGGGAAAACGCTCGCTGCGCTGGGACAGGGTGGGGCGAGGGAGCGGGCGGACTGGCCACATAAGAGAGGCGGCTCCGAGAAGGCCAGGGCCGGCACCTGTTCAGCGCAGACGGTAGTCGGAACAACTGCCCCTTCTCTGCAGGGAAACTGCCCCAGGGCACCGTCCTGCATAGAAACACAAGGTCAGGAGGAGGAAGGCCAGCAACAGACAGGGGAGCAGCGGGGCTGGAGAGAGCCGGCCGCGAGGCGGAGACGGACAGGGCTGAGCACCCAGGGCCGCGCCTCCTTCCCGGTGCCTGGGGACCCCTGACCCCTCTCCCACGATCAAGCTAAGAGACCTGGAAATTCTCAACCTGTCTCCGCCGGGACCCGCTGAATGGGAACCCCGGAGCCCGGCGGCCCCGAGGATGGCACGGCCTGGGGGGCTCAGACACACAAGGGCCAGAGCAGCGCGCCTGGCACCCAGGCCTGGGGGGAGGCGGCCATTCTCCCTCCCCGGACGCACACACCCCAGCCAGCCGCCGCTACCATTGGTCCCGCACTGGCTGGCCCGGGAGGCTTGGCTGCCCGTGTCAACATGGCCAAGCCTGGACTCTGACCCACCTCCTGCCCCCGCCCCCCCCCTCCATCATGGAGCAGGGAGTGGCCCCAGCCCCAAGCCCTGCTCCCCCTAGAGACGCGGCCGAGAGTGGACAGGAGGTGCTGACTGCCCGAGACACTGACCTCCGCCAGCCGGACTCCGGGGGAGGGGACAAGTAGGCAGGACCGTAGGGAGAGCTGTCGACGTGAGCAGCATCAGTTAAGGAGAAAGGGAGGAGGGGACAGAGGGGACAGAGGGAACAGAGCCCGGATAGGAGCAGAACACTGGAGGGGGCAGATGAGTTGTTTCGAGAAGCAAGTACCTCCCTCCTCCTCTTCCACGAGGGGCAAAGACTGGCCCAAAGAATGGAAGCGAAAAAGGGAACCGGGCCCAGCAGAGCGGGAAGAATAAGGGAGAATAATGGGACGGGGCGTGAGAAATAGGTCTGTGAAAGTCCCCAAGACTGGAAGCTACCAAGAGAAAGGTGAGGAGAAACGTGAAGAGGGGACCAAACCCCCTTCGGCAGGAGATACATGTCCCCCGTCGAAGCAGCCAGCGCAGACACGAGGGCAATCGGTGGCTTTGCTGGGAGGCCGGTAATGGACGGGACCGAACCGCACACAGAGCCCCTCCCTCCCATGAGCTCCCGAGGCCCCCCCCCCCCCCCCGTGAAGGATATGTGGCGGGGGTAGCGGCGGAGCGGGGACACCATTCTGCGGGGGTCTCGCTGCACCCGCTCCACCAGCCCGTGGTGCCGAGTGCCCCGAGATGAATCCAGAGGCGAGTGGAGGGGGCTCTGCCGGAAGAGACAGGTAGGTCAGCAGGGGAGGTCGCCCGAGAGCCCAAGCTCCCCCTCGGCCGGTGTCCCCTTACCTGGAACTCAGCCAGGCCACAGCCAATCTGGTTGACGTTGGGCAGAGAACCGCCATAGTGGGAGCCCCTCGTGTAGGCCAGGCGCAGCTTTTGGGCCTGTAACTGAGACAGGGAGGACAAGCGGGAGTGTCAGGGAAGCTTCTGACCGCTGCTCCCGCGCCACCTGTCTCCATGGCGCGCCATCCCGCCGGTGCCCGGAGGGAGCTGCCAGGAACCGCGGAGCCGGCCAGGCCGCCACCCTCGGCCACGGTGCCGATGGCTGGCGTCACCCGCCCAGGCAGGGCCTGCCGCTCTGCTCGGGGCCTGGCCCGGTCGGCATCTGTCTAAACAGAGCCCCCGAGCTAGTCCCACAGGGTAACTCCCGGGAAGGAGGCCCATGAGGGACCTCCGATTTCCCTTGCAGGTGCGCCAGGACTAACTGGGACATGAGGGGACGGCCACACGGGGAGGCCACAGAGCCATTACTGCCAACCTCCTCCCTTCCCGCTCCGGAGGGCGCAGGCTTCTAGGCTCTGCCACTTGCCCCGCCTCAGGAAAGCTGCACAGAGCCCGCACCGCCCAAGCTAGAACATCTGGGAAACGATGGCTCTCCTAGCTAGAAAAACAGTGCCAAAACCAAGAAGCAGTCTTCTAGCTCGTTCGAAAGCCCCTGAATGGCCAGGGGAACCTTGAGAGCGGTAGGGAGAGAGGGAGCAGTAGCCGGTTCCGCCTGGCCTGACCCCCACTCTGGGGAGACATTTCTGGCCCGGCAGTGAGACGCCACCACCCTCCGTCTGGCGGGGTGTCAGTCTATCTACAGATCCTAAGTCCTTCTGTGGGAGGTGAACGCCTACTTCTGAGGACCACTGCAACCCGCCAAAACCCGGACCCAGGGCTGCTGATGAACCTCTGGGGGTCACGCACTGTCCCGCAGGGCCCAGCGTCAGAACTGACCCTTTGCTCCAAGAGGTCAGCCCACCGAGTTCAGCAGACGCTATGGAAACCGCCGGGCCGCTCGAGATTGCTCTTAGTATGCGTGCCAACCCCAGCCTCCCAGCACCACAGCCCCCCCCCCCCCCCCCCCCCCCCCCCCGGCCACGCGGGCCTCAGCAGAGCCCTCTCCGCTAAGCCAGCCGCCAGCTCCCTTATCTCCAGCTTTAGACTCCTGGGTCCCCAAGCCCCAGCCTTGTACGCCCACTAGACGTCAGTGAGCAGCAGAGAAGTAACCTGCGGTGGCCAAATGGGCAGAGGGGGTGTTTGGACAAACCAGGGCGCTCAAAAGACAGAGGCCTCAGCTCTGAGCTTCCCACAGCCTTTCTGTTTTGCACACACAGACCCTGAAGTCCCACCCTGCGGCTGCTGGGGTCACCGCCGAGGCAGAGGGCAGAGCCTCAAGCCCAGGCTCTGGCCCACCTTTCTGCCTCCGCCCCCCGCCATGCCCAGAAGCTGCTAGAGGGGAGCCGTCTAGGGTCAGATCACAATCCTCGTGGCACTAAGAGGCAGCTGTGTCCGCACACACCCACGATCTGCTTCCCCCAGCTCTCTCTGTTCTGACTCCCACAAACTAGGACACGTGGTCTCTAGAGACCCAAAGGGGAAAACACGCAAGAAAAACTAACAGGGGAGACACAAACAAGAGCACGCCAGCGTCCCAGGCATGGATGCAAACCACAGTCAGATGAGCAGAAAGGGCTTCAAGATGTATTTCTGCTCCATCCTCTCCCCGGGAGCTCCTTCCAGCTCCCCGCCGTGAGGGATCGCAGCAGCACCCTCACCTGCTGTTTTGAGAATAACGTGTCCCTAAATTAGGATGCACGCCAGCTGGGCAGACTCACCCTCACGCCCTCTGAAATTCGGGCCTGGGAAGCAAGAAGCGAAGGCCAGAGGGGCTTCAGAGGCAAGTGCCGGGGTGTCTGCTTTCCGGAACTGCTTGGGAATGAACATCCCCAACCCACACAAGACCCTCCGAGGCACGCTGTAGCCGACCCCCAACGCGGCCATCTTCCTAGAAAGCTCAGCAAACCTAACCTAGAGCCAGCTGGTTACCGCTCTGGAGCTTCAAAGTCCTACGTCCCCTCCGCGGCGGCCAGGGCAGAACACCAAGCGCAGAGCAACGGACCTCACCTTCGTTCACGTCAGGAAACCACAACAAGTATTTGAAAAAGGAAGCAAAGGGAAGGGACGCAGGAGGGGACTTCCTGCCCCACGAGACCCAGCGCTGCGGCGCAAACCGCCGCAAACTGCGGCGCTTTCCCGAAGCCACCGAAGTGGCGAGAGGGGCGCAACCGGGGCAGAGGGACCAGACTGCAGGAGATGCCCGAGTCGGGGGCGCCGGGCTGGGGCAGGCGGCCCGTGCCCCCCGCCGCCGCCCGCGCCCCGGGGAGGCCGCAGGGGCGTCCCCCGGGACTCCGCCGGGGATGCCCGGGCCCGCCGCCGCCCCGCGCGGCCCCCGCCGGCTGCCTCGCACGCCCGGCTTCCTGCCCCGCGGCTCCCCCACCCGCGCCTCCCGGACGGCGCCCGCCCCGCTCCGCCTCCCTCGCCGCCGCGCCCGCCCCCGCCCCGCCTCCCGGCGCCCCGCTCCCCCGGCGGCCCCTCACCCGGGTGGAGCCGATGTCCATCATCACCTCCTCGAAGGCCGCCGTCTCCTCGGCCTGACGCTGCTTCTGCAGCGCGATCTTCTCGCTAAACTTGCGCGGATTGGAAGCTGCGGCCGTGGCCGAGCCGGGCCCGTTGGCGCCCGCCGTCGCCATCTTCCCCGCGAGTCCCTCCCCGCCACCCTCCCGGACAAGCCACGGCCCCGCCGCGGGCCCCGGCCGGCGCCTCCAGCCGCAGCCGCCGACGCCTCGGCGAGCACCGCGAACCCGGCCCCAGCCTAGCCCGGACCGGCCGCGCGCGGGGGCCGCCGGGAACTGTAGTTTGTTTACGTGACCCCTGCGCGGCCCCAGGCGAGCAGCGCGGACAGGAAGCGGACTCCATTTCCCAGCAGCCCTGTGGCTCCGGGGCCTGGAAGCCTGGCTCCTCCCCCTCGGCTCTCCCTGCGCGGGGCACGCCGGGAAGAGTAGTTCTGAGCTGGTCTTGAGCCTCCGAGCGCGAAGGCGAGCGGGATGCAGGCGAGGGAAGGATTCGGGAGGAAGGGGAAGGGGTGGAGACAGGGCGGGAAGACAGGAAGGGACAAAAGAGGGAAAATCTGGGTCTTCAGGGAGGGGACTACGGAGCCTGAAAGAAAATGGGAGCAGGGATATTAAAACACCTATAAACGTCTGGGGCTCAGGCCCTCTTAGACTGGCCACGTGCCCACCCCTTGCCCAAGAGAAACGAATCAGACACTGTACAAATGTATAGAAACATCTTTTATTTGGGTAACAAGTCCCAAAACAGGTCAGTTAGTAAAATAGATTCTAGAGAACGCGGCTCTATCCACAGCCCTCCCTCCCCGAAAATAGCTGGGGTGAGCCTTTGCCTCGGGCTCCTCTGGTATAAAAGAGTTTTGGCAGCTCAGTATTTGTCATCTCGGCATAGGGCACCATGTCCGTGTTCGGTATTCCTGGGGTGCGGTAGTGGTGGGGCCGTAGCTCTCTCAGCAAACACGGCCACCTGCAAGAAAGGGCAAGCAGGCCCCTTGCCAAGGTGCTGGGCAGGGTCCAGGGCCATCACTGTGCTTTTTGACAAAGAGGGAAGGGATTTATTTGGCACTTTAAAAACAGAGAAGTTGAGCAGGACTAGAGAAGCCAGAGAAGGGACGAAAGCGGGCAGGAAGAGGCCATTTGGCATTAGTCCTCTGGGAGAAGGGAAGCGGGAGGTGGAGAGGAGGAGCTAAGAGACGTAGCAGTCCCCTCCACCCTGAGTGACGGAGGGCCGAGATGCGCTAGAACCAGCAGGACTGCTGACTCTGCACCGGGCCTCCACTACACCTCCATCCCCCGGCCTTCCCACAGTCACCCTGTCCCTGTATGTAGTGTGTGACCCCGGCCTCCCGCACTCGGTGTCTTCCCCAAGATGCATCACCAATCATGTCCTTAGCGATCGGACTTAGCCCTTGTCCCTTGGGGCCAGGCTCTTGTCTACGACATCCCTCCCACTGGTCAGTCTGTCCCAAAGACTCCATCCCTGTCTCCTGAAGAACCCTCTGATCCTCATCCTCCCTTCCCCGCTCCTATTCTCATACGCTGGGGAAGGAGAGGAAGGTCAAGGGCCCCCGGAGCCCCCTAGACTTGGACGAAGAGCAGGCCGGTGAGCAGGGCAAAGCCTGCGAGGAGCAAGATGACCTTGAGGATCCTCTGCTCGGAAGTGGCCAGCTCCTGGGGCAAGATTTCCAGGAAGGTAATGTAGAGGAAGGTGCCAGCCGCCATGCCCTCCAGCACCGACTGGGCCAGCTGGTGCAGCGGCCCGGCCGACTCCGCCAGAGCCGCCCCCAGCCCGATGCCCAGAGGCGTCATGCACGAGAAGAGGACCCCACAGCCAGCCACCACCCGCGCCCGTAGGCGGCTCTGCAGCAGCCGCAGGGACAAGCTGACTGCCAGAACGCCCTTGTGGAGCAGCAACGCGAGGCACAGCTCCACGGCCCGGGCCCGGTCTCGCTGCAGCCCCACCGCCAGTCCCTCGAACACCGAGTGCAGGGCCAGGGAGAAGACCAGCACGCAGGCGCGCAGGGCGGAGGGGGCTGCTGGGGCTCCCCCTGCCTGCGGGAGCCCTGGCCCACCGTTCGCCGCTCCCAGCAGAGCCCTGGTCTCCTCTCGAGGCGGTGGCCCCGACTGCTCCTTGTAAGCCAGTGTGATCTGCTCCATCACCAGGACCAGGAAGAAGCCCATTGCCAAGATGAACTCTTGCAGGGGGAACTGGAGCTGCGGGCAGACGGGTGGACAGGCCAAGAGTGGGGAAGAGCAGTCAAATTCCGAGTCTCGAGGAGTCCCCGGGACGCAGACTTAGGGTCCCCCACAGGCGCAGGGCTCCTCCCACTTACACAGACACACCCACAATCACACGGATGAGAGTGTCACTCGCAGGACTACACAGAGGCCAGTTTCTCAACTCTGGCGCTATTAAAATTGGGGGTTGGACAATTCGTTTTGGAGGGCTGTCCTGCGCTCAGTAGGCTCTAGCAGCGTCTTCGCCTGTACCCGTTAGATGCCAACAGCAAGCACGGAGCCTTCCTTCCCCGAGCTGCGACAACCAAAAACGTCGCCGGACGCTACCTAATGTTTGTTGTGAAGGGGACGCAAAACCAGCCGCAGCTGACAGTGACTGATGCACGTTACACGAAGTGTGACACGAAGGCGCACGCACACACATGAAGGATCACACGTTGCGCGCCTCACCAAATGCTCACACACAGGGCCACACGGTGTCACGGGGCCATCAGCCTTCCACATAGTCACAGAGGGTACATCCTGTGTCACTTCCCCAGTCTTAGGAAGAGGAAGAGTGCGGGAGGCCTTCCCGGCCGGCACCTCCGCACAACTGTCTCAGTTTTTCCCCTGAGACTTTCCTACGCCTTGTACTTGACCTTCTTCACCCCCTACTTCCTTGGGTTATGGCAGTTTCTGTCGGGAACGCCAGGCCTCCCACCCTTCTCAGGCCTGTAGGGCCCTCTACTGCCAACCCCTTCAGCAAAGTGGTGCGAGAGCGAAGCTGATTCTTCGAGGCTGGGGCTGAGAAACCCCCGGAGGAGGTCACATGCCTGGTCAGAGGCTCCCCTCCGTGTCCGCGAGTGCGTCGCAGTCACAGAGGGACTGGGGGCGAAGTGGAGCACCGCAGGAAGAGGTATCCCCCCATAACAATCACAACTCGTAGGGTCCTGTGCTGGCTGCCTTCCGCACGGTCACAGGGTCACGGAGCGCCCTCTCCCAGAGCGATGTGACTGAGCCCCCCCCCCCCCACAGGGCCCCACGCAGGGGCGAGAGCTCACCGTCACGTGCAAGGCTGCTAGGGCCTCATCTATGGCCGCCAGGTAGTCAGGCAGGAGGTCCAGGAGACAGGTGGCCAGGAAGACGCCCCCCGCGAAGCAGCTGACTAGGCTCAAGGCTTTCTGGCGGGAGGCTGGACAGGAGCGGAGCGCAGACGGGAGTGAGCCTCACCGCTCCACCCCAAGCAACGCTCACTCTTGCCTTCCTGTCTTCAGGGGCCCCTCCGCAGCCCCCGGAGCCCTCCCTAGGCCCAGCGTGGGCGGCAGCAGGGACCCGGAGAGGCTCACCGGAGGCTTCGCGGCCAGCCCCGGGCCGGCGCAGCACGCAGATGGGCACCAGACTGCACAGGGCAGTGAGCAACAGCAGCAGCACCAGGGCCCCCATTTTCACCTCCAGCCCCACGGGCCCTGGGGGCTCCGAGCCCACCGCCTCCGGGCGCCACACCAGCAGCTCCGGCTCTCCCCAGGGCCCCATGGTGGCCCCAGCGGCTCCCACGACTGTCGGACCTAAGACAAAGCGAGTGGGGCAACGGTCACTTGAAGATGGGGCCAAGCAGAGGGGAGAGCTGGTCAGCAGAGGGGAGCTCCCTCCCCTGCCGCCCTCCGACCTCCCCGGCCCCGTGTGGCTCCTGCACGCCAGGCCCGGGAACGGTCCCCTTCCCCCGCAGACTGCACCCCTGCGGACGGCTCATGCGGGGACGCCCCGCGGGGGATCCGGCGTCGGGGCGGCGCGGATGTCTCATTACCCTTTCACCTGGAGCTCGGTCCTCCCGGGAGAGGAGAGGCGGGGCCCCCCGCAGGAAGGAGCGGACGGGGCCGAGGGGGTCGGGCTGCGCAGAGGTGTCGCGGGGAGCTTCGCGGGCCACCTGGGCAGGGCGAGTTTGGGGCCGGATCACTGCCCGCTCCCGTTTCCCCAGCGCCGCGCCGGAAGCGAACGGCAGCGGGCAGACGGCCCCCGCCAGGGGCCCCAGGTGGCGGGGTCGCGGCGGGCGCCCGGGCCGCTCACCCGCGCGGCCGGGGCGCACACTCACCTCGCCAGGGTCTCCCCTCCGCCGCAGCCGCCGGGTTCCGCCGCCACCCGGGACCCGCCCCGCCGCGGCCCGCCTCCCCGCCGCGGCCGGCCAATGGCGGCGCCTGGGGGCGGGGCCCGGCCCGGAGTGACGCGCCCTAGGGGCAATCGGAGGCCGGCGGGCGGGCTGGCGGGGGCGGGGCGGGGCGCTAGGGGGCGGGCCCGGGGCGCCGCGGGGCGGCCGGATGGGCCGGGCTGGCCGGAAGCTCGAGCGCCGGCGGGCGAGGCGGGAGTCGGGGCCCGGGCCACGCTGCCCAGGCTTCGGCTCTGCGACGCCGGCGTGAATTCCTGGTGTCGGGCAGCGCCTTGTTAGCCATCTCCGGGAAGCCCGAGACCCCGTCTGCGCACCTTGGCGCCGGAGGGAAAACGGCCTCTTCTTGGGACCGACTTCCTTGCTTGACTTCCCTCGCCAGCGCTCACAACAGAGGAAAAAGACGAGGCGGAATTGGAAAAGGGAAAGAGCAAAGAGGGGGCATTTCTTGAAAATAATCCCTTCTGGACCACCGTGGCCTGAGCGCCCTTCTGTGCAGCCGCAGTCTTGTCTGAGAGTGTGCAGGGACCTGGGGGACCCAGCCCGGGGGGCGGGGAGCAAACCCTGCCCGGGGAAGAGCGGGCTCCGGCTCACCAGCCTTACCGTGCCTCGGGGCACCTAGCCGGGTTCTCTCCAAACTCCCCTTGAGCTCTGCAACGCCTCTCCCCGCAGCCCTGCTCGCCTCCCTTCTGTTTGCTGTTCCTTGATTGCACCGAAGTATTCTCAACTCAGGACCCTCATTGTTTCCTCAGTCTGGATCCTTTTGACCCACATTCTCCGTGCAATCAGAATCTTCTAACTTCATGGGAGGGTAGGATATAAAAGAGGAAGTAAAGAAGGCAGCTCAGCCTAGTCTTTGCAAAGGCACAAAGACCACTGTCTCAAGAAGAGCCAGGAGTCCTATCTCCAAGGCTCCGGAAATGGAGGCCAGCAACTTCCTTAAGAGGGAATGTGAGGACTTTTTGAGGCAGAGAGCCCAGGAGAAAGGAATCAGCTAGGACTCTAAGATCAGGATGCAAGTGAAATGGGATAGTACCGTACCATCATTTAATCATTATTGAGGAAAAGAAAAGAAATCATTGCTGTTCCAAGCTTTTTTTTTTTAAAGATTTTATTTATTTATTTGACAGAGAGCGATCACAAGCAGGCAGAGAGGCAGGCAGAGAGAGAGGGGGAAGCAGGCTTCCCACTGAGCAGAGAGCCTGATGCGGGGCTCGATCCCAGGACCCTGAGATCATGACCTGAGCTGAAGGCAGAGGCTTTAACCTACTGAGCCACCCAGGCGCCCCCTGTTCCAAGCTCTTATTAATTTATTGATTTATTAAGTTTTTTTTTTTTAAGGTTTTATTTATTTGACAGAAGCACAGAGAGAGGGAACACACGCAGGGAAGTGGGAGAGGGAGGTTTCCCGTGGAGCAGGGAGCCGGATGCGGGGCTCAATCGCAGGACCCTGGGATCACCACCCGAGCCGAAGGCAGGTACCTAACGACCGAGCCCCCCAAGCTCTTAATTTAAAGGTACAAATTACTGTTAAGAGGAAACTCTGGGGCGCCCGGGTGGCTCAGTCTGTTAAGCGTGTCCCTTCAGCTTGGGTCGTGATCCCAAGGTCCTGGGGTTGAGCCCCGCATCTGGCTTCCTGCTCAGCAGGGAGCCTGCTTCTCCTTCTCCCTTTACCCCTCCCCCAGGCTTATGCGCATTCTCTCTCTCAAATAAAAAAATTTTTTTTAATTTAGAAAAAATTGGGGGCGCCTGAGTGCCTCAGTCGTTAAGCATCTGCTTTCGGTTCAGGTCATGATCCCGGGGGTCCTGGGATCGAGCCCCACATCGGGGTCCCTGCTCAGCGGGAAGCCTGCTTCTCCCTCTCCCACTCCCCCGCTTGTGTTCCCTCTCTCGCTGTGTCTCTCTCTGTCAAATAAATAAAATCTTTTATTTTTTTTTAAGATTTTATTTATTTATTTGAGAGAGAGCAAGACAGCATGAGCAGGGGATAGAGGCAGAGGGAAAAGAAGCAGACTCCCCAATGAGCAGGGAGCCTGACCTGGGGCTCGATCCCAGTGCCCTGGGTTCATGACCTGAGCCAAAGCAGAGGCTTAACTGACTGAGCCACCCAGGCGTCCCCAAATAAACAAAATCTTAAAAAAAAATTCTTAATTTAAAAAAGAGGAAACTCCCAAATTGAGAGAATATTGCGCATGCTGCAGTTTGTGGTAAATTATGCTTTCAAGGTTATTATTTCTTAAAAGATTTATTTATTTTACAGAGAGACAGAGATGGCATGAATGGAAGGGGCGGAAGGAAAGGGAGAGAGAATCTTAGGCAAACTCCACATTGAACACAGAGCTTGACACAGGGCTTGATCCCAAGACCTGGAGATGATGGCCCGAGCCGAAACTGAGTTGGATGCTTAACCGACTGTGTCACCCAGGTGCTCCTTATAATTTATAATTAGTAACATTAACAAGGAATCACGGACTGGGGGACGGCACACCTGCATACGTGTCCCAGCTCTACCTTAATTTTTTTTCTAAGATTTTATTTATTTATTAGAAAGAGAGCAGAGAGAGGGGCAGAGTGAGAGAGAGAATCCTGAAGCAGTGTCCCCACTGAGGGCAGAGCCCGATGCGGGACTCGATCCCAGGTCCCTGAGATCATGACTTGAGGTGAAATCAAGAGTCAGGCAATTAACCAACTGAGCCACCCAGGCACGCCAGTTTGTTTGTTTTTTAATATTTTACTTATTTATTTGACAGAGAGAGAGAGATCACAAGTAGGTAGAGAGGCAAGCAGAGAGAGATGGGGAACCTGGCTCCCTGCTGAGCAGAGAGCCAGATGCGGAGCTCGATCCCAGGACCCTGAGATCATGACCTGAGCCGAAGGCAGAGGCTTAACCCACTGAGCCACCCAGGCGCCCCCCCCCTTTTTTTTTTAAGATTTTATTTATTTATTTCAGAGAGAGAGAGAGAAGATGAGAGAGAGCATGAGAGGGAGGGAGGGTCAGAGGAAGAAGCAGACTCCCTGCGGAACACAGAGCCCAATGTGGGACTCGATCCCGGGACTCCAGGATCATGACCTGAGCCCAAGGCAGTGGCTTAACCAACTGAGCCCCCCAGGTGCCCCAATTCCTTCCAGTTCTAATTAATGGAAGCTGATTACATTTTCCTCGTAATCATCTCTGCACATGCATCCTGCAGGAAGCCCTTGGGAAGCTTTCTTGCTCTTGGGAAGATCCAGGCCAGGACAGCTCTGCATCAATCTAGGAAGCCTGCTTTGTCTCCCTACTTGAGGAGGAAGATGCAGGAAGATGACCAGGAAATTAGCTTAGCAAAGAGCAAAGAATGTAGGCTCAGGCATCCAAACCTTGGTTCGACTTACAGCGTAACCTTGACAAAGTTACTGCTCTCTTCCAGCTATGACTTGCTATGAGAATTATATGAGTAATGTGAAAATGCCTGAACATCTAATAGTTACTCAATAAACACTAAATCCTGTTCCTGTCTTTACCCTCAGCACATGCAATTTTCAGGAGGAGAATACCAGCTTGAACTCTGGATCCGCACCCCGAACTTTCCTGCTTTATTCGCCGACGGCAGCTCCTAACCCATCAGCCACTAGGCCGAGGCCAGCAATCCTGCGTTGTGTCCCATTCCAATCACGGATCTCTGTCTCTTGGTCGGTAAAGTTAGTAAAACATCACCTGCTCAGTCCCCTTCGGCCATGAAACGAGAGAACAATGTTCACGAGAACATCTGGTGAAGCACAGACATGCAGGACACATGCGCTGGTGGTAATTACTCCCAAACGACCGCACACAAACCTCAGTGCCTTTTCGCCTCTCAGTTTCCCAGCCCCTCGTGGGTCCCCCACGGCCAGTGAGCGCGTCCCGTGGACGTGGACAGAGCAGCCCACGCGCAGGTGCCCACCGGCGCGACCGTCCGCGCCCAGAGCTCCAGCCGGGCCGGCAGGTTAGTCACCCTTGCCCGGGTCCTAGCCAGGGCCTGGCGGCCACGCGCACGCGGAAGCCCGGGCGGCTGCGCCCCTCCCCCCCGCGGCCTCGGCACCCCCCCCTCCCCCGGCGCCCCCGCCCCCGCCCCCGCCGCGGGGTGGGAATCCGAGTCTCCCGGGCCGGCCACCGCGGTACCCCGCCCCCTTGGCAGCCCCCGGCCAGTCAGCGCGCAGCCTGCCTCGAGGCGGCACTCCCATTGGCTCCGTGCCCTGCCCCTCAAGCCTCTCGCGTCCAATCAGACCCCAGAGTGGAAAGCGCGCCCCGAGGCCAGGGAGGGGGGTGCCTCCTCGAGGGTCGGGCGGTCGGTGGCCGCTATGGGCTTTTGTTTTGCAGCGTGTGGTGCGCTCCTCGGCCAAGTGACGGCGGAAGAACAGGCACGTCGTGTGCTCCGGGCCCAGCCATCCCCGTCCGTCCCTGAAGAGCCCCCAGGCTCTCAGGAAGATTTGCTGTCGCTAGGAGAAACTGAGGCAGAGACGGCGAGGCTGCCGTGCCTTCCCGAAGCCCGGCTCGCGGACGCCGCGGCTCCCGGCCAGGAGCAGCCCACTTTGCACGCCCCGAGTCAGGCTGGGGGCGGGGCGGGGCCGGTCCAGGATGCGACATCCTGGAGGGCAGGGCAGCGGCGGTGTTCCGGGCCTCCCGCGGGCTGGGCCGGCCCGGCGGGGCTGGGCTCTCCGGGACGGGCGAGGCGGCGGCGGGCCCGCTCTTCCGACGCAGAGACAAGGCCGGAGGCGAGGTCCCCGGGTGGCAGGTGAGGCAGGGGGAACCCAGCAGCTGTGTGGGGAGGGTGCTCTGCCCCTCCTGCAACTCTCCCCGCAGGATGGACTTCGGAACCCCCGACCTGCTGGACGTGTGGCTGGAGCCCCCGGAAGAGGTCTCAGCAGGAGCCTTCGTGGAGCTGGGACTCCCCTGCCCGGCTCCAGAGGTCCCAGGGACTAAGCTCCGAGAGCCGGGGCCTGGCGGCTGGGAGCCCAGCGGGAGCCGTGGCTGTGTGAGTGTGAGGGATGCGGGGGAGGGGGGACACAGCTGCGAGGGGACACATCTGGAGACCAAGCCCCTGAGATGTCCCCGGACACGGGGGGCTGGAATCCAAGCGGGCGGTCCTGGGTCTGACGCCGGCCGCTCTCCAGAACGCTCGTGGGCACACATGCGCGCGCTCTCCTACTGCAGGGCCTGCGGGAGAGCGAGCCTGAGGATTTCCTGAAGCTGCTCATTGATCCCAACGAGGTGTACTGCTCTGACGCCTCTCCTGGTGGTGACAGTGGAATCTCCGAGGACCCTGGCCACGCAGACAGTCCTGCCCCCAAAGCAGCCAGCTCCCCTGCTCTCTGTGAGGTTGTCTATGAGGCAGGGGGCCTGGAGAGCAGGCAAGGGGAAGCCGGGCCAGCTGTACGGCTCATCTCTCTCCAGCTAGGTCAGTGTTCTTGTGGCAAGGGGACAGTGGCCCTTCAGGTCCAGCCCTAGTCCCGGGGCTAAGGGGTTTTCCCAACCTGTGTCTCTCCCCGGGCCCTGCTGCCATTAGGGTCTACCCTTCCTCTCCTTTCTCCTAGCCACCTGTGTCTCTCTTAGGTCCGCGGAGCCCACCACTTACGGTGCCTGCTGTCTGCACGGTCCGCGAGCTGCCCCTCGACGCTCACGCTCACACGCTGCCCAGAGTGGCCACTGTGAACTCAGTGCCTCCTGCGAGCCTGGTGAGTCTTCTGTCGGCCAGATCCAGCACTCCTGCGTGCAAAGTCAGGTGCCCACGCAGATGGGGGAAGGGACTGGGGTGGGGGGAAACCGATGCCGAACTCTGCCCCAGTTTTTGTGGGCCCTGAAGGTCAGAGAGGCGTGAGCAACTTTGAGAGCAGGAAAGGACAAGGGAGGCAAAAGGCCTTGGAGGTAAGGTGGTGATGACTCAATTAGGGAGAAGGCGGGGTGAGGGAATCTGGGCATAGGGCGTGGGAGAAAGCCCGGACCTTGTGTGCAGGTTCCTCAGCCCCGGGTCCGGACACGGAGTGGGAGGGGCTGGCTGCCCGGGAATCCAGGCGGCTGGGAGGCACCGGGTGTAGGAGAATTTCCGCAGGAGAATTTCCGCCGCAACAGCGCTGCGGCTGCGCCTGCGCCCACCACCCCGGGGGGAACACAGCGGTGCCTTCGGAAGACCGGCCGCACTCTTCCTGCGGTGGGGGTGAGAAGGGTCGCTGCTGACCAGCCGGCCCTGGAAAGAACTGCTTATGTGCATAACATAGGGAGCAAGCTCTAGCCTTCCTGCCAGTGTGGGGTTGGAGCCGGCGCCAGAGTCCAAGCCGGCGCCAGAGTCCAAGCCGAGCGGCTCAGAATTGAGGGACCTTAAGAAGTCTGAGGCTTCTAGGCTGGCTCTCCCATCAAAACACTGGGGATTTTGTGGCTCCAGGGGAGCAAGAAGGGATCATCAGGACAAGGCAAGAAGACAAGAAACGGTTTGGCTAAAAGCCAAAGACCATCGGGAGTCAATAGCAGAAACAAATTCCTCGGAAGTCCAAGAGAAGCATAAATATTTCAGAAAGGAGCATCAGAAAGGTTCCTCGGTTGACAGGCTCAGCCTCACCAGATGTCCTCTACCTGCCCCACATACTGTGTTATGAGAAGCTAAGTCTGGTGACCCTTGGGGGTTCTTTGGGAGGAGACAGAGCTTTAGTCTTGAAAGTGGGGCTCAGACCCTGAGGGAAAATGGGCCACTGCCCCAGGGAGCCCCCCGAGGTTGACCCTGATGAGACAACACACCGTCCAGTGGAAGTTAACAGGCAAAAGGGAATCATTTGCTTGCTGTGAGATTAAGCAAACCCTGCCTTAGTGAGTTCCTCCCAGTCTTCAGATACCCTTCAGGCCTGGGGAGGTCTGCACCAGAACAAGGCCTCCCTAGTCTGCTCAGAGTGCTGAGGTCCTGAGTCTGGGGGCAAAGGACGTAACATAAGCCCTCTTCTCCCCCTTCACCGCCCCAGGAGGCCCCTTTGGCTTGGTCCAGAGCCCGTCCGGATGAAGTTCCCTTCCCTCACCTCATTTCATGGTTGCTCATTCCTTAGTACAAATGGGAGACACTCCAGAAGTGCAGGGGGCGGGGCCTTGGGTGATGGGAAAGGGAAGACCCTCTGGCCCTCTCACTGATTTTCTCTGTTCTCCACCAGCTGCCCTGTCAAACCTTGTTCCTGACAGAGGAGGAGAAGCGTCTGCTGGGACAGGAAGGGGTTTCCCTGCCCACTCACCTGCCCCTCACCAAGGTAACATGCTTCCCCAAAGAGCATCCCAAACCCAACCCAGTGGCCTCACCATGGCTCTGAAGAGCCAGGATTACAGGAGCAAGTGGGGCGCTGAGGGAGGTTGAAGGCCCAGGACTGACATACCCGGGGCCCCCAGGCAGAGGAGAGGGTCCTCAAGAAGGTCAGGAGGAAGATCCGTAACAAGCAGTCGGCTCAGGACAGTCGGCGGCGGAAGAAGGAGTACGTCGACGGGCTAGAGAGCAGGTATGCCTGAACTCACGTGCTGGGCGACGGCGGGCGGCCTCCTTGCTTTGCGAGACAGGCAAGGTCAGGGGCCACCCGACTGCAGACCGCCCTAGCTTGCCACTCTCTCTAGGGCAGCTGCCTGCTCTGCACAGAACCGGGAACTACAGAGGAAAGTCCAGGAGCTGGAGAGGCACAATGTGTAAGTGACGGCAGGGCGCGCGCCCCGGGGGAGGGGGAAGGGTGTGTGGCCCAGGCTCCCGGGAGAGCTGACTCTTCACTCCTCCTTCCCCAGCTCTCTGGTAGCTCAGCTCCGCCAGCTGCAGACGCTCATTGCCCAAACCTCCAACAGAGCTGCCCAGACCAGCACTTGTGTTCTGGTACTGCCCGCTTCCCATCTCCTCCCACTTCTGCCCTGACACCCCCACTCCCAACCATGCCCGCCTTCCCATCCCTGATGACTCCAACTGCCCTCTGTTCATGCTGCCCTTGGGTCCCTTCCTTTAGTGTCCCCACAGCCCAAGTGTCCTTTTGCTTTCTCCAGATCCTTCTTTTTTCTCTGGCTCTCATCATCCTGCCCAGTGTCAGCCCCTTGCAGGGTCTCCGGGAAGCTGGGACTGATGATCGCCAGCCTCAGGGAGGTGAGGCAGGGGCAGGGTGGGACTCTGCTTTTTGGGGTAGTCAAGAGGTGGCAGGGAGGTCCTGTCCTGTCTAGGATCCCCCACCCAAGGGAGCACTCTAATACTGCCTTTTTTCTTTCACCCCACAGTGATTTCCAGAAATATCCTGACTCATAAGGACATGACAGAAAATCTGGAGACCACAGCGGTAGAGTCCAGATTGGAGGGGCCACCTAGGGCCAAGGGTGTAAATGGCTCAACAAGGAACCTGCTGGAGAAGAGGGGAGGGAAGACAGGCCCCAGTGGGCATGTCAGAACTGTCCTGCATGCAGATGAGATGTGAGCTGGAACATTTCCCAGCCCACTTCCACCTGCAGGAAGGAATCCAGGATCCCCCATGGCTCTGGTTCCCCCTGGGATTCCCATTCAGAGTTCTTTGGCCTCAGGGATCTGAATCATTTCAGGACACCCTAAGTGTCTGTACCCTGGGGACCAGGCTGTGTGAGCAGGCATTTCAGATACTTTTGTTATACATCTGCAATTTTATTTTTTTCTTCGGGGTTAGGGTTGGGGGGAAACAGAGGTTTTGGCTGACAAATAAACTTTTTTGCTGAAATTATATCCTGAAAATTTTAAATAAGTACCAGAGGAAGGGGAAGATAGGTAGTTGGTAAACTGGGGCCTAAAGCTGCTATCCCATTTCTGCCACCAGGACTTCCTGTCCCAAACCAAATTATAATAGAGAAGAAAACTATTCTCTATTTTGCTCGCTAACGACCTAGACAAGAGACAGAGAAGGAGGTGCCACCACAAGTTCCCAAGGACAAAGGACACAAGTCCGTTCATTCTACTGTCTGTGTCTGAGGTACAGTCCCTAAGGCCCCTATCAGAGAGTGGAAGGTAGCTATATGGACTCGATTTGCTTCCGGACCTTTTCCAGAGCTCTTCTGTCCAGCTGTCGCTGACGAACGATGACAAGGCAAGCGAAGACCAAGGCCACACCCACGATGGCCCCTTCGAATTTCCAGAATAAATGTTGTTCCATCAGAGCTGAGCGGCAGCTGAGAGCAGGAAGAAATAGTTATTCCCAGGGAAGGCTGAACCACCTCTCCCTCCAATCTCCCTTCTAGTGAAGCCTAATCAGGATACATCTGAGGGCAAAAGAGGAAGCCACAGTCATCCTTCTAACATGTTTACCCTACACGAACCCACTCAGATATATCGTTCAACTTATTTTCTAGTGAGGTCAGCAGAGCTGGAATTAGCCAAGTCTACTAATGAGGAAATAAGACCAATGATGTAGTGCTGAGAATGAGAGCTGGAGCTTGGGTTCAAGTACTTTGGTTCCCTCCTCTTCCAACAGGCCACGCTACCTCCAGACAGAAAGATGTGGGGCTATAGGTCTGCCTACAGTCACAAGAACAAAAAAGGTGATCTAGGGGGTTTCAAGAGGAGAAACAACACTTGCCTTTTGAATTCATTCCTCTTAGATGAGCTGCATGTGATTTTCTCCACATACCCTGTGGAGCCGCACTCAGGGGTGGTTTTCTGTCAGGAGAAAAGGACCAAAGCACATGTCAGGAAAAGGCAGCAGAAGCAGAAAGACTGCCATTCACAGCGGCAGGTGTCCAAATGCTTTGGCTCAGAGCTGGTGGGCAACAGAGAACCAACAAAGTTTGTTTTTAAGGATTGTATTTATCTGACAGAGACAGCGAGAGAGGGAACACAAGCAGGGGCAGAGGCAGAGGGAGAAGCAGGCTTCCCGCTGAGCAGGGAGCCCGACGTGAGGCTTGATCCCAGGACCCTGAGATCATGACCTGAGCCGAAGACAGACGCTTAACAACTGAGCCACCCAGGTGCCCCAACAAAGAGTTCTAACGGGGATGATGGATGTACTGGTTGCATGATCATCAACATATTAGAAGAACACTTTAGAGGAAATTGTCTAAGAGAGGGGCAGATTCCAGAGCCTACTGGATGAAAAATGATCATGATTGGGGTGCCTGGCTGGCTCAGACAGCATTTGGCTCTTGATCTCAGAATTATGAGCTCCAGCCCAACATTGGTGTAGTGCTTACTTAAAAATAAAATTTTTAGGGGCACCTGGGTGGCTCAGACAGTTAAGCGGCTGCCTTCAGCTCAGGTCATGATCCCAGGGTCCTGGGATGGAGCCCCGAAGCCAACTCTCTGCTGGTCGGGAGTCTGCCTCTCCCTTTGTCCCTCCCCCGGGCTTATGCATGAGCTGTCTCGAAAATAAAGTCTAACCCCCCCCCCCACAAACGTTTGTAATAATTATAGGTTAAAAAGAAATCTTTAAAGAGTTAGAGTAAAGGCACACAAACTGGGTGAGTGGCAGAGAGAGGGAGAATGTCAAGCATGAGCCCAGAGCCCCACAACAAGGGGCACGACCCTGAGGTCGCTACCCAAGTGGAAGTCAAGGAGGTTCAACTGACTGAGCCACCCAGGCGCCCCTAAAAATAAGATAAAAAAGTGAATATGATTAGCTAAATATTACCATTAACTTAGGAAAGGGCACATTTTCAGAGGGAAAACAAGTTCAGATGTGGACATACACTGAGACTGCAAGGAAAAATACAAAAAGATGATGCAAGGGCACTGAGTGGGCATGACAAAAACGGGAGAGAGAATAAATACTCACGGCCTGGAAATTAGAGCATGGAGCACATTCTTCTGCCACCACAAACTCTTCCACCAGCCAGCACGGCAAATTTGAGGCGCTCACTAAAAAGGGAGAGAAACGCCAGCCCCAGACCTCATTCAGAAAATGTTTCTCCCAAAGGTGCTGCCCATCCAACTTCCCTCCTCCCACGTGGCGCCCCCTTCCCCACCTGTGCTCCGGGTCACTGGGAGGACGGCAGAAGCGAACACTACGGGGGGCTCGGGCTACCACACCATCACCCACCTGACAGCTTCTCCGCGCGCACGGGAGCCTCGGCTTGGCTGCAGCCGGAGGGAGGAAGGCGGGGGGTGGGGAGGCACAAATCAGAAGCCCGAAAGCTGGGAAGTCCCCGCCTCCGCGGAGCCGGATCCCGCACGCCCTCCCCGCACCCCAGCCCTAGCCCGCGAGGGGCGGGGACGACGCGGCCCTCGGGCCGCTCCTTCCCTCCGCAGCTCCTTACCAGAGCTTTAGGGCGACAGCGCAGAGCAGCCAACAGAGGTGGCAGCCCTGGGGGCGGCCCCGCCTCCCCCCGCCCGCAGGCATGGGGCGCTCGGGGTCGCGCCTGTCGGGGCAGAGGGACTGGCGAGACCGGCCTCGTGCCTCCGTCGGAGCGCTTCCACCGCAGCCGCCGGGAGGTTCCAGTCAGGGCTGCGAAATGCCCAGACTGCCTATCAGGGCAAAGGCATTACTGGGACGTCCCCATGGCCACGGCAAGAAGAGTCACGCATTCCTCGGACTGGGCTTGAGCCCGCTTCTTGGGACCCGCACGGCCCTCGGGAAAGAGCGCGGGGCGGACGGTCTAGCGCCGCGTCACCTCCGGGGCCGTCCCGGCCGCCGCCATCTTGCCCCGCGGAGGATGCCGGGCCCGTGGGGGGGCGGGGCGGGGGAAAGGCCGCAGCCGCGAGGGATGCCGGGACCGTGGAGACACCCCCCCCACCGCGGCTGGACGGCTCTGCGCCTGCGCGCGAGTTTCCGCCAGCCGCGGTCGGCGGGCTTGGCAGGTGCCCGTCACCTGGCGTTCGCAGCGACCCGGGCCTCCTGCGTGGCCGCCCGCTGGCCCCTTGTGGGGGACGTGAGCAGCGACACGGAAGGAACCGTCCGCCGCCGCCTCCGAGAGCGCGGGGATTGTCCGCCGAGCTGCCGCCCGGCCCCGTCCCTGCCGCGATGGTCCCGGGAGCGAGGCGCCCCCGCACTTCCCCCTCCCGGGGCGCGGTGTCTCCCGCTCCGCCGGCCGAGCCGCCGGCGCCCCTGCTCCCGCCGATCCCGCATCGCCCCGGGCCCGGTGCCCCGGCGGGCTCCGCGCTCGCGCCGGACGGGAGCCCGGGAGTCCGGGGGAGAACCGAGGCGGGCCTGTGGGGCGCCGGCCGCCTCTCGGGAGCCTCTGAAATGGGCACGTCCGTGTGCAGTTTCCAGGGTTTCGGGCGAGGTGCAAATGAAATGTGTAGCCAAGTATTTCCTTTATCCCCTAATTGCATTGGGTCCCCTTACTCTCCTACTCATTGAATTCAACGTTTCGGTCATTTTGGTCTTCGGTAATCCTGAGGAGCCCGTATTGTCCTTATTTTGTGAGTAAGCTCAGAATAGAAGTGATTTGCAAGGTCACCCAGCGAGTGAGGGGGAGAGCCCAGACGAGCAATTCCAAGGCCAAAGATTCATGCCCGCTTTCCACCCCATGGAGTTAACCCTCCACGCGGATGTACCCGGAACTGCGGGGACTTGGCCTGCACTCTGGGTTCGTGCTTTGCTGCCTGGTACTAGTCACTCTCGGACCCTGCCCGTATTTTCCTCCTAATTTTACGTACACGTGGGTTTGCAGCCTCCAGACAATCAGGCCGAGTGAGTTCAAGGGGGTACTTAAATACATATAAATATGGTCACTAGTAGTAATCTGTCCCTCACTTCTCCAGCCGAAAGGGCTTGTCCAGACTGTTAACCCTACCCCACATTCTCCTATCCCCAGAAATCTTCCTAGCCTCCCCCCACCCCACGGCCCTAAGGGCTACAGCACTGCATTTTAGGAGGAAGAGTATAACCAATGCCTCGTCCCATAAAGCCTGTCTGCCCATCAGATGTGGAGCTGCCCTCCCAGGAGCAGGAACAATCATTAGATGGGAGTCGAGACCGAGCTTTACTTTTCTTGCGACTGTTTGCTCCTTCCTTTAAGTGACTGTGCATGTCAATAGTTGTATGGTACAGGAAGTAGGTATGAGTATTTTCCAGTAGCTTTTAGCTGTGAGGAAAGTTTGGCTGAAATCTTTCTAGCATCCTGTTATTCCTCATCAAACCTGACCACGGCTCTTGACAAGCTGTGAGAGCCGCAAGCTCTTGCTTCAACAGCTGTACCAAGCAACTGAGTAGGGCTCTACACTGAAACTGTATTTTCAAACGTCTGCTCCGGGGTGTGATGAAGACCTCAGTGCTCTTCCTGGGATTCACAAAATGCGAGTCTTTCATCGTAACCCTGAGCAAAAGCACACCAGCTGGGCCGTTGACTACAGAGCCTGGGCCTGATCTTTACCCCATGGATGTTTGGTACTTAACACACGTATGCAATCATTCTGCAGTTCTTGTCCCAGCACGGTCAGGCTTTTCTCTGGTGTTGTCCTTTACCAACAAACAGCGGCACAGATGCTGCTGACCCCAGGTTGTGCCATCCATTTCCAGGCCACAGGTGTGGGAATTGCTTAAGTGCCTTGAACTTCCTATCTGTAAATTAAACTCGTGACGGTATTTTGTGGAAGCCAAATGTGACATTTTCATTAATCCTGACAAAAGGTTGCCTGTGAGATCATTTTGCTGTTTAGAAACTCCTGTGCAAGGGTCCAAGGGGGCTGTGTATATTTATGGGGACTGTGCGTCATCAAGCCTGAGTTTTTGGGTGGCGGTTCTTTGGCATGCCAGTAGTTTTGCCTCTTTGGTATTCAGTACTTAGGAGCTGTTTTTGTTAAAATTTGCTTGTCCTTCTTGTAAGTTCCACCCAAACTTGGCCATTGTGTTTGGCACAGGCTAAATGTTCAATAAAGATTTATGACTGTGGGGTGCCTGGGTGGCTCAGTCGGTTAGGCGTCTGCCTCTGGCTCATGTCATGATCCCAGAGCCCCATGTTCGCGTCCAGGACCCCGTCGGTTTCCCTGCTCAGCCGGGAGCGTGCTTCCCCGCCCGACCCCTTGTGTGTGCGTGCTCTCGCTCTCTCTCAAATAAATAAAGAAATAAAAACTTAAAAAAAAAGATATATGACTAAACGAACCTCTTCCGTGTCTCATTTTCCTCATCTATAAAGGTGGAAAATAATGCCTACCAGCTACCTAAAAGGACTGCTGGTGGTTCGGAGATGCTTGAAGAAGTCACAGGATAAATACCGGGACCTGTTACTTCCTTGAGTCGAGGGCTGTCACTCCCCTGGGAAGGCCTAAGAAAGAGTCCCCTGGAACCCAGGCAAGGCCCTGCCCACAAGGCTCCTCTAAACCCCATAATGGAAAAAGGGTGTCCAGACCTCCAGGTTCCCCGAAGCTCCTTGCCCTTTTCCTCATCTGTGTGGGGGCGGGAAGCCGGCCCGGTTCCGGCAGCCCAGCCACCTCAGAGGCAGGAATTAGGTCTGAGGATGGAAGTCACCCAAACCAGGGACCTTCGTGTGCGTGGTGGCCCTTCACACTGACAAGACAATGCAGAGTCATAGGGTCAGACCTACAGAGGGGGTGCTGAGCCGACCTCTCACGCAACCCTGAAACCTGAGCCAGTAACAACAAACCGACTGTTTATTTACATTTACGTCTGCCCTAGAAGCCCCGGGAAGGTCTGACGCCCAGGGCTGGTTCTTTCCTCCTCCCGTCTCTTCCTGCCCCCTCACCTCCTTTTACTCCCTCGCCTCTCTCTCGTCCTTGCCTTGCCTTCCCTCCCTATTCTACCTCCTTTCCTTCTCTCGCCTTCCCCTGTTCTCCTCCATCTGCTCCCTCCTCTGCCACCGTCTACCTACCCCTAGCCCCTCCAAGCCCCGCCCGCCCACAGCCCGGCCCCCCTCGGGCTCAGCCTCCGGGCCTGGGGTCCTCAGCCGAGGGAGCACTTGCTAGTGTTCTTCTTGTCACAAGCTTTCAGGTCAGTTCCGGGGGGCTTGTGGCCGCTTCCCTAGAGGGGGAGGGCACGGGATCAGGGTGACAATGGCTGTCGGGGTCCGAGACTACACGCTTGGAAGGGGCTCCACCCGTGGGCGGCACCATCCCCTCGCGGGGTTTCACTCCTCACACACGCACGGACACACAGCGGTGCCCAGTCCCGCAGAAGCGACTCACCGATCTCCGGCCTCCCGACTTGAGCAAGATGTCCCGGGCCAGGGAACTGAAAGCCTGACGGGGGAGAGGAGTGCGTGCTCAGAACAGGCTGGGGGGGGAGGACGGGCTTGCCGTCCCAGAGCCATCTCTGGGGGTGGGGGGGCCTGGGCGTGTCTCACCTCATCCACATTTGTGCTGGATTTGGCACTGGTCTCGAAGAATCGGATCCCATGCTCCCGAGCCAGCTGCGGGGCGGAGGGGGAGGAAGGGAGGTGGGTAAGGGACGGCAGCCTTCCGGAGCCCAGCTCGCTCGCGGCCTGGCCCTCACCTTAGCGGCCCGCTCCTTCTGCACCTTCCTCTTGGCCTCCATGTCGCACTTGTTCCCCAGCAGCAGGCGCTCCACCCCCGCCGCGGCGTTCTGGAAGCGAAAGGGTAGGCGGAGGCCCGTGGGGCGCTGCTCACCCTTCGGCCCCCCACCCCCCAGGCTCCACCTGGTCTCCCGTCTCTTCAGGGGGTCTTTACCTCTTTGATGCTTTTCATCCAGTTCTGAATATTCTCGAAGGATTTCTCATCTGTGATGTCATATACAAGGATAATGCCCTGGGGGGTGGCAAGAGTTCACCGTGGAGCCTCGGGCCACGTTGCCCCGTTTCGGCTCCCCGCCCCTTGAAGCGACCGGGCAAGCCCACCCAAGCATCTCCCGTTAGCCCGTATGTGGCCCTCCACCTCGCACACTGTGCCCCTCCCAATTTCCCCGCCCCAGCCCTGGCCTGGGTACTCCTAAGCCTCCACTCTGCGGCCTCCTCCCTCGTCCAGACCCACACCTCGTACCATGGCTCCACGGTAATAGGCCGTCGTTATCGTCTTGAATCGCTCTTGGCCGGCTGTGTCCCTGAGGAAGGGGCAGGGGAGAGGGAATGGTTCTCCAAAGACAGAAATGCCCCTGCTAGGAATTTAGCTCTTGCAACATGGTGGGGCTGAAGGGAACAGAATAGAAAACAGTAAGGGGGGAAAGGAGGTAGGGCGGCTGGGAGATGACACAGACCTGAGGACCAAGGCCTCTCGGGCTTATCTGTCCCACTTACTCCGTGCCGGGCGCCACCTGGGCCCTACCCTGGGACCCACGTCGCACGGGCCCTGTTTTACAAACGAGGGCAGACACGGGAGGAGGCTAAACAACCGACGGTCATTCAGCAGCAAAGCCCGACCTGCTGTCTCCGGCGCGTCCGGAGGCGGCCTCGGGCCGGCCCAGCTCTCCGGGCTCTCCGTCGGAGGGCGCACACACGCAAAGCCTCAGCTCCGCTACCTGCTGTGGACCGGCCTGAGGGCCCTCTCCACGGGACAGCCCTGCAGACACTTACTGCCCAGTGCAGAGAATGCTCTGGAGCCGGGAGAGGCAAGAGAGTCACAAAACAGCTGAAAATAGTGGAGCGAGCTGGACGGGAGCGGGAAGGAGGCCGTCTGGGTGCAGTGACAGGAAGCGGTCCGGGAGAAGCGCGGGGAGGGGCAGTGGGGACAGGGAGCGCCGCGGGAGGGACGCGCGGGAACGTGCCGGGCCGTCCCGGGGCTTCACTCACCAGACCTGCAGTTTGATCTTCTTCCCCTCCACGTCCACAGTGCGGATCTTGAAGTCGATTCCTAGGAGGGGAGCGCACGCGCTGAAGCTGAGACCGGGCACTGGGGCAGCGCAGTGCGAGGAACTCTGCAGGGGGTGCACTCGGGAAGCAACCTTGTTGCAAGTGTAAACGAGAATTTTCTCAAAGCTGTATTTGTATAGCAAGCGTATTGTTTTCCCTGAGATGTTCCGGCTCTGGGAGGGCGAGGTGATGGGAATTCTCCAGGGAGACTTAAGGCACCTCTTGGGTCCACCCAGCCGCCCCAGCTGCCAGCTCTCTTAGTTCAGTGTCTCCCTCAAAAGAGGACTTTCAGCTTCCTCTTCCCTTCTGTTTTCCTAGAACGCAGTACTCTCGGGCCCGGCCGCCCTCCAGCCCTCCAGCCCTCCAGGACAAAGGGCCAGGAAAGAGGTAGCTGATGGCAGTCCTCGGGAGTCAACGAGCAGGCCACGCTTGACCGATTCCTCCGAGACTGAACTAGGAAAGAGGGGGCATTTTCCTTCCCGTTTCTAACCAGAATTGTCTTGAGACTCCCCTCGTTTTTTTTTTTTTGAGACTCCCCTCTTTTTATTTCCCCGGTCAGAGGAGATGAAGAAAGACAAGAGAGGAGGGGAGGCAGCATTCTTAGTGGCACCGTGGGCCCCTCCCCAGAGCCTGTTGGGAGCCCAGCGAGGAGGCTGAGTCACCAGGCTGACTCAGAGCCCCCAAAAGTCCCCCCACTGCCACCCTCCTTGCCTGCCTGATGCACAGTCACCATCCCAGTCCTTGGGCCGCTCTCTAGCACAGACGTCCACTCTGTTCCACCCTGCCCACCCCCATTAAGTTGAGGGGCAGGGAGACTGGGAAGGGGTAAGGTGGGGATGCAATGGGAGGATCTGAAACTCGGCAAGCTAGAAAGAGGCTAATGGAATTGGAAAGCATGCTCAGGGAGAGGGGGTACCGGAAATACAGAGGGTCAAGACTTCGGTGGGTGGGGGTGGAGAGAGATGCAAGGCAGGAAACGGAGAAGGGTTCGTGTGGATTTGGGGCGAAGGATGTGGATGAGGGAGGATGGTACCAGGAAAAGGAGGGGCTGGCACGAGAAGTTCCTTGGAGGCCTCAGAGAGGTTAGAGGTTGGGTACCATCCAGAGAGACGTGGGGGGGGGGATGGGCCTGAGACAAGGGCTGAAGACAGAGACTTTAGAAACCTCCCTCGGGGGGACTGAAAAGTGGGGCCACTAGTAACCTGGAAGCCGGGGGGAGCCGGGGGTGTGGGACAGGCCAGGGGCCTCGCTGCCGGGGGAGATGCAGGACTGAGGGCCGGGGGCAGCCGGGGGTCCGGGGCACGGCCGGCGGGCTCACCGATGGTGGAGATGTAGGTGTTGTTGAAGCTGTCCTCCGCAAAGCGAATGATGAGACAAGTCTTGCCCACCCCCGAGTCCCCGATGAGCAGCAGCTTGAAGAGGTGGTCGTAGGCTTTGGCCATGGCGGACACTGGGGAGCCGGGGGAGGCGCGGTGGGCGGGCCCGCAGGGCTGGCGGACGGAGCGGCCCGGAGCCCCGGCCAGGAAGAAGTTTTCCTCCCTCTCCGCCCAGGCTCCGGGAAAGAGGGGAGGCGGCCCTGCCGCGGGCCCCACCCCCTGGCCGCCCGCCCGCCCCCCGGGGCCGCAGGGCCCCTCCCGCGCGCTCGCAGTCCGCGCGGGGGACGCCGTGGGGACCGGGGAGCCGCCGCCAGCCCCTCGGCCCACCGACGGGGCGCCTCGGGCACGCGGGCGGAATCTGGGGGAAGCCGGCTGCAGGCGGGCGGGCACTGGGGGCCCCCACCACGGGGGGCGGGGGCGCTGAGCCGAGGGACCCGAGGTCCACTCGAGGCTGGCCGCCTTCGGGGCCCTGCTGGGCTCTGGGGTCCCGCGCCCTCAGGTCCGGCCCAGCCCCCCGGGAACGCGGCCGGACGCCCCGCGGCACCAGCCACCGGTGGGGACGCC
>CM052893.1:58689870-58714604 GCA_028534135.1 Potos flavus
TTTAAAAAGCGATAATCTCTGCCAAAAAACCACCCCAAACCAAAAAGGAACCGAGGAAACAGGACCAGTTGACAGTCCCCTGGTAGCCGGCTCTCTCTGGGAGCCCCAGGGACTCCGGGCCCCCCCTCTCCCCCCGGCCCCACGCTCGCAGCATCTGCCCCGCGTGGAGGGACAGGCCGGCAGTCGGACCACATCACTGATGACATGCCCACTTCACACGGGAGGACGGAGAGCAACTATAAAATGCCTGTTAGGAGCGAATCAAGGCCAGGTGGGGAACAGGGGAAGGGGCATCCCGGACACTGTCTTCACTCCCATCCCGGCCTCTCTGACCAGCAAGCCCCCTCTGCCATTTCTCTTCTCTTCGGGGGGCTGGGGAGGGGCAGGGGCTGAGGACCTGCACCAGCCCAGGTTTCACACAGCCTCTGGCTTCCGTGGGCCCGGAGTCGGTGGGCGCAGCAGTGTGATGGGGCTGGAGGCCCCCGGACGGGAGCGAGCAGGGGCTGGGGCCGCATGGCAGCTTCGCAGGCTGAGCCAGAGGAGGCAGCGCATCCTTCCCGCCAGGCGAGCCTTGGGCGGAGGGAGAGGGCGTTCCCCCCTCCATCTCCCCGGCCCTTATTAACCTCTGATTCACCAAGGAGGGGAGGGCAGTCCAGCTGGGCGTGGGATGGAGGAACACAGGGCCTCAGTCACTGTCAGACCCCACCGCAGAGGACCCTTTCCGTTTCCGCTTGGTCGGCTTCGGCTTCGTGTCTTCTTCCTCCTGGAAGAGATGGGGGGCCGGCCGTCAGCCTGAGCCGCTGGCGGTCCGGCGCTGCCCGCTCCCGCAGCTCCTGCTGCTGAGCAGAGCCCGGGCTCTCACCGAGGCACTGCTGGAGCCTGACTCTTCCTCGGCATTGGAGGGCTGGGTCGCGTTCTTCCGGCTGCGGGGGCTGGACAGAGCTGCTTTTCTCCGGCTCTTGGGCGGCTTGGTGGACGAGTCCTCATACTCCTCAGCCAGGGAGAAGAGATCGCTGAACCTGAGGGAGAGAACCGCCCTCAGCACACTCCTCAGGCCGCGCTCTGTCCCGGGCCGGCCCCTCCCGCCGCTTCCCATGGCCTTACTTCATCTTGTGGGCCTCATCGCAGCTCGCCTGCACGTGCTGCAGCGCCTGGAGGATCGGGGTCTGGCTAAAAACTGGCGGGAGGGCGGGGAGGAGCGGGGAAGGAAGGACAGTGAGGGGTCGGGAGGTCCCCGGACCCGCCCGCCCCCGCCCCGGGCTGCTGCGCGCCAGAGTCCGCCGCATACAGTTCTGCTTGGTGTTGGCCAGGTTGAGGCGCAGGCCGTCCAAGTGCTCCAGGATCTGCTCCAGGGTCAGCTGCGCCAGCTTGCTGCTGGAGCTCCTCAGGCTGCGGGGACGGCACGCGGCCAGAGTCTGAGGCCAAGGGGAGGGCTCCGGGAGTGTGCGACCCCCCCCCCCCGCAGAGCACGAGAGGAAAGCGGGGGGACAGGGAGCCGGGCTCTAGGGACGGCGGGGAAGGGGCCAGAGCGCGTGGCCAGTGCGCGTGGCCAGTGTGCAGCTTCAGACCACTAGGTGTCACCCGCTAACCGGGGAGGAACCGCCCTGGTGCGGGCCTGTGGGCAGCGGGCAGCCCTCCACGGGGCCCGCATCACCCCCCCCACGTCCTGCTCCCCCTCTGCTTCTCACTCCCCCTATGCATGTCTCCTGCTCCCCCCGCACCTCCTGCTCCCCCTCTCACTCCCCCATGCAAGCCTCCTGCTCCCCACCTCTGCCCCGCCCACTCCCCCCTCTCCCCTCTGTTCCCCCCCCACCTCTGCCTCTTGCGCGGGAGGCTGTTGTTCTTGATGAGCAGGGACTTGATGTGCTCGGCCAGCAGCTCGTCGTGCTTCATGCACCAGTGTCGCAGGATGCTGGTGGTGAACTGGTCGTCCGGGTGGCACGGCCTGCTCAACACCATCTTCACCATCTCCTCGCTGGGCCTGGGGCAGGAGAGGGTCCCCTGGTCTCTCCCACCCACTGACTCCCCAACCCTTAGCCTCCTACTCCTGTGACTTCCTGCTCTCACACCCCCTCCCCCTCCTCCCTCACCCCCTCCCCCTCCTCCTCCCCCCTACCTTCTCCTCTCTCACACCCTCCCCCCTCCTCACACCTCTCCCCCCTCCTCTCACATCCACTCCCCCCTCCTACCCCTCCCCCTCTCACATCCACTCCCCCCTACCCCTCCCCTTCCTCTCACCCCTCCCCCTCCTCTCTTACCCCTCCCCCTCCTTACACACCTCTCCCCCTTTCTCACAGGCACTCCCCCGTCCTCACACCCCTCCCCGTCCTCTCACATCTACTCCCCCCTCCTCACACCCCCTCCCCCTCCTCACACTCCCTCCCCCCTCCTCTCACACCCCTCCCCCTCTCTTCCAGCTGGTAATGCTGGGGCGGGGGTGGGGGGGTGGGGTGGGGGGTGGGGGGGGATGCTGGCTTCGTCCTTTGCCGAAGCCGGGAGACAGAAGGGACCCTGCGGTTTCTACAGCAGTAGATGGCACACAAACTGGGGAGGCGGTTCACCAAAACTTTCCCACCGTGCCCACAACAGTCAGGAAACGGGCCCGGGAGGCAAAAGGAAGGCACAGTATCCAGCCCGAGAAGGCGCAGGGGAGGGTGATGACCAGCCACAGCCCTCAACCTGCCCACTTCCCTCAGGACGTTCTGCACCACTTCTAGTCTCTCAGGCAAGAGAGCAGAAAAGTGGGCAGGAAGGCAAGAAGGTTGGAAGAAGATACACAGCTAGCTGCCCTACTTCTCTGGGCTGTTGGGGAAATGCCAGTGCTGGAGGGTGGAGGGGCGTCTGGCAGCTCCCCCTCCAGGCCCCACCCCTGTACTGTGACCCAGCCTCCTCTAAGATTAGCCCAGGGTGGCCTCAGCACAGTAGGGGTGGGGAGCAGGAAACCGGGATGTCCGGTCCCCACCCCCACCCCCTCCTCCCAGGGCAGCTCCTGGCCGGCAGGGGCAGGGGCGCAAAGTCGAGAGGAAGCCCAGATCCCAGGGGAGCTGCTTGTTTGTAAATCATTTTAGGAGAAGGGCAGAATAAGCAGATGTCTGCAGTAAGACAAAGCATGGCCAGCCTCCTGAAGGAGCAGCCAGGAGCCCTCTACAGGACGCTATCTCGTGGTTCGCTGTGACTGGGAGCTAGAGTCCCGGAAGCAGAACTCACTTCTCTCTTCGGAGCTGAAGCAGCAGGCAAGACAGGGCCTCTGGGTGCTCTGTGGGGGAGGGCAGAGGCTGGTCGGGGGGTTGTGGAATCCCAGGAAGAATCCCGGTCCCTCTCCCATCCCCCAATCGATACCACTCAAAGGAGCAAGGACAGTCTTCCCCAAGGAGCCAGGAAGAACAATCCCTTGCTTCCAGAAAATCCCGAGCGGCCTGAGCCCCAGCTCATGCCTGGCTCAGAGTGGGCCTGCCTGCAGGACTCATCGGAGGGGCCCGAGTGACCCGGGAGCCTGGCCTTCCGCACCTCGCCAGGAGGGGCAGCAGTGGGTCTGCTCATCGGGAAGTCTAGGGGCTCAGCCTTGCCCCCGGGGCGCTGGGGTGGTCCTTCCGTCCATTCTCCCTGCCCACAGCCCTACTCACCTTTGTACTTGAGGTGCTGCAGGATGGGGATTATGGTCTCCAGCGGGATGTTGTGGGCCAGGAAGAGCTGCCAGGCACAGTACTGCTCAAAGGTCTCCCAGTCCAGGCTCTGGACTGCAGGAGACGGAGAAGGGCCGTGCTCGCGCGCAGTCTCTCCCCGTCACACACGCCCAGGGCTAAGCCACTGGCCGCAGCGCCCCAAGCCGGGCTGCTGCACAGGTGGGGGTACTGACCCCGAGACTACAGACACTGTCCCTCTGCACACAGAGCATCATCTTCAAAGCCTTTGCATCACGTCTACAGTCCCACCAGCCCTGAGCTTAAGAACCAGATCTGGAGACGCCGCCCAAGACCACGGAGCTGGGCAGAGCGACCGTCTACCTCATTCTCAGCCCGAGCCAGCTCCAGTGTTACTGGAAAACATCCAGGGCAGCCACAGGTCACTCCCCGCCCCGCCGGGGGCCCGCGGGGTCTGCTCACTCACTGAGTATGTTGAGGACAGAGTCCTTTCGAAACATCACCAGGTTCCCCATCATCACATGGCAGACCAGCTCCTGCAGCTGAGGAGGAAGAGGAGGAAGAAGGCAAGACCCGTTGGTTCTAAAAGCCAGGAAGCCAGCGTGGAAGGAGGGCTCACGTGGGGAAAAAACAGAGGAAAGGAAAACCTAGTTTAAAGGCCTGGGGAGGTCTCTGAAGGATACAGGGGCTGGGGAAGAACAGGTGGAGGCTTGTTTGGGGCAAAATAGTTAAAGAAAACCATTAAAGTGGTTTCCATGCCCTGACAGCAAAGGGAGAATGGGCAACTTGCCTACCTGTCCCCACTCTGGGCCCCAACCCACACCAGCCTGTGCCTGGGAAGCAGGGAAGGGCCCTGGGAGGCTGAGTTCTGGAACAGAGGTGTGGGTAGGAGAAAAGCAAAGAAAGAAGGGCCCTTCTATCATAAACGGGACGAGTGAGTGGAGAGGAGGAGCAGAAACAGGACCGCAGTTCGGCATGAGAATAATGCACAGGCAAAGCTGCAGCCTCCTGGGGCCCTGTACGTGGTGGAAAGGTCAATGGCCTGATCATTTTCATCCTGAGCCAAGGGGACGGCCAGTTGAGAGCTAAAAAAGAAACCCACCTCCTCGCTTTCCATGTGGAACTGGAATACCCAGGAGAGCATGAGCCCCGCCTGCCTCCCTGGGGATCCGTTTCTCTCCTAACCCCCAGGCCTGAAATGCACACAGGTGCAGCCCCCCCCCCCCCATGACGGCGTCCTGTGCACCTGTGCAGAGTCAATAACAGCCACGATCATGTTCAGCAGCTCGCCGCTCCGCAAGGTCTCATCTGGAAACTGGGCAGAAAAAGAGGGAAGCTGGGGCAGGAGTCCAGGGTGCACCCCCTGACCTGGACCTCCTAATCCGCTCCCCTTTCTTCCCACATGCTCAGGGGATGGCTGGGTTAGCCAGATGTGGGGTCCTAACACAAATACCCAAACAAAGATCCAACAGCTGCGAAGCTGGGACTCTAACTCTTCCGAAACCCAAATCTGTTTTTTATGTGCCCATAGCACGAGGAGCGCGTATGTCTCAGGAAAGCAATGGGGAGCCATCTAGAGATGGAGCCAGAGCCAAAAAGGACTGGCCGTGACTGGTGGGGGCTGTGTGGCAGCAGTGACAACAAACGCGATCTGTGCTAACCCTCAGCCAAAGAAGAGAAGGCGCAGAGTGAGTGTTTGGGGTGCACGAGAGGCAGGCAGGACCCCTTCTTGGGGGAGGCCAGTTTACCAGGGAGGGAGCAGAGGAGGAAACTGCTCTGTGCTGGGCACGTGCACCCCTCCCCTTGCAGTTTCTGGCTGAGATCACAGTTCCTCCTGTCATGCCCACACCCCACGCCCCGATTTCCCTGTTCCCGGGAACGTTCACCAAGAGGGGAAGAGCTGATACTTCCTCCGATGTCCTAGTTCCTAGAGAAGACAGTGAGTGAACGAGGGAAATGAAAGTCGAGTCTCCACCACAAAGGCCCTGGTCTTTGGGAACCACTAGAGAAACCAAGGATGAGCAGTCAGTGGCAAGAGGGCCTGCGATGTGTGAACGTGGATTTGGTTGGGGGCCTGTCCTGCGTCCAGAGGATGGGACCAAAGCTGAGAAGCCAAGTGTAGAGCCCCAGGCCCAACTCACACCACAAAGCACAGGATAGGAATTCTGGGGGTTTCAGACAATTTTTAACCTTTAATGGGGGAGGTGGGCCACGGGCAGTTGGGGTGCTGTTAGAAACAGCCCGCCGCGGCCCGCAGGAGTCGTGTGCAGAGACACGCAGTCTCTGAGCCTGCCCCGCACAGCAGCCCTGCCCCAGCGGAATCCCGTCCGACACTGACCTCCGTGTAGATGGAGGGCGTGAGGTGGCACAGCAGCCGCACGTCGTCCTCCTGGCAGGCCTTCATGTCCATCATCAGGCAGGTGTGCAGGTCCCCCAGCTGCGTGGCCTGGGCAAACGACTCGTACAGGTTCATCTTCCCAGCAGCAGCTTTGCTGCAAGAGCAGTCGGGCCTGAGCCGGCAGCCAAGCCTGGCAGCCAGCCACGGCCACCCCCGAGCAGCCCCTCCTCGGCAGTCCCTCCTCAAGGGCTTGGTGACTTAGAGAAACCAGGGCACACTTTTCTCCCCATCCTCCTGCAGGGCTCCCGACGGCGCTGACCACGGTTAATGAAGCTGCTAACCGGGGAGAGCCCAACACAGGAGAGGGCTCAACTCAGGCTAGAAAGCTCGCTCTCCGGCTTCCTGGGCTCTGAGCAATGAGGGCGACAACACAGGGAGGGCCCCACCTCACATCGCGTACAAAACAACCCAAAAGGGATTATAGGCCTAAAAGTGAAGAACTGAAACCATACTATGCCTAGAAGAAAACACAGGAGAAAATCTACACGACACCAAAGCACAAGTGACAGAGAAAAAACAAATCGGACGCTTCAAAATGGAAAACTTCTGTGTTTCAAAGGGCTCCATCAAGGATGTAAAAAGACAACTCGCAGGATGAAAACATAACCTGCAAACCTTATGTCTCATGAGGGACCTGTATCCAGAATATATAAAAAGAAAACTTAAGAATCAACAATAAAAAGATGAACAACTCCAATTAAAAAAACAGGGGAGGAGAGGCGGCTGGGGGGCTCAGTCGGTGAGGTGTCCGACTCCCGCTTGCGGTTCGGGTCGTGACCTCTGGGTGGTGGGACCGAGCCCCGCGTCAGGCTCGGTGCTCGGCGTGGAGCCGGCTTGAGACCCTCTCCCTCTCCCTGCGCTCGTCCCCTCCGTGCACACTCTCTCTCGCTCAGAAATAAGTCTCAAAACAAAACAAAACAAAAAATAGGAGAGGCTCTGAACAGACACTTCTCCAAAGAAAACCTGCAAATGGCCAAGGACAAGCACAGGAAGGTGGCTTAGTATCACCGGCCGGCAGGACAAGCAGATCAAACCCGCCGACCCACCAGGATGGCCCTAAGGAGAACGCTGCCAGCCCCGGGGGTCGGGAAGCCCGTGAACCCCGGAAGTGGGCACTCTGCAGAGTAGTTCGGCGGCTCCTCACAAGGCAGAAGAGGGAGTTGCTGTCCAGCATTCTATCCTTAGGGTTATGTACCCAGGAAAATGAAAACCTGTGTCCCCGTAACTCTGTATGTGAATGTTCACAGCAGCTCTTTTCACAACAGACAGAAAAGTGGAAACAAAGCAGATGCAAAGTGTGGTGCATCTAGACAGTGGAGGAGTATCTGGCCATAAACAAGGAAGTCCTGACACAAGTGACAGCGGGGATGACCCTTGAAGACATCACACTAAGTGACAAACAAAAGCCAGTCAGGAGAAACCACACGTTGTATGATTCCATTTATACGGAACACACAGAAGACGTAACCCTGTAAAGACAGAAAGCAGATCCGTGGCCGACAGGGGTGGGGGGAAAGGGACAATGGGAAGGTGACAGCTCACTGGGACGTGGTTTCTCTTGCCGGTGAGGAAAACGTTCTGAATTAGCCAGCAGCAACAACTGTGTAACTTTGGGAATATGCTTTAAACCACCGAATTGTGGTTTTAAAGCGGTTATTAAAAACACCACATGGAAGGCCCGGCGGAATCAGCCAAGGCGAGAGAGGCTCTCGGGGCAGCTTCTCCAGCGTGGGGACAACACTCACCTGGCCCGCAGGTAGTAGAGCAGGTGGTAACCAATCTTGGGCTGCTTCTGGTAGAGCTCGGAGAGAAGATCCAGAAGCAGAGAGAAGCTGCTGTTGTCTTCCTGCATCTGGCATAGGTTCCTGGAGGTGGGGGATGGGAGGGAGGGAGCAGAGCTGTCCGTCCCCACTGCATGTCCCCCCCCTCTGGAAAAGGGGTCCCATTCCCCTAGGACAGAAGCACAGGACTGCTGAGAGGAAGGACAGACGGCCCAGCAGTGTCTCCTACAGCTGGGTCCTTACCTAAATATCAGGTAGAGAGGCTTCCCCACAGACTCCTCCAGGGACCTGCAAGAGGACGGGGACATCTAAGAGTCTACACGAGTGGAGAAAATGGGCTGCAGGCAGACATTACGGAGGCCAGACGCCAGCCTGCTCCTTTCCAAACCAGAGGTCACCTTCCTGCTGCCCCAGAGGCTCAGTCACGGAGAAGACAGATTCCTAACATATACCACAGTCTGGGTAGTGACCGTCATTGAAAATGAGATTCCTGGGGCGCCCAGCTGGCTCAGCTGGAGGAACATGCAACTCTTGATCTTGGGGTTGTAGGTTCGAGCCCCCACAATGGGTGTAGAGATTGCTTAAAAATAAAATCTTTTTTTTTTTTTTTTAGATTTTATTTATTTATTTGAGAGAAAGAGATCACAAGCAGGCAGAGAGGCAGGCAGAGAGAGAGGGGGAAGCAGGCTTCCCGCTGAGCAGAGAGCCCGATGTGGGGCTCAATCCCAGGACCCTGAGATCATGACCTGAGCCGAAGGCAGAGGCTTTAACCCACTGAGCCACCGAGGCACCCCCAAAAATAAAATCTTAAAAAAAAAAGAAAAAGAAAATGGGATTCCTGCCCTTCTGGGAGGGTCCAAGCAAGGGTCCAATCCCACCTATAGCGGCGAGGGCTGGCCACGCAGGGAGGGGTGCTAGTCTCTGCCCCACGCTCCGCATTCAGCAGACAAAAATGAATCCTTAAGTGAATCAGCACATGTGAGAATAAAAGCAAGTAAAGAGAGGGGCGCCTGGCTGGCTCAGTCGGTGGAACGTGTGACTCTTGATCTTGGGGTCTGAGTTCAAGCCCCATGCTGGGTGTGGAGATTGCTCGAAAATAAAATCGTAAAAAAATAAAACAACAGGGGCGCCTGGGTAGCTCAGTTGGTTAAGCAACTGCCTTTGGCTCAGGTCATGATCCTGGAGTCCCGGGATCAAGTCCCGCATCGGGCTCCGAGCTCCACCGGGACTCTGCTTCTCCCTATGACCTTCTCCCTTCTCATGCTCTCTGTCGCTCTCTCTCTCAGATAAATAAATGAAATCTTAAAAAAAAAAAAATCTATTAAAAAATAAATAAATAAAAAATAAAACAACAGGGGCGCCTGGGTGGCTCAGTCGTTAAGCATCTGCCTTCAGCTCGGGTCATGATCCCAGGGTCCTGGGATTGAGCCCCGCGTCGGGCTCCCTGCTCCATGGGGAGCCTGCTTCTCCCTCTCCCACTCCCTCTGCTTGTGTTCCCTCTCTCGCTGTGTCTCTCTCTGTCAAATAAATAAATAATCTTAATAAGTAAATAAATAAATGGACAAATGAATGAATGAGTAAATAAATAAAACAAGTAAAGATTATTCCTCTCAAGGCTATAGCAAGATGCCTCCTGGACTAGGGCCCTAGGAGCACACTTCTGGCTCCCAGGAGCAGTGCATGGGTGGAGCAGTCAGGAAAGGTAAGCCTTACTCCTCGGTGATCTCCTCGGGCAGCACCTCCCCTCGAAAGTGGGCCTTGAAGAGCTCCTGCAGGCAGGAAGCAAGGACAGACAGCTGCTCCGAGTCGAAGTCTTCCTGGGTGGTGAGACGAGGGAGCGGTGTCACCATGTGACCCAACCCTTCCCGCTCCCAGGACCCAGAGCCCCCGCACTCAATCTGCTTCCACCTCCAGGACCAACCAACCCCTGCGCCACCAGAGGGGGGCAGCTGCCTGGGTGGGATCTCCTCACCTCTAGGACCTGGTCCACGATTTCCTGCATGACCTCACACTGGGCCTCGGTGTCACTGTAGCGCAGAATTGAGAGGAAATCGCAGGGACGTAAATGACGGCAGAGGGCAGGACACACCCAGCAAAGCACACTCACGCACAGACAAAACAAAGGAGCTCTGTGGGAATCTGGGCTTGGGTCGGGGAGGCTTTAGGGGAGAATTTGCTACTCTCCGGGCAGAGGCCCAAAGAGAAGGGAAATCCCCATCCCCCGGCTTTGGTTCTCAGAGACTCCTGTCCTCAGAACCTACGGAGTGAGAACTGCGTGCTGAGGAACGAGGCTGCCCTTCGCCCCACCCGTACCCCTCCCCCCGAAACCGCAGAAGGCACATCGCAGGGCTTCTGCTCCCTCTCCATACTCCCCAGCACCCCCCAGGCAGCAGGAGAAGGCCTGGGGCTGAGGACAGGAGTGGCACGCACCTCCCCTTCTGCAGCTGCAGCACTTTGTCCCTCAGGGACTCGTCCAGTTGGTCAAGGTAAGGGGTGATGTCCACTGGCTCCTCCACAACAGTCTCCTTGATGGGGTGGAAGCGGAACTCTCTCTTCTTCCCTGAGGTGAATGTCCAGGAAAGCGGTCATTTGCCCAGACCCCAGCACGCCGGGGCACGTGCCCAGGATGTGGGCACAGCCCGCCTCCGGAGCGCGCGAGGGCGGGGGGCCACTCGTCCTTCTCTCCCTGCTGCTTCAGGGCCGAGGGCAGTAACCCTACTGACGGGACTCCGGGGGCCAAGGCCACAGAGAGCTGCTCCTGCCACCTGGTCCCCTGAGGGCTGATGTCACCCGGAGCCCCTTCGCTGCGGGGCCCACCTCTGCTGCTGAGGTCCTCCTCATCATCACTGAAGGCTGCCTCCGCGTTGTCATAGCAACCCTCATCCTTGTCGGCCATGTGGTTGTCCATCTCCACGGAAACCGGCTCCTCAAGTTTGACTTGGGAGGGAAGAGACAAGGCATTTGATGGTCTCCTGTGACCTAACGTGCCTAACACTCTGAGCTGGGAGGCAGGTGGACTGCGGACCCCGGAAGGACAGACATCTGTCCTCACGTCACCTCACAGAACGGCACAGGACAGGCCTGCCGTGCTTAGCTCGCGTCGGCAAGCAGGAAAGAGCAAGGACGGCCCCAAGTGTTCTCACTTCAAAACCACGCTGGGAAGTTCCGCTCAGCTTAACCCTAACCCCAAACAAAAAAGGGTGTGTGTGTCTAACTAGGGGCAAGACTTGAGACCTAACGCGCCCACCTCTCATCAGGGCTCGGGGCCCGGGGACGGGAAGAGAGAGGAGTTGCATGAAGTTACAGTGAGGCAAACACACATCCCACGAAAGCCTTCCCTGTGGCGGGGAGGCTCCTGAGAGAAAACACAGGAGCAGAGGAGCAAGAGAGGTCAGGACAAGTCAGGGAGGTCAGACGGAGACGGAGAACCAAGGAAGACAACAGGAAAGCTCACTAAAGAGGAAGTGTGGGACAAAAACCCGAGCGGGACAGTCACAGAGGTGGAGAACTGCCCCAGGGTGACATATGTGGGCACCGGGCCATGAGCCCTGGGTGTCCCCATCCCTCTTCTCAAACGGGTGACAGAATAGGAGGGCCCCATACCTTCCACCGGTGGGCTGGGCGAACTGCAGAACTCAGGAAACTTCTCCCTCAGCATTGCCCGAAGCTCCTTATCCAATTTAGGGTTGTCAAATAGGGGAGCCAAATGCCTGGGGGGAGCGTGGATGAAGGTCAAGGTCAGAGCTCCTCACTGCAGTTGGAGAGACAGGTTAGCCCCACCAGCATAGCTGGGCCATACTCAAGCGAGACAGAAAGTTCTCTAAGCGTCAAGAGGACACATTCTTAGCAGTCTGAGGCAGAACCAGTACTTTCTACACCAGTCAAGAAAAAACGGTCGGCGGTGGTAGGACAGTATCTGAACACGTCCAACCCAGGGACACAGGAGCGAACGGCGCCTTCCCCCTGCTTATGGACACACAAAGTTCTTACGCCAGGACCCGTTTCTCCACAATGTGGTTGAGGGAGGAGAACACGCCCTGTCGCACATGGCCCTCCAACGGCGGATAGAAGTTGGGAATGATCTGGAAGGGAAGAAAGGAAGCAAAGAATAACCCGCGACACAGAGTGTTCTGCTGAACTAGAGCTAAAAAGCTGCTTCGGTTTTGATCAGGAGACACTGGGGAGTACGGCTGTAGAAAGGTCTGGAATGTTCCTCACCATTCCAGGTTGCTAAAATGGTTAATTCTTCCTAGACCTGGCTGCTCCTCAGACAGACCAGATTCTTTCTTAAGTCATGATCCCTGAGGTCGAGAAAGGCATGCAAAGATCCCACAGGAGATGGCAGGAATATGGAAGGGGAGCACTGCCTAACCTGGGGGGTAGGACCTATGAGCACAGCTGCTCCCACGATGCAGGGCACTGGGAAGACCTACCTGCGGGTCTGGAAGGTAGGAGGGGACACACACTTACACGGCACATGAAGTCCAGGAGTGTGGCAGTGATGGCTGGGTGTGGCTTCATGGAGTGGTGCATGACCAGGATGGCCGGTTCTGGGGAAGGGGGAACGAAAGGGCCCCCACATCAGACGGTCTGTTCCCAGCTCCACGGAACAAGGCATCAGTGCTTACGAATGGTTCAGGAGAAAGCTGTATCCTACCCCCTATGCCCCCTATTCCCACTGAGCAGACCCAAAGGAAAACAACCCCGGAACAGCTCCTAGCCCTCATGTCCCCAGCATGAAGCTTGGAGGATGGAGGGGACAGGAGAGGAAAAGCAGGGCGTGGCACAGCCCTGTGCCCAGGTGCCCCCCACCGGAAGCCCAAGCTTCAGCTCGAGGGCAGAAGTGGGGGAGTGAGCACCTGGCCTCACAAAGGCAACCGTCCTTCTCCACCAAGGGAGCCCTGGGGGGTAACAACGGAACTGCTCCCGGATAAGCCGCTGGCCCCCACGCTGCCCTGCGATTGAGGACCACTGTCACCAAGGCTGGGCGGGGGCTCGGGAGATGGCCCGGGCACGTACCTATGTTCATAATGCTGTCCTTGTCCGGGCTGAAGAACAGCCAGTCGTAAAACAAAGCCAGCTTGGCATTGGAGGCAGCGACGTTTGACTGGAAGAGAGAGAAGAAAGGAGGGCTGTTTCGTCAACCAGCTCCCTTCCCTTCAGAAGCCCATGGCCAACTCCAGGGCCCCCACGACTGCCCATCTATGAGATAAACTCACTTCCCAGTGAGACAGGTGGAACCCCCAGGGGTGCGGGGCCCACGAGCCTGCGAGTGGCCATGTTCTCACTGACCGAGGCGCCAGGGACGGACCTGGGTTCTCACACATCCGGAAGAACACATCCCTGACCCTAGGAAAGGAGCCGGGGATCTAGCTGACACTCAGACCAGGCCCCAGACTGCCCTTGCTGGGCTCCCCAGCACATTCCTGACGGAAGGACCCCCTGGACACAGCCTGTTTTTGTGTCTGAATCAGCACATTCCAAGGACCCAGTCAGACAGGGGAGGTCAAAAGGCAACTAGAAGCCAGAGAGCAGACAATGTGGAGTTTCCCACCCAAGAAACAGGGAGCAAAACGCTGGGAAAGACACGGCTGAGCCATGGAGCCCCTGTGTCTGCGTTAGTATCCGAAGCTGAAGCCAAGAGGCCGCCAAGTGAGGGTCTGAGGAACACAAGCCCTGAATCTGAGAAAGGAGCCGTTCTGAGGAATAACCATATATGGTTCTGAAAACTAACAGGAAAGACGGGGAGGCCTGGGAAATCTGGGCTTGAGGACCGGCAGTAAAGGCAGAGATGGACCTATTCAACCCCAAACCCAGATGGGGAATAATGAGTGTAGTCCGCCTCGAGAGACACGGACGGAGGCCGGACGGAGGCGGAGACATTCGGCAGGAAGAAAGTGGAGGAAGGGCCCGTAGGGGTCGGGAGGCCCAGAGAGTCAGGAAGAAGCATGGAAATAGGGGGAGCTCAAGGGAAGAGGACCCTTCACAACCCGAGAGCCTCCGCCCCACAGCCCAGCCCCTCACCGTGCATGTTGTCAGGAGCCAGCCAATGATGGCCCATCGGGGTAAGATATCTGAACTCAGCACCTCGTTAGAGGGGTGGACAACCCCACAGATGTAGCGAATGAGGTCACAGCGCAGAGACTGACTGTCTGGGGTTGACAGGTACTGGCGCTGGAACCAATCCTGGTAACGCTTCTGCTGGCCGAACCGCACCTGGAGGAAGGGGGCGCGGGGGAGAAGCTCGGACGTAAGGCCGGGGTCTCCGGGCAGCGGGAAATGAGCCCCATTCAACACGAGGCTTGACCCAGACCTCAGTCTCTTCCCTCCATTCACTCACTCACTCACTTTCCTCTCAGGTTCTCCTCCTTTGGGCAGACTTCCTGATTTAAATCTTCCTTGACTGAGAAAAGTGCCGAGACTTACTCACCTCTCATGCCAGGGCTGCCTTCGTTCCCGCCACCCACCTGATGTCCTAAATGTTTCCCCAGCTGGGACTGCGGCCCATTCCTGGCCCCCTTCTCCTGTTCTGGTCACTGAGGCTCCGGTCCTGAGCATCATCTTTCTTACCCTCTCGAGCCCCTTGTGGCCAACAGGGAGTGTCCCCGAGAAGAGTGCGGAGCCTGTTTGCCATGGGGCCGTGACCAAGAGCCTCTGACACTCGGCAGCGCACGGGGTCACTATCCCGGTACACAGACTCTCCACACCTTCCTGCAGCAACTCCTCCCCATCACACTCTAAAATGGTGCAACAGCAACAATAAGTAAGAGGAGATCCGGTTTCCTCCCCTTCTATTCCCCAAGTTCAACCAAAACACAGCACAGAAGGAATAAAAAGAAAGATACAGGGGCGCCCGGGTGGCTCAGTCGGTTAAGTGCCTGCCTTCGGCTCAGGTCATGAGCCGGGAGCCCCGGGATCAAGCCCCGAATCAGGTACCTGCTCAGCAGGAAGTCTGCTTCTCCCTCTCCCTCTGCCCCTCAAACTCTCTCTCACGAGTGAATGCTCTCTCTAAATAAATACAGTATAAAAAAGAAAAGAAAGATAAATCCAGACCAACACTGTCCAGTAGAACTTTGAGCAACGATGGTGCCTACTCAGCACTTAAAACGTAGCTCATGTGACAGAGATACTGAATTTTTAATTCTACCTAGCTTTAGTGATTTCATTTATTTAAAAAAAAATTTTAAAGATTTTGTTAGAGAGAGTGCGAGAGAGCACGAGCAGGGGGAGGTGTAGGCAGAGGGAGAAGACGACTCCCTGCTGAGCAGGGAGCCTGCCGTGGGGCTCGATCCCTGGACCCCAGGATCATGACCTGAGCTGAAGGCAGACACTTAACTGACTGAGCTACCCAGGCGTCCCCCCGACCCCAAAATTTTTTTTAAGATTTTGTTAAATCATCTCTACATCCAACGTGGGGCTTAAACTCATGACCCCGAGAGCAAGAGTCCCACGCTCCACCGACTGAGCTTTAACTACGGTAAACTGCAACCCCTGGCTAGTGGCTACCACGCCAGAGAGCGCCAATCTGGACGGCTCCCCAGATCCGTGGACTAGGCCAGTGGCTTCCCAACCCCAGATTGGCCGTAGAGTTGCCGTTACCTAGAAACTCTGTTAAAAACACAGATTCCTCAATCAGATTATCTGGGAGACTAGGATCTGGGAAGATGTATTTTTAACACATTGCTCGGGCCATTCTGCCGTGACTCAGCCACGTTTGGAAACCAGCAGGCCAGAGCTCACGTGCAGCCAGAGGAACAGTGGCCTTCCCAGAACAAACGCTCTACCCTTTTACAGCATATTTCACACTTGTAAATTACATAACTTGGGTACAATTATTGGTTTTTGTTTTTTTTTTTAAGATTTTATTTATTAATTTGACAGAGAGAGAGAGAGATCACAAGTAGGCAGAGAGGCAGAGACAGACAGAGGGGGAAGCAGGCTCCCCGCTGAGCAGAGAGCCCGATGTGGGGCTCAATCCCAGGACCCTGGGATCATGACCTGAGCCGAAGGCAGAGGCTTTAACCCACTGAGCCACCCAGGCGCCCCCAATTACTGGTTTGATGACTGTTTCAGACAGACTGGAAGCGTCACGAGCGCTCCCTCGGGGTGCACGTCCTTTCCTCAACCCTGTACTCCCAGCCTGCAGCATCCTGCCCAGTGCCAGGCAGACTGGCCCCCCACCTGACCCCCACTCTGCCGGTCAGCACTCGGTGGTGAGGCACCTGCAGGCTGGAGGAAGAAGCCCAGCCAACCTGCAGCTTCTGCTCCTGCTGCAAAAGCGTAGCTTACCCGGGAGGTCATGAAGAGGAGCTTAGTCTCCATGTCTGGGGTTAGACGACATGCTAGGAATTTTCGGGATGTTCTTGACTGAAGAAGCTGCAGGATACCTGAACCAAGTGTGTAAGGGAAGAGAAAAGAGGGAAGCCTGAGGACCAGAAGGAAAGAAGGCAGGTGGGGAACCTGGGCCAAGTTCTGAAGGCCAGTGGTCTTGCTCTTGGGGAAAATCTATGACAAGACCTAGAGAGGTCAAACACAGATAAAAGTGGAGGTTCTACCCAGCATCTGCCAACCACCATCCCCAGGACCCAGATGTATTACTTCTCTTCTGCTCCTGGCCATCCAGAGCCCCCTACTCACATTATTCCAGTTGGCAACATGCAGGAAAGTTAGGGGAAAGGAGGGGAAACCCTAGCCTCTCTTCCTGCTCCTGACGGTCCCATCCCCGGGTCCTGGGATCAACGTGGTGTTGTGGTATAAGGCACGGGCTCTGGAGTCAGACAGACCTGGGTCCAAATCCTGCCTCTGACACTCACTAGCTGTGTGGCCTTGGGCAAATTACTTAATCTCCTTGAACCTCATTTTCTTTATCTGTAATATGGAAAGTAAAATGTCCATTTCACAGGGCTGTCCTGAGGATTAAATGAGCTAACATACATGCGTGTAGCACACAGTAAGCACTCAAAACAACTCAACACATGTTCAATGTAAGAGCAAACGATATAAAGGAACCAGGCCTTTCCTCCGCTTCCTGACTCTCCAGAGCCCAGTCGTTTCCGTGTGCACACCCGTGTACAAGGCACCCACACGACCTACATGTACACATGCAGGTGGGGCGGGGACCCTGAGAAGGGGAAGCAGAGCTATCAAAAGGACCTTGTCAGGGAGAGGCACACAGAGACGCTCTCCCCTGAAGAGAATTCTGGCTAAGTTGGATCCTTGGAATTCGGAGGCGAGACTGCTCCCAGGGAGAAGCATTCTCTCACAAGGCTAATCCCAGCCCCTCTGCTGACTCAGTCTCACGAGCTGACCTCTGACTCCCCTGCTGGCCTCAGTGAGGCTAGAAGCTGCTCATCAGCTCACCTCTCAAGCCAAAGAGCTGCAGGGGGAGGATGGGGACCACAGCTCCGGCTCAGTTTTTCGTAGGAGCAATGGCAGCTGGGGTCTGCCAAGCAGGGGCTGTCTGGGAGCCCCATGAATTATGTACGCCCCACTCTGCCGTCCCCACATGCAGCTGTACCTGGCAGGGCCTGCCCTGTCCCAGGCTTCCCGCATCCGGCTGCCAAAGCCTCTCCTACCCTCCAGCCTCCACCCTCTGGAATCACTTAGCACACGTACGCTGGCCTCCCAGCTCCCGAGGGCAGGGTGCCCTGCTCCGTGCGTACCTGTGAACTGAGGACTTAAGGCCTGGGGGTTATGGATAATATCTCTCCAGAGCAGTTCAAATTCTGGTATCCTGGCAACATTTTGAAGTAGTCTTACGAGGTCCCGGCCAATCATCAAACACTCCATGAACTTGATGGGGGCGGAGGGGCCGGAGAGAGAAGAGAGACACAGACAGTTTATCTGCTGCACGGAGGGCCAAGGAGCAGCTTGTTCTAGGGAAGGAAGGAGACAGGGTCCCAGGGCCAAGAGGGTTTCTTCTGAAACCGAAGGGGAAGACAGCTGGAGGCTGGGGACAGGCCTCAGGAGGACAGGCTGCCGGGAATGACTGAAGCCTGCTGGCTTCCGCAGGGATCTACTCCCCTCCCCTCCCGGAACGGCTGTGACCCGGATCGAGAGAGACCGTTCCAAAAGGACAGGACAGGCAAGCTGAGCCCCAGACGCCTTTCCCCAACCACCCCCCGGGCCAATGGAACAATCTGTGATAGCGGAAATGATCTCCATTTCTAGGCTAGGATAACCATGAGCCACACGTGGAGAAGTCAACTAAGGAACGGAGTTTTTAAATTTTAGTTAATTTTAATGAACTTTAATTTAAACGGCCACGTGTGGGTAGTAGCTACGAGAGGAGAGATCACAGCTCTGGGATCCCCCTCGGGAGAGCTGACAGTGGGCAGTCCCCACATGACCATGGCCATCACGCAGGCGGGCAGGACGGCAAGACAGTGGCAGCTTATGTCTGTGGCACACAACAGCGCCCACGAAGCGGACCAGCGACACCCCAGGACACCAGCCCAACAGGCAGCCCCTCTAGGAGGCCGGGCTACTCCGCCCGGGTTCCCCGCCTCCGCCCTTCCTGTCTCAGAATGACGACAAAACACCAGGCCTCGAGCCACCTCTCCCTCTCCGAAATGGCACCTCCCGGCCGAGGTCGGCTCCCAGGCCTCACGCGGGCGTCCCAGCCTGTCGCCACCCTCACCCGTTCCCGCAGCAGCGACATGCAGAAGTCCACCTCCTTCTGCCGCAGGGCCTGGAGCTGGGCGGTCCCGTGGTGGTCCACGATGAGGCGGAGGTACGTGTAAACGGCCATGGCGATGAGGATGCTGCTCTTCAGCACCCACTCCCTGCGGAACGGGGCGGCACCTGGCACCGGGGCCCTGCCCGGAACCAGCCGCGCTCCCAGCTCAGGCCCACGCGCAGCCGCGCGGCTCTGGGGCCTCGGCAACCCCCGGCGATTAGCGCTGGACGAGGTTCCTGGATTCCCGGCCTGCTCGCTCCCTGTCCTGGACCACCGGCTGGCTAAGGGAGCGACGCCTTCCCACGGCTGCCCAGGCTCCCGATAAAGACGAGCACTGAACGAACGCAGCCCCTCTCCCACAGAACCACTTAGCTGCCACTAAAGGCACTGCTCGTTGAGTTACTGCTCAAGCGCTTACTGGGTGCCTATCCCGGCCAAGTGCCAGGTGAGGTACTGGGGACAGAGGACACACCACAGCTACTCTCCAGCTCAGGGAACGGGGGGAAAGAGCTTCTCGAGGCATCCCTAAGTCAGCAGTTCTCACAGCGTGGCAAGAGGACCGTCAGGGCTTGAGACCCTTTGAGGACCCTGGAGGTTTTAGGACATGCCATGTCAGCCCTTCCATTGAGCCACCATGCTGCACGCCCTTCCCTGGCCCTCCCTCCAGCCCCTGCTCCCGCTCTGAGACTCTGGGGCACCTGCCCTAAACCACAGTCTGAAAATAAGACCATGATTGTGGATGGCAAAGCCGATTTTCCCAGGGGTTTTAGAACTTCCAGAGGGGAGAAGGGGGTAGTGAAAGAACTGTGTGTTCCCTGCTGCTTTAAACGGCGGGGGGGGGGGGGCCTTCTGGGGGGCTCAGTCGTTGGGCGTCTGCCTTCGGCTCAGGTCATGGTCCCGGACGTCCTGGATCGAGCCCCACATTGGGCTCCCTGCTCGGCAGGAGACCTGCTTCTCCCTCTCCCCCTCCCCCTGCTTGTGTTCCCTCTCTCGCTGCATCTCTCTGTCAAATAAATAAAATCTTAGGGGCTCCTGGGTGGCTCAGTGGGTTAAAGCCTCTGCCTTTGGCTCAGCTCATGATCTCAGGGTCCTGGGATCGAGACCCGCATCAGGCTCTCTGCTCAACGGGGAGCCTGCTTCCCCCTCTCTCTCTGCCTGCCTCTCTGCCTACTTGTGATCTCTCTCTCTCTGTGTCAAATAAATAAATAAAATCTTTAAAAAAATAAATGAATAAACAAAAATAAAATCTTAAAAAAATAATAAAAATTAAAATAAAGCTATCAATACAGTGAAGAGATGCCAAAAACTCTCAATGCTGCTTTAAAGTGCCAAAATGGGGAGGTATGTCCCCCAAGCAAGTAGCTGTAAGGACTTCGGTACCCCTGCTGGCAAGCAAGGAACCAGAGGAATAAGTCGAGGAGTTTAATTAATCCAACCGGGCAACATCCTGATTCCGGAAAAGTGCTCAAGCCACCTAATTAAAAGACTCTGGTCTTTTCCTTTCACAGAATGAACACAGTAGCCAAGGACACGGGCAGGCCCTCCCCCACCTGCTCCCTGTTAACTCCGAGGCCCTAGAAACACCGGGCAGGGAGAGATGGGGAGCTGCACAAGAAGACAGCCTTCAACATCTAGGGACTCACTTGCACCAAAGGACTTGAGGTTTTGGAGGGCAGGAGAAAAGGTAGGACAGTTATCTGAGACTGCATGGAGACCGCTCTAACTGCCCAAATGAGGAAAATCGGTTTCCAGGAAGACTGAGCAGAGGTGATGAGTGTATCCGAACCCTGGGTTGGGGTCATGAAGAGGGAAAGTGAAACCATCCACCCGGACACTAAGGAGGCAGAGACCAGGCCAGCCACTGCCACGCCGGGATCCACGCCCCCCCAACCCCCTGGGGCTGAGCGGTGGCAGTGGGGTGTGCCCAGGACACTAGGTGGCGCTGCAAGGCTCCTGACCCAGCCCTCAGCTTGGGCAGGGCCCAGGGCAAGCGGGAATGAGGGAGGAGGTCTGCCCTGAACCACAGGACACACAGATTTGGCCCTTTCAGTCATCTGACTACGGTGGTGGCCTCGAACAAAAACCGACTCAGGAGGGGACCCTGGGTGGCTCAGTGGGTTAAAGCCTCTGCCTTCAGCTCAGGTCATGATCTCAGGGTCCTGGGATCGAGCCCCGCATCGGGCTCTCTGCTCAGCAGGGAGCCTGCTTCCCCCTCTCTCTCTCTGCCTGCCTCTCTGCCTACTTGTGATCTCTCTCTCTGTCAAATAAATACATAAAATCTTAAAAAAAAAAAAAAAGAAGTCAAGCAACCAAAGAGCGAGGCCACTGGACCAAGAGAAGGCCTCACCCCAAACAAGTGCAGACATGGTACAACTCTCGTAAGATCTCTGGTCTCTACTGTGACAGGAAAGGGGAAGAATTAGCCAGAAGCCCCATGTGCCCCCTTATGCCTTCTACACTGCAGCCCCCCAACCCCGTGTGCAAACTGGAGCCGAATTCCCAGGCCTGTTACCTCCGCCTCCCGCCGCGCCCCCTGCCTCTCCAGCAGAGCGCAGTTTGGGTGGAGAGCCTCGAAAGGGAGAAAAGGGGTACCTGCCAGGCCGGGGCGGGGCGGTTGGCTGGCCCCACTCTGCTGAGCTCATTCTCCCCCATCTCCCCCCAAAGATAAACATTCCAAGAAGGTCTGGATCAAAAATAAACCCTTATCAGATGAAACTAGTTTTTCCTGGGCTCTGAAATATTTTAGCAAAGACCTTCTTTCCCAGCCCTTCAGCCCTTCACCCCTGCGGCCGGACCACGGCACTGATTCCGTCGCTCGCCTCTCCCTCCCCCACCTCACCCGTTCTAACCCCACATGTTCTCAGGCCACCTGTCAGCCCCACACCCCGACAGCCACGCGTGCTCCTGTCCCGGCCCACTACCTCTGCTCCGTCAAGATATCCAGGACGCTCTCTGCCAACCAGATGTTTTTCGCAGTAACATCTCCACCTGATTTCAGGAGGGAGAAAACAGAATGAGAACGGCTCCGACTAGCGACTCAGCTAATCCCACACATTTCTTCGCCCACCCTAACCCTCCATCCACGTCATCCTGCCACGGACGTTCTGAGTGTTGGAAAAACTGCCTTCTGTTCAGTCAGGCATTAGAGTTTCCCCTTTGTGTCCTCCGAGAAAGGAAGGGAAATTCTAGATATGTCCAGAAACCAGAGCTGCTGCTTTTCCACAGACTGGGGGTTGGAGGAGGAATACTCTGACCCTGGAAAGGGAATGTCTGAGACAGAGACATGAAGAAGGCCTGGCTGGAAGGAAGGGTGACATCTCGAATAGGGCACGAGGTGCAGGTGACCAGTGACAGTGGTGCTCCAGCACTGGGGTCCCCCAAATCCCAAGTCAGGCTCATGTCAGGCCCAGGGTTTCCTGCTTCCAGGTATCACGGTCTTCGTGCTGGCGATGGAACTCCCTGGGGCAGAAGTAACATGTGGTGATGTCAGACCGAAGTCTGAGGATGAGGAGAGGAGACTGAGGACCAAACTGGGGAGGAGATGCCAGGAGGGAAATGAGCCGGCACAACACTATGCCTGCTCTCCAACCCTTGTTTAAAAAGTCAGTGTTCGGGGCGCCTGGGGGGCTCAGTGGGTTAAGCCTCTGCCTTTGGCTCAGGTCATGATCTCAGGGTCCTGGGATCGAGCCCCGCATCGGGCTCTCTGCTCAGCGGGGAGCCTGCTTCCCCCTCTCTCTCTGCCTGCCTCTCTGCCTACTTGTGATCTCTCTCTGTCAGATAAATAAATAAAATCTTTAAAAAAATAAAAAATAAAAAGTCAGTGTTCACATCGTCAGATATCACACAGAGTAAGGGTTATGCACATTGAAACAGGAGCATCAGTGTTACAGAAATTCCTAAAGAGGAAGCCAAGAGCCAATGGGAATGGGGAGATGGAGAAGCAGAGTCAGTTTTAAACAAACACACGTGCTCTCGGGAGCAGAAGAGGTAGCACAGGCAGGCCTCTTGGGTATTTAGAGGCTCAGACAGATGTCACTGATGCCAAGGAGATAACGAAACCCAAATGTCAGGGTCTCTTCTGTGACACAGTCCCTCTCAAACCGAATGGTTCCCATCAGATGTCATAAATATTTGGAAGCAAGCGTTCAGAACCCGGAGGTGGAGCCCAGGAAGATGTCTGGGCTTCTGAAACCATAATGTGATGGGAACAAATGATCTGCCCTCACCTCTCTTCCCGTTCCTTCCAGATCCTTCTGGATCCTTCCTGATCCAACACGCCATGAAACCTCAGGGTGAGGACTGGCTAAAACAGGCCAACTGTTCTACGTCAGGCCCCGAGTTTGGCAGGAAGGAAAACAAGGCAGACGTACTGCTTCGAAAGACCCCATGGGACTTTTCCATTGCTTTCTGCCAGAAGAGGCCTGTCTTAGAAGGACAGAGTCGAGGCGACCCAGGAGCGGAGACGCCCAGGCACTTAATCCTTCTCCACTGCCCACATGTAGCCTTTGGGCTCCTCTCTCTTCTTTATGCTCTTGCCCTCACACTCACCAGCAATCTGCTTCATGAACGTCATGCAGACCCCATCGGCTCCCAGGACCCCGCTCTTCACTAGTTCCCGTACCAACCACACCAACTGAAAGGGAGAGGGAAAAGCAGGTGAAGAGAAGGGTCTCTGAGGAAGGGCTGAATCCAACCACATTACAGTTCAGGCGTACAAAGGTAGGGGTGTGGTACCCCGATTTCTCCTTCCCTTCCCTGGAGGAGACAGAGCCCATGTGTAGTCTGTGTCGGAACGGGGTCTCTCCTTTCCTGGCCTTACCTGAGAGCGGCAGGTATCCTGCAACTTCAGGTACTTCTCCATGAGTATCTGGTTGATCTTATTCAGAACAATATTCATGCCGTCACGACTCACCAGAGCCAAGTCCCGGTAACACTGTGAGAAGCGAGGTTTGTGAGCAGCCGGCTGACTCAGGCCAGGGTCCCCCTTCCCCTTCAGTGCCACCCATGGGATTCAAATGGCAAAGAAAGACCTTCCACAGGGCTCCTCCAACCAAACCCACCCCGGCCCTGTCACGCAGGGTGGGGAGAAGGAACAGAGCTACTCTCTAAGAAGGCAGAAAAGCCTGCTGAGAAAGATTCCTTGTTCCCCTACCTGCCTTCTGAAAAAGTGCCCCACTGTTTCATGTCACAAGTGCCCCACTGTTTCATGTCACAAGCCCCAGGTAGAGGCCGTCTGCTTTCCATCTGTCGGGAAAAGTCACTGCAGAATGGGTCTGGTTGACAGACCAGAAAGGACCCTAAAGAGGTTTTCAGACCTGTACTGACTCAGCCTGATGAAGCAAAGGGCTAGGAGCATTAGGGAAGGAGACTGGGGACCAGGCCCCAGCAAGAAGGGGCAGGACAAAACTGAACCTCCTTGACTAAACATCGTTCTCTTTTCTGAGCTGCCCTTTGCTTCTGCCAAGCACTGAAAAAGGAGGGGTCCTTAAGCGCACCCAGGCCTGGGAGAGGTGAGGGAAGGTATGCCAATCTTCTCTGAGTGCTCTTGCTCCCCTTCCTGAAAGGGTTCTCACCCTGGCTCTCCAGAGACGAGACTTCTGGAGGAGTGCGTCAGGAGGCCTCACTGGCCTGCTGAGGTCCACGTTGTCAGGGTCTCAGCACAAAGGGGAAAAAGCAGGTGGGCATCGCCCCACCACCTGGGAAAGCCAGTGGCATCAATGACGGTAGCACTTACGATAAGCTAGCATGCACCGGGGTCGTGCACCACTACACATAGGGCTGCCCTGGAACCCCACAGCAACCCTGTGAAATAGGTACCAGGCATTATTATCTTTATTCCTACAGACGCAGAAACAGGGCGAGGAGGGGAAAGTGACTCGGCCCCGGTCACTGGCTCTTTGGTAACAAGTCTGAGTCCAGGCAGTCCCGTTCGAGAGCCCACGCTCTTCACCAGCACCACAAACAGCCACAGGGAGCAGCGGCTGCGGGCAAGGAGGTGCGGCTGGAAGGTGCCTTTGACACGACCGTAAGTGCATGCTTGCACTGCTTAGCACTCATTTGCATTGTTATGGGCACAAAACAAATATTAGTTTGCCAGTGTATAAAACCAAGTGATAATTCTAACGTAGGGTATCATACGGGGTGCACTTTTTGCAGCCTCAGTTACTCTTCATGATTTTAGAAAACCCATTTTCTTTCCCAAGTTTCTCTGAAAACATTAGAAAATTTGTTTCGCC